>OZ023263.1:134567869-134967869 GCA_964006375.1 Tillus elongatus
CTGCACTGTGTGCGGGAGAACAAGAGGAGGGGCTACACCAACAAGCGGATCCTCATAGCCACAGACAGCCAGGCAGCCCTTAAGGCACTAAGTAGCCCACGGGTAAATTCCTGGCTGGTGAGTGAGTGCCGAGACGAGACGAGCGACCTGGCTGGGCAGAATGAGGTGACCCTCATCTGGGTGCCGGGTCACTCGGGGGTCAAAGGCAATGAAGAAGCTGACAGTCTCGCGAAGAGAGGGTCTCGCGAAGAGAGGGTCAGCAGAACCATTTATGGGACCAGAACCGGCTCTGGGCGTGTCAAAGAGCACTGCCAGGGGAGCCATTAAGTCCTGGGTCAGAAACCAACACAAGGTGTACTGGGCGGACTGTCCAGGGCTCAGACCTGGGAAGTCAATAATTGACGGACCCAGTTCAAAGAGAGCTGTGGAGCTGCTAAACCTTAGCAGAGGACAGCTCAGAAACACAACAGGTCTCTTGACGGGACACATGGCCGTCAAGAAACACCTGCATAAAATGGGGCGGTTCGAAGGGGATCTCGCATGCAGACTCTGCGGCGAGGGGGAGGAATCAGCCCAGCACATCTTGTGTGAGTGTATAGCTCTGGACCGGAAAAGACAACTGATCTACGGTCACTCTAGACCGGAGACAGAACAATATAAAACCACACCCTACCAATCGCTGTGCAGACTAGTTCAAGGCACAGTGATTTTGGAATGGGTGGAGTAAGACTAAGGGTATGCACAATCAACCAAGGGTTGCGGTGCTATCGGGGCGGCAAGGCCGCGGACGAGCCCTGAGGGAACAAAAAAAAAAAAGTCAAAATTTCCGTTGCGAATTGCCGATGATAAATACAACTGTATATGCTAATAGCAAACGGTATCCAGTATATTTTTTTTAAGTCGAAATGTTTCATGGTAATGAAGCAATTTCTACTGACAACTGTTGATGATAAACATAACTGAGAAAATGGCTCAAAATGCGCTTCCCTTCAGATTGTTTGTTTTTATTTTAGTTTCCGACCTTAAATGAGTGTGAAAAGTGAATGAAGCCATTTCCATTGCGAATTGCTGATGATAAATACATTTGTATATGCTAATAGCAGATGGTATTCAATATATTATTTTGAAAAGTCGCAATGTCTCATGGTAATGAAGCAATTTCTACAGACAACTGCCGATGATAAACATAACCGAGAAAATGGCTCAAAATGGGCTTCCCTTCGGACTGTTTGTTTTTATTTTAGTTTCCAACCTTAAATGAGTGTGAAAAGGGAATGAAGCAATTTCCATTGCGAATTGCTGATGATAAATACAACTGTATATGCTAATTGCAATCGGTATCCAGTATATTATTTTGAAAAGTCGCAATGTTTCATGATAATGAAGCAATTTCTACTGACAACTGTCGATGTTATACATAACCGACAAAATGGCTCAAAATGGGCTTCCCTTCGGACTGTTTGTTTTCATTTTAGTTTCCGACCTTAAATGTTATGTTTATCATCGACAGTTGTCAGTAGAACTTGCTTCATTACCATGAAACATTTTGGCTTAAAAAAATGCTTGAGACCGTTTGCTATTAGCATATACAGTGGTATTTATCATTGGCAATTCGCAACGTAAATTGCTTCATTCCCTTTTCACACTCATTTAAGATTGGAAACTAAAATATAAAGAAACAGTCTGAAGGGAAGCCCATTTTGAGCCATTTTCTCGGTTATGTTTATCATCGACAGTTGTCAGCAGAAATTGCTTGATTATCATGGAACATTGCGACTTTTCAAAATAATATACTGGATACCGATTGCAATTAGCATATACAGTTGTATTTATCATGGGCAATTCGCAACGGAAATTTCTTCATTCACTTTTCACACTCATTTAAGGTCGGAAACTAAAATAAAAACAAACAGTCCAAAGTGAAGCCCATTTTGAGCCATTTTCTCGGTTATGTTTATCATCGACAGTTGTCAGTAGAAATTGCTTCATTACCATGAAACATTTCGACTTAAAAAAAATATACTGGATACCATTTGCTATTAGCATTTACAGTTGTATTTATCATCGGCAATTCGCAACGGAAATTGCTTCATTGACTTTACTAAAGCGATTCATTCACCTCACTGTCCGGGAAATTTTGGTCTTTAACGTGCCCAACTCGCATGGGCACGGGACCGACGGCCCTGGGAAGGGCGGAATGTGTAGATTACCTTGCTCAATCAGAATGGCACAACCTCTGTTGATGTTACTGATGTACTTAAAAAGGGAGGAGAGGGGAAATCTGGGATTGAACCCAGTACCCCCTGGACCACCATGGCTGAAAATAAACTTTTTACATTTCTGTTTTCTTACTGCTTTCCGCAAAATATGTCAAATATCGATTTATGTAGATGACGCCATATTATAATTTATTTACATTATAAAAACATTGGTTCACCCCTTGATTTCCTACTATATTTAAAATGAGCCTTGGTAATACTCATCCGGCAACAGTGCACAGCGTCCAGCGTCCACTTCTGCATTCCGATTCCACCTGAATTGTTTGTTTACTAGTGAGGTGTCTACAACACAGGATTACCCAAATGTAACTATAAATTGGATAAATGTCTTAATGGACATATAAGATATGAAAGAAATGATTTAATCAGGAGAGTGCAGCTTGAGTTGTTTAACCTTTCTTGGCTGTCTTTTATACTAATAAAACACGAATGTATAACACAACATTTTGTCCACAACTGGCAAAAAGGTAACAAAAGAATTAGATACTGAAATAAAAGATATGATCAAATACTATATAATGACAATACAGGACACTCTTATGCTTTAGCATTGGTAATATTTGTGACAAGCACGCTAGCGCCACCTCAGGTGAAGTACTGTTAACTGGGCGGGTAATTTGAATTGTATATTTACCTGAATATTCTTAATTTAGACAATTGGTTTATTATAGATGAATATAAAAACTTGTACATGACAAAACAGTGGAAAATGTTCTGATTATATGGTTATAAATACAATTTCTATCAACAATCAGCTTGAAACTTAAATTAATTCAGCATGAATAATTGTGCAAATTTCTCTTACACATAATATCATTTCATCATAATTTAAAGTATTACCTTGAAACCGTCGTTAAACTACTATTTCAAGCGTACATATAGGAATATAATGAGAGCTATTTCTGACGATATTAAGTTACAATCTGTACTTACCTACAAATAATTGTTCTAGGTATAAATGGTGGCACAGTACTCAAATTGCTACATCTCTACATGAAAACTGTCTTATTAATCTAATATTTTGAAACATAACTGATATACTTAATACATAATTAGTATTTGTCAACTAAATGAGTCTGAATCGTTTTATTTTAAGAAATTTTACAGATTAAAGGTGAGACTGACTCTTACTTCCGTGAATAAATCTATTCTAGGGCTGAATCTGCTATTTCTATTTGTCTCTTTAAAAGCTTGTCTTAGGAAGATAATTAAAAGCATTACCAAGTAAAATAATTTTAAATGAAAAAAATGTAAAATCTATACCATACGGAAATAAAAAATTACACAGAACAAGATAGAAAAACAGTTTTCTTATATCATTTATTAACAATGCAAAACTTTTTTTGCCTTCATTGTCTTTTCTTTGATGCACTGGACGACTGTTTATGATTGAAACCTTTCAACTATCTGTTTACGAAGTTTACCTATAAATACATGATGGCAAATATTACAACAATAAATTATCTTTTGCGAACTGTACATATTGGCATAAAAGTGATTCTGAATTTGTCTTCTGCTTCAACAAATTAATTGTTTCAGAAGTGACATTGAAATGTAAAATGCACCTTGTGTCTTCAATACTATATCCAAATCAGTTCTTTTTGATAACAGTACCCTTTTCTTGCATCTATAATGCAAAACTATTATCAATCCATGTTATAGTTATTGTTTAATATTAATTATTAGGCAAATTTGTAAAAAAATTGCTGGTAACAAAAGAAAACACAAAAAATCATACTCACATTTTGGGATCCTATGAAATGTCTTTGACAGATTTAACTCGTTATAGTTCGAACAATTATAGAGTGTGCACACCCTACCACTGGCGTTTATTGTTAAAAACACAGCTCAAACTTAATTATACACAGTTAAACACCAGCAATCGCTAGTGTTTACATATATGTAAACATGTTCTCGAACGATGTAGTACTATCTGCTAGGGGTGCTGATATTCTTGAAACATGAAATCAGCCAGAGTGTCCTGTATTGTCATTATATAGTATTTGATATAATTATAAATCATTCATGTAGTACCATGTTGACAGTTTTCAACCTATTATCTGAATTCAGTAGTCTTTTAGATCACCTGGTTGCTTTAGTGATTTGTTTTGTACCTTTATTGTTTATTGACTCCATTTTGTTGATGTACCTGATTTGATGATGCTACATCAAAAATCACCTTTGATAATGGAGGAAGAAACGATACAGAAGTATTGGAAGAGACGTGTGGTTCATGTACAATGGAGCATCACAGCATTTTCTTGGCTGGGGCATGCATTTTTGCTTGGCCACCCAGAAGTCCGGACTTCAATCATCTCCATTTTTTTAGTTGGTCTTGAATGAAAGATATAGTTTAAAAAGAAGCTATGGGTTCGGTGACGAGTTGTGGCGAAGAATACAAATCACTGGCAATGAGGTCAGAGGCAATCCCAATATGTGTCTCAGTGGTGGACACTTTGAACAGTTACTTCAAATTATTATTATTACGTAGTTCATTTGTTTTCTTTTATGTGTTCTAGAAAATGAAGATAATACACATGGTTTGTTTCACTTTTAATTTCTCGTATTATCTAAACATAATGTTCGTTAAATCGATTTTTTTCCAAAACGGATCGAGATACCAAACTGAAACACGAATACATAATTAATTGAAAAATGATTGCTCTTTCAGAATTTGAATCAAATTGAATTTTAGACATACAGGTTGAAGAGTTTTTAACTGTAAAATGTCAGTGACATTGGTCATAAGTGGCACCCTCGATAAGCAACGCAATATTTGCAACGACTATCTTATTTTTAGCAAATCCTTCACAAATTTTCAAGTTCCTAACCTAGATATTTTCAGAATAATGACAAAAAACCAATTAAATTTTAACTTTTAACACCCTGTATTTTCGAAACTATCAACTTTCGGATAAGGCGTCTTTGCAGCAATGGTCACAATTTGTGCTGTATCTCCAGCTTATATATATATATATATATATATATATATATATATATATATATATATATATATATATATATATATATATATATATATATATATAATATGGACGTATAAACAGGTATTGTGTAGCCCAATGAATGGTCATTGTAAAGCCCAAAAAAACGTTATTCATCCCACTCGCGGCCTAACACTGTATCTACCCTAAGAATGTGTATACCTATATAAAAACATATGTACAAGACACCCATCAACTTTTTCCGTGGGCTTCATAACGGACTATTTACACCTACAACATACGCCAGCTAATTCAAAGTATTCTACTGAAGAGGGTGCGTCGATGCTTAACTATATACAGCGAAAGAAGATACACCACTTTTATATGATCTGCACGCTATGCGGCCCAATATTTGGCAACAATTTATAGACTCGCAGTTGTGTTTGTTCGCAAACAAGTTGGCTAGAACAGGAACCGATTGTATACTTACTACCAGGAAAAACTCGAAATAATTTTAACTCTTAAAAAATTTCAGGATGCAATAAATGCGTTATGGTAGTCAATTTTCATAAGAATAATATATTATTGAGTTAGCCTTATATTAAGGGTTATAAATAATTCATGGATTCATGGAATTAGGAACAGTAAAAAATTAGGTAAAAATGGCAAACAAAAATATGATCTCTAACATAAATACTTATAGTCAGTTGTAGACAAAAGTAAAAACAAAATAAAAAACAGGAAATATACTCAACAAAAAATACACTAGAATGCTGAACATAGAAAAAAAAATACATTAAACATTAAAATGCACATTCAGTATCATTTTTAACTATAAGGTTATAAAAATGTTTATTAATTTAAAGTGCAGGGTCTAATTTTTGTATATATTTTTTTAATTCACACATCCTTCTAACCCTAGATATCTAATTTGAAAACTTATACAAAACTTATTTTATAAACCTACGAAGTGTTCCTTTATAATATTCAACAGCAAGCTGAACTTTTTTTTTTCTTTCAGTAACTGTTTATGCATAATTCAACAGTTTTATTAGAAGTCATATATGAAGAGAAGAAAATTGCAAGCACGTTTGGTATTAAAAAATTCGCTAACCAAAAAGACTCTTGATTGATACATTGATTTTAGTGAATTTTCTTTAAAAAAATTCACTAATGAGGAGATCTCGACTTTTGAATTTTGAAAAAATTTCTTCAAATGAGCGCTATTTAGGACCCCTGGAACCCAAATCCGAGGTCGGTTTCAGACTTTATATGTTTATATATATATATATATATATATATATATATATATATATATATATATATATATATATATATATATATATATATATATATATATATATATATATATATATATGTTTATATATTTGTGTCACATCTATAACTAAAAAAATAATGGACCGATTTTGATAAAATTTGGTGAGTACCTTCCTTTCGCGAGTGGCTTGGATAAGTTCGTTATCCAGGAAAATCCGCCGAGGTTTTCCCGGAAAATTTTGTGTTTTTTTTTCGAAAAAAATCGAAAAATTTTTATATCTCCGGAATTAACAAAGTAAGGGCAACGAAATTTGGTACACGGGTTTGTATCGTTATATGTAAGCTACCTACCAAAATTTAGCGCTGTCGGTTAAAGGATAAAAAAGTTACATGCATTTAAAGAAAAATAAATTTGGGTTTTCCTCAAAACGTCAAAGTCGCGATTTTAAACGTCAAAATTGTTAATATTTAGGCAATGAACCTGAAATTAATATGATCTATGGTAGGAAAATGTCTCAAGAATAATGTTTTACAAAGCCTGAGCTCTTAGTTTCAATCGTCATTGTCCTTCATTTTACTAAAATATTCCCAGAAAATTCATTTCAAATAGACCCTTTCTCTGATACTTTAGCAGTAGTGTTGGCTATAGAGTTTATCGTTGTAATGGTATATCATTTTTGTCGAATTATCTTAAAAAATCATTTCCGTTATTATTCAAGTTACGAAAAAAGTTGTATACATTAATTGTAGGGTGTCTTAAGCTACATCTTAAAAAATATTTCCACAATTACAGGGTGTCCCATAAGTCGTTGGTGATTCAAATTTTATTTTTTTTAGTGAATTTTTTTAATCGAACACGCCCTATGTTATTGCATTTTTGTATTTTCCATCGAAATATAATACATCTTTGTAAGAAAAGAAATTCGGGACGAAGCAAGTGCGTTATGGTAGCGAATTTTCATTAAATGCTTCAAATTGTGAATCAATTTGCTATTAACCTATAAGGTTGACCAGAAAACCAGTTTTTTCGGGAAAAATTTAAGTTTACTTTCGGAAATTTTTGTACATTTTCAAACAATAAAGTTATTTTGATGAAATATGGTACATTGTTTCTAATATATAAATTATACTGGTAACCAAATTTGGTGCCTGCTTTCTTAAAAAAACATATTTGCTATTAGAAACATTTTTATGAAAATTCACTACCATAACGCACTTGCTGCGTCCAGAGTTTTTTATATATCTTTATAGATATACTGTGTTTTCTATTAGCGAATTTTTTTAAATCGCTAATAGAGAGGTATCGATGGTGGGATTTTTCAAAAAAATTTCCATATATATATATATATATATATATATATATATATATATATATATATATATATATATATATATATATATATATATATAGAGAGAGAGAGAGAGAGAGAGGCATGTATGTATGCATATACAAGCTGACCCACAGTCGACGGCAGGTTAGGTTGATGTGAGGTAGGATTATTTGGAAAATTTGGTTTCTTGGGTAATTAGTTCTGATCTATCTATCTAAAATGTTTTCTGTGTTGCCGCCTATATTGAAAAGTAGCGACAACTTTGATATTTTAAATGAGGCACCCTATAGGGTTAACTTTAATTGTCTTTCAGGATAATTAATAATATACAGGTGTTCCATTTAAAAAAGTTTTCACCATTTTTGTATCTATTAGTAAAATCACAAATTTGGAACAATCCGGTATAATGGAGAATAAATTTCCTTAGACCTCAGTAATACACAGGACATTGGTAAACTACATCCAAAATTTCAGTTCTCTTAAGAATTCTAATACCGCAGTAATAAACATTTAGTTGAAGCTATGTTTTGTACAAAAAATAAGGAACACAATTAATTGCTCGAAAACCACTGGATATATATATATATATATATATATATATATATATATATATATATATATATATATATATATATATATATATATATATATATATATATATATATATATATATATATATATATATATATATATATATATATATATATATATATATGTCCAACGATCCCTTTGGGGAGATATATGTACGTACAAATTTAAATCCGTTTATTTAACCGCTATAGTGTTTTTTTTTTAAAAAGACAATGTGTGCAGTATATAATCTTGACATAGTATGTATATTATAAACTCTATTTACTAAATAAACAAATCTTGAGATATACCTAACTAAATATCTGACTTGTCTTCATTCTATATGCTGTCACTACTTGACATAACTTTAAGATACTAAATGTTAAATATGCTTTTATAACATGATATGTAACAATATTCCGCAGAATTCAACAATTCAATTTACCATTGTTTAAGTAGATGTGTAAGAAGTAAAATTTAATTTGCACAATGATATATATCTTCTTGTTATTCATAAAACCTAGTGTTATATTAAAATCAAATTAAATCAAGAAAGTAGTTGTTTCGCACAGTCTTTTGATAACAGGCAGAAATCAATATTAACATGACTTATACGGGAACTTCCATTTATACAAATAGCCAGTGTTTAGGTCATATTTTCTTTTCCTCAAATAAGAAATTTTTAACAAAACTAATAAGGGCATAAAGCAACTTTAAACATAAGAAGTTTAACCGCAAGGAAATAATTTAATGGATTTTGCATTTTTATATTATCCAAGCAGCACTGGATAATACAAAAATGTATTATCTAAATGTACCATAAAAGAAGCAATGGTTTTACAAACCTATGCCTGATTTTATATTACATATTTCGATTTTTGTGTGTGTAAAATACTACCTATGTTTGAGGTATGAGTTTTGGTATGAAATTTGCACAAACGTAACCTTATAAATTAATTTTAATTATAGTATTATTCTAAGACTTAGAGCCTCGGTGGTTCAGTGGTAAGGGCGTGTACCTCTGAATCGAGGGGTACCGAACTCGATTCCCAGGGTTACCCTCTAACTTTTTCAGTACATACTGTACACTTAACATCAACCGAGGTTGTGGCATTGTATTTAAGCAAGTTGAATGTCTGCACGTTTTGCGCCTTGAAGGGGAAGTAAAGCCGCCGATCCCGTGTACATGCGATGTTGGGCACGTGAAAGATCCCTACCCACCTTATAGGAAGGCAGTGGTTCGGACAAATTTCCGGGATAGTGAGCTGAAACTGCTCTCTAGCGTCGGTGATTGGCCATAGTCGCGGAAATAGACCGACGTTAAAGGGAAAAAAAGTGTAAGACTTCTCGAATGTGTGTGTGTGCGCGTGTGTATTATTTCTTTACTTACTACGGCCAATCACCGACGCCAGAGAGCAGTTTCACCTGGATATCCTGGAAATTTTGCCGAACCCCTGCCTTTCTGTAAGGAGGGTGGGGATCTGTAACGTGCCCAATATCGCGCGGACCCGTAACCGACGGCTATACGCCCCTTCCTGGCGGCAGGTGCGACGACGGCACCGTGAGGCGAGAGGTAAGGAATTGAAAGAGATTATCCTGCCGACGGGACCGGGCGAGTGTCGCAGTGTGGGAGAGGGGCTGAAAGGCTCTCTACCCCTGCGGCGCCCCCCGGGTGTTCGGTAGAGAAGCAGAGACAAAAGAGGGTTAAGGCGCAGCCGAGCCCACAGGGACGAAAGCAGGACAGGCGGCCACCGACTCAGGGAGGACCATCAGGCTCTCCGGTGTCGAGGCTGCCAGGCTGGCCCAAGTCAGCTGGGGGCGCGTACGCGAAGCGCCCAAGGGTGGAAAAGGAAACACCGCCGGAGAGACGGACCAAGAGGGTTAGCCGCGGGTGTGCGCCGGCGGCTGGGGAGAAGCGGCTAATGTGTCCCCACTCCTGTGAGGGGGCGGCGCTGCCGCGACCCCGGCCGCTGGAGCGGGCCTAGCCCCTCGGGAATTTCAGGTCCGGCGGGAAGAAGGGATATGCGGGTGGTCATCACCTCCAACCGGGGGGATGGCGTAGTCCTGGCGGAAGAGGCGGAGCCAATAAGGAGAAGTCTGGTGGCGGGGATGTTGGACGCCATGTCGGTATCCGACGTGGTGTTGCAGCTCCGCTTCCGTAACTCGGGGATAGTTGATCCTGGGTGGTTCTTGGTGACCGCCGAGGATGACGAGTCCCTGAGTTGGCTTCTCAACGGCTGGTCCGGGACGGCGGTGGGGAAGATCGCCTTCAGCGCCGCAAGGGCAGGGGACGCCCCATTGCCGTTCCGGATCGGCTTTTGGCTCAGAAGTCGAGAGATGGACCTTCAGGATGTTGTCAGGATGCTTGCGCTCCAGAACCGCTCGCTCAATGTTGGGCAGTGGCAGCACCTGGAAACGGCAGGAGGACCTGGGGCATGGCGTCTGGTCTTCTCTGTGGGGCCCGGGGTGGCTCGCGAGTTGGACGGGCAAGACTGTATTTCGAGTTGGTGACTCTGAGTGTAACCAGAGTTCCGACATGGAGTGCGGTCGCCTCCGCCCGGCCCGAAGCGGGCGTACGGACGGGCTCTGACCAAAGGAGGGCTCCGCCCGGGCGGCGTCGCGATTAAATTCGTGGGGCTACTGCGGGTGGGCCAGATCAACCTACAGCATAGCCAGGATGCCACTGGGGAGCTGGCAAAGCTCCTCGCAGGCGGTCCAGGCGGCGTTGTGTTGATCCAAGAGCCTTATGTGTATAGGAAGCAAGTGAGAGGGCTTGGAGGAATCGGCTTCAACATCCTAGTTGGTGGCGAAGCAGATGAAGAACAACCTAGGACATGCATACTGGCGTCAAGGGACCTGGACGTGATGTTGCTGCCGCAGCTCGGGTCCAGGGACGCCACAGCAGCTGTCCTGGAGTATAAGGTGAGTAATACTAGGCTTAAGGTTATGATGTGCAGCCTTTATGTTCCCTACGATTGAGGCAGCCTCCGACGGAGGAATTGGTGCGTATCGTCGATTTCGCATGGGAGCATGGGTTACAACTAATTATAGGCTGCGATGCCAATTCGCACCACAGATTGTGGGGCAGCATAAATACCAACCCACGCGGTGAGGCTCTACTAGAGTATTTGGCTACAACGAACCTAGAGGTATTAAACAGAGATACGGCTCCGACGTTTGTCAATCGTATCCGGCAGGAGGTGATCGACATCACGTTAGCGAGCAGAGGAATAGCTGAGGATATATCTAGCTGGAGGGTGACGGAACACATATCAATGTCTGATCATCGTATGATCAGCTTTGAATTGGATGTGGATCGTGAGAGTCCTCCCCACAGGAGAAATCCAAGGAAGACCGACTGGGATGCCTACCTAATAGGCCTCGGTGAGTCGCCAAGGAGCCCAGAGGGGAGAAGACTCTATAGAGGCATTAGATGTCGAGGCCCTAGAAGGGGGGAACCGTCCATCAAAGTTAGATGGTGGAACAGGGATCTCGCCGTACTACGCAGGCGGACTCGGAGGGCCTTAAACCGAGCCGTCCGAGAATCGGGTAAGACGGCCTGGGATGAGTTTAGGACTGCCAGAAGGGAGTTTAAGAAGGAATTACGCCGGAGTAAACGAGCTGGTTGGCGCGCCTACTGCGGGGAAATCAATTCCCTGCCGGACGCAGCCGGGCTGGTAAGGGTAGTCAAACAGGAGTTAGGTAGTAATGTAGGATCTTTAAGGAAACCGGAGGGGGGCTGGACAAGCACCGGTGAGGAGACCCTGCGTCATCTCGCCGAAGGCACGGAGGCTGCCGAACCGGGCCGGTGGACAGTCCCGAATGCGGACTGGCAGCTGGCGGAGGGGGTGATCACAGATGGCTCTATAACCTGGGCAGTGAGAGAGTTCGCTCCATTCAAATCCGCAGGCTGTGATGTGATTTTTCCGGCACTACTCCAGAGGGGCCTGGATATACTGCTTCCCAACATAAGGGAGGTTTTTTGGGCCATCCTGGCGTGGGGCTACGTCCCAAAGGCCTGGCGCCGGGTTAGGAGGGTCTTCATTCCCAAACCGGGAAGGGAGGACTACACGCTGGCCAAGGCGTACAGGCTAATCAGCCTAACATCGTTCCTGCTCAAGGCATTGGAAAAGTTAGTAGATAGGTTTATGTTGGGAAGGATCCTCAAGGATCATCCCTTCCACAAAGGTCAGCACGCGTACCAGCGGGGGAAATCGACGGAGACGGCGCTCCACGCTGTGACGCGGAAGGTGGAAAGGGCGCTACACTACGGGGAGATCACTAGCTGTGTTCTTCGATGTGGAGGGGGCGTTTGATAAGGCAAGGATGGATACGGTCTGTGCCGCCCTACAAGAGAGGGGAAGGCCGAGGTCCCTAATAAGCTGGGTGGCGAGCATGCTGGAGGACAGGAGAGTTTCGTTGACCTTGAGGGGCCGAGGGCTGGACGTTGGGGTGATGGGCGGTTGTCCTCAGGGCAGCTGCCTTCCTCATCTATGGTGTCTGGTCATGGACGGCCTCTTGGAGCGGCTCTCCGAGATTGGCTTCTACGCCCAGGCGTACGCTGATGATGGGCTGGTCTTGGTCATCGGCAAATTTATCGGCGTCGTCTGTGAGTGCATGCAAGCTGCCTCTAGCATAATTGAAAGGTGGTGTGTTGAGCTTGGACTCTCCGTAAACCCGGCGAAGACGGAGATGATATTATTCACCAAGAAGAGGAATGTAGGGGGGTTCAGGGCGCCTGTGATGTGTGGAAAACCTTTAGCTTTAGTAGGGGGTCAAATATCTGGGGGTGGTCCTGGACTCCAAACTAACATGGGGGTCGCAAATAGAACGAGTAGAGAGGAAGGGAGTAGCGACCCTCTAGCAGCTGCGTCGAGTGATAGGGAGGACCTGGGGACTTAATCCTCGGATCCTTCACTGGATTTACACTGCGATCGTCAAGCCGAGAGTGCTCTATGGGGCGTTAGTCTGGTGGTTTGGTGTGAACCAAACTACCAGCAGGAAGCTGGCCAAACTCCAAAGGCTGGCAATCCTGGGTATCACAGGCGCTATGAGGACGACACCCTCAGCCGCGCTAGAGGTCTTGCTGATGCTGCCACCGCTTTCCATCTGTATCAGAAGGGAGGCTATGGCGTCACATCTCAGAATGCGAGACTCTGGAAACTGGTGCGGAGAGGGAGCAGTAATAGAGCATGCAAGAGTTGCCAAGGAGGTGGAAAAGGAAATTCCTATTTCCGCCATCAAGGTACGGGATGCCGAGGATGATATTAGGTTGACGAGGCCATATACCCTCAGGATCCCCAGTAGGGATCAGTGGAGGGAAAATGAGATTGCATTCCAGCCCGCAGGCCGGGTCTGTTTCACAGACGGATCGCGGCTGGAGGATCAACAATCCTCCGGGGCGGGAATATACATCGAAGGCCTGGGGGTGCGCGAGAGTTATGCTCTTGGCGCATATACGACGGTATTCGAAATAGAGGTGTACGCTATCCTGTCTGTGGCCAATGGAGAAGATGTGAGGAGGAGCCCCGAGAAATGTGTGTACATTTGCTCGGATAGCCAGGCGGTCCTCCGGGCAGTCTGCGCGGCCAGAATCAGGTCAACACTGGTTAAGGAGTGCGCTGACGCCCTCAAAGGGCTAGCCAAGACAAAGGAGGTGCAACTGGTGTGGGTTCCGAGACACTGTGGCATAGCGTGGAATGAGGTGGCGAATAATCTCGCTAGGCTTGGTTCCCGGCGGCTGTTTTGTGGCCCGGAGCCTGCGATAGGCATAAGCAGGAAGACGGTCTCTGTCGCCTCAGACAGGTGGACGGAGGAAGCAATGGAGAGGCACTGGGGGTCAATTGGTGGCTGTAGGCAGGCGAGGGACTTCGTGGAGGAGGCGGACAGTGATAAAGCTGTCTGGCTACTCGGTACTGCGCCCTTAGAAGACACCTCACATTGATAGGGGTAGAGAGGGATCCCATTTGCCAGGAATGCGGCGAGGATGAAGAAACGTCCTACCACTACCTGTGTGAATGCGAGGCTTTTGGGAGTCTTCGAGCAGAATTGTTCGGATCGAGGACTCTGCAGAGGAACCAGGTAAGTACCGTCCAATTGAAGACCATCACGGCTTTCATTTCGAGGTCGAGGCGGTTTGACGACGGAACCGAGGAAGAGTAGAGCATGGTTGCTGGGGTTGGCAAAAAGGGCCCATTGTGGCCTACTTGCTTGGCGTGGGCCTCCCCACCACTGCTACTACTACTACTACTACTAATTATGGAGAATGTAAAGAAAATGCCAGTGCAGCTGTACAATTGTATTCGAGGCGATACTCTAACAGGACAACTCCGGATCGCTAAACATTTCAAAATTTGAAAATAAATCTGATTCGATACGGAACTTTCAATTAGAGGCTCGCCGGTTCAGTGGTAAAAACGTGTGTCACTGAACAGAAGGGTACTGGGTGCGATTCCCAGGGTTCGCCTTTCACGTTCTCAGCACATAATGTACAATTAACATCAACCGAGGTTGTGACATTGTATTTCAGAAAGTTGAATGTCTAAATGGTCCGACCCTTGGAGGGGACCTAAAGCCGTCGGTCCCGTATCCAGTCGATGTTGGGCACGTGAAATATCCCTATCATCCTTACAGAAAGGCAGGGGTTCGGCAAATTTTCCAGGATAGTAAGGCAAAACTGCTGCATGGCGTCGTTCATTCGCCATAGTCGCGGAAATAGGACGATGTTAAAGAAAGAAAAACTTTCAGTCAGTCAAAGCGAAATCGTGTGAGTGTTGTCACGGATGAGCAACGTTCAGCAGAAGTGTTATAGCTTGTAGAAAGTAACCGGCACATTTCAATCGGAAATATATCACAAGAAACTGGTATGTCTTATTCCTCATGTCAAAGAATACCTTCGAAAAATAGGTTCCACTCATATAAAGTACACTTAGTGCATCATTTACTACATGGAGATTATTTTAACTTTATATCGCGAATGTATATCATGGTAGCGACTGACAACAATTTTGTTAATAAAATTTTATGGACTGGAGAAAGCTATTTCCACAATAACGGCCTCATCAAAAAACATAATTGCCATTACTTGTCTTGCAATAATCCTAGATTGACAAGGATAACAGGCAATCAAAAATGTTATCAGCCAAAGTTTGGTGTGGCATTTTGAAAGGGCATTTCGTTGGTATCCTTTTGCTCGGAGGATAACTAACCGGCGAACATTACCTAGAGTTTCTGAAAAACGATATTCTTAGCTTGTTGGGGGAGGTTCCGTTAGTACAATGTGGTGGCAACATGATGGGGCACATGACCATAATGCGGCTTCAATTACAGAGTACTTGAATAGTACTTATCCTGAAAGGTGGATCGCGACTAATGGACCACTCGAATGGCCAGCGTTTTCACCAGATTTAACACCTAACGGTTTAGCGCTATAAGTAGTCATTGTTTGTTAGACTCTTGTTATCAGGCATTACGACATCGTTTCGAAATCTGTATTCCCACAAATGGTAACGTTTTTGAGCATATGTTGTAAGTTTTGTTTGTTTGTTTTTATGTTATGGTTATGATTATTGTTATCTTGATAAATAAAATATCTTTTCTCAATGTAGATGATTCAATAATCGGACTGTATTTCATGAGTTATTGTTTGTTTTTCTCTTTTATCAGAATAGAATTATAACATTAGCTTGAAAACGGAAGTTACACAGGCATACCATTTCTAAACGTTCTTACAATTGGGAAAAAATATTCTACATTAGCGCCACCTATAAATTACGTTTAAAGTCATCGTTGGCCTAGGTCGTTAAATTTTCACGGATTACAAAAATTATTTGATGTCCACAAGTTGTAATCTCCCGTAGTTTCATAAAACTACCTCCATTATCTCAAAATTTGTCAACTTTTCGAACATTTTTGATGGAACAAAAATTGCTTATGGATGATCGCTGGTACCAAAAAAAATTTTTTTTACGTTCCTGCCACCGATTAATTTCTGTCAAAGCCAGCGCCACGTACAACATGCATATGACATATCTACGTTAGTCTGCTAAACGTATCCACCGATGGCAGCAGTCATTTGTTTTTTACAAAGTTGAAAATTTCTACTTGTTACTAAGATACATAGCCTTTGCGTTTACCTAAATTACCCTGTATAATGTTCGCTCTTGGAATTTTTGGACTGCCCAAATTGTGACCCTGGTAACAACCAACTTTTCTAAATGGAAACCTTACCTTTTCTTTTTTATTTAGAATCCACGCATCATTTTGCATACATGAGCATCAAACTTTGGTGGGGTTGAATACTAAAACTTCTGAGAAAATATTTTAAAGCCACTTTTATAATTGCACGGTCAACAAGAGCATTTAGTGCAGCATCGCTTCCTATAACACTTTTTGGTCGACCTGGACAACATTTTTCATTTGAAGGTTTTATATTGTAGGCATATTGGATACATTTTATAAGAACGGCAAATATAACCTTTGAGTTGTATAGTGCTTATTAACAGGTTTGTCAGTCCCTTTGACATTGTTTTATTTCATTTCATTTAATAGAGTGATTAGTTTTGTGAAAATTTTAACTGACCCCGGATACGGGTTCTAGGGGTCCTAGTTCGCGCTCATTTGAAGGAATTTTTTCAAAATTCAAAACTCAGGATCTCCCTGTTAGTGAATTTTTTTCTAAGAAAATTCACTAAAACCAGTACCCAATTGAGTATTACCTACAATATTCTTTTTAGGGATTGTATAATATCATAGTATTTGTAGCATTAGTTTTGGTATCAAATTAACGAGGGCTTCGAACGGCCTGTGGATGCATATTTCCAATCTATTTTTAGTGAATTTTCTTAAAAAAAATTCACTAATGAGGAGATCTCGACTTTCGAATTTTGAAAAAATTTCTTCAAATGAGCGCTATATAGGACCCCCGGAACCCAAATCCGAGGTCAGTTTCAGACTTTATATGTTTATATATATATATATATATATATATATATATATATATATATATATATATATATATATATATATATATATATATATATATATATATATATATATATATATATATATATATATATATATATATATATATATATATATATATATATATATATATATATTATGTGTCACACCTATAACTTAAAAAATAATGGGCCGATTTTGATAAAATTTGGCACATACCTTCCTTTCGCAAGTCGCTTGGATAAGTTCGTTAGCCAGGAAAATCCGCCGAGGTTTTCCCGAAAAATTTTGTGTTTTCTTTCGAAAAAAATCGAAAAAAATTTATATTTCCAAAATTAAGAAAGTAAGGGCAACCAAATTTCATACGCGGGTTTATATCATTAAAGGAAAGTCACCTACCAAAATTTAGCTCCGTAGGTTAAATGACAAAAAAGTTACAGGCATTCAAAGAAAAATAAATTTGGGTTCTCCTCAAAACGTCAAAATCGCGATTTTAAACGTCAAAATTGGTGAGTACCTTCCTTTTGCAAGTGGCTTGGATATGTTCGTTATTTAGGAAAATCCGACGTGGTTTTCCCGGAAAATTTTGTGTTTTCTTTCGAAAAAAATTTATATCTCCAAAATTAACAAAGTAAGGGCAACCAAATTTTATACGCGGGTTTATATCATTATAGGGAAGTTACCTACCAAAATTTAGCTCTGTAGGTCAAAAGACAAAAAACTTATAGGCATTTAAACAAAAATAAATTGGGGTTTTTCACAAAACGTCAAAGTTGCGATTTAAACGTCAAAATTGGCAACATTTAGGAAAAGAACTTGAATCTAATACCGGCTATGGAAATAAAATGTCTCAAGAAGAATGTTTTACAAACCCTGAAGTCTTAGCTTCAACCGTCATTGTCCTTCATTTTAATAAAATGTTTCCAGAAAATTTATTTCAAATAGACCCTTTCTCTGACACTTGGCAGTAGTCTTAGGTATAGAGTTTATCGTTAAGAGGGGGGTTCAATAAAATGCTTAAAATACACTATATTTGTAGCTTGTTGAACTGTCCCAATTAAAGCCTTAGACTGAAAATATAGTATACAATAGGTAGATTGAGGTTTGAGGAAGGCCATGAAGATTTTTGTAAGCAAATATCCCGTTTATAACGAAAATACAACGTTTTTGCCAAACCATGATTTGAAAATTTTTTGTCACAGAATTAGCTCAAAATCACTCTTTGCCTAGATTAGGTATCCAAGAATAAGTTTCTTAAATTTCAGGTCTTTTGGATTCCAAATAAAAACGTAATGCAAAGTGAAATGTAAAATATGACATACCTTAATTATTTAGTCAATATGTGTTGTCAAACTAGCGCGTTTCGGCACCATCCGTAGACCAGCTATTTTCTAAAAGATGGCGCACTAAAATTGTGATTCCACGAACGCATTTCATTTTCATTCATAATATGTCAAATCATGTTTAAGGTTACATGCCATTAGTAACATTTGAATGTTATTTAAGACCGAAACAGTCTACACTCGAATATGTTTCAGCGATCGGCGAAATAAATCAATCAATTCTGCAATTTGCTATTTAGCTAGACACTTACATTTAATTTCCGATACCAAATTCCTGACGGTAAGGTGCTGTATGTGTAAATACAATGTAAAGAATTCGTTTATTACGAAGCGTCGGTAGCTCATTGGAAGAGTACTTTGTATGTCAAGCGGACGATGCTGGTTCGAGTCCGGCCCGGTCCGTTTCTCCTTTTAGTGAATTTTTATTGGGAAAAATTAACTAAATTCAAATGGAGAGGTATCTATGGTGAGATTTGACAAACATTTTTTTCAAATGACTGCGAAATAGGACCCATAGGACAAATATCCTGGGTCAGTTTCAATTTTTATATGTTTATATAAATATAATATAAATAAAAATTTTAAGTTTTCTTTCGAAAAAAATGTTCGAAAATTACAAAGCTATTTTGATGAAATTTATGTGAATATGTTGTCTTGGTAAAGGCCTTACCACGTGCCAAAATTCAACCTTCTAGGTTTATAGAAAATTGAGTTATTCAAATTTGAAGCATTTAATGAAAATTGATTACCATAACGCACTTGCTGCGTTCAGACTTTTTTTGCTTCCGCGACTTAAGTGGTTTGACCTTTGCTTTTTTATATTTAAAAAATGGTTAATCTTGCTGGTGCGTATGGATGCAGTAATGAATATAATTCATAAAAACTAATTTCTTTCTTTTGTGCAAGTAAAAGATATTTAACGGTAATTATGCAGATGATCGGCATACGTGAGTTTTGAAAAATATTTCAGTAAACATGATTAAAAGACTCAATGTGTGCATAAGCAACAAGATATATGTTGTGGAATCAACCCCTCCAAAAGTTACGAGACCCGGAGTGAATAGGGATGCTCGGCGGAGAAGGAAATATAAAGGAAAAATCAGTAAAAACAACTTAGTTCGACCTCTATAAGCAGCCTTTTCACTTTTTGTATCAACACTTTCTCCTAAACATGTTTTTCCCCTGCACCACGTATATTTGCTCCTAGTCCCCCGCAGCTTTTTGGGGGTTGAAGGGACACCATTTTTCATGTTTATGCACTAAACACTCTACGAAGCAGACCTGAACGACCTAACCTGACCTAACCTGACCTGACCTGATCCGGATCCTGACCTGACCCGGATCCTTTTACCTAACCCATACCTAACCCTGGACTGACAAAAAAACGTAGAAGAAAACCGAAAAGCAGAATAACATGCATTTAAAAAAAAAATCTTATGATTTAAAATATTTTTGATACCGCTAGCTATTCCTCGAGACAGTATCAATGGGCTCTATCCTGAATCTATATAAGCTACACAAACAAATTTTGTTAAAAAATAAAAAACTATAGTGAAAAAGCAAAAGCGACTACTTAAAAACTCAAAGACGCAGCAAGTGCGTTATGGTAGTGAATTTTCATAGAAATGATCTGGCACCAAATATTTTATTATAACTCTTTTTTCTTGCAACATAGAAATCTAAATTTTTGTGTATAGTTTACTTTTTAGTGAATTTTCTTTAAAAAAATTCACTAATGAGGAGATCCCGACTTTTAAATTTTGAAAAAATTTCTTCAAATGAGCGCTAATTAGGCCCCCCAGAACACATATCTAGGGTCGGTTTAAATTTTTATATGTTGGTGAATAAATTCCTTTTGCAAATGGCTTGGATAAGTTCGTTAGCCAGGAAAATCGGTCCAGGTTTTCCCGGAAAATTTTGTGTTTTCTTTCGAAAAAAATATATATCTCCGGAATTAACAAAGTAAGGGCAACCAAATTTCATATGCGGATTTATATCATTATAGGCAAGTTACTTACCAAAATTTAGCTCCGTAGGTTAAAGGATAAAAAAGTTACAGGCATTCAAAGAAAAATAAATTTGGATTTTCCTCAAAACGTCAAAATTGCGATTTTAAACGTCAAAATTGGTGAGTACATTCCTTTCGCAAGTCGCTTGGATAATTTTGTTAGCCAGGAAAATCCTCCGAGGTTTTCCCGGAAAATTTTGTGTTTTCTTTCGAAAAAAATATATATCTCCGGAATTAACAAAGTAAGGGCAACCAAATTTCATATGCGGATTTATATCATTATAGGCAAGTTACCTACCAAAATTTAGCTCCGTAGGTTAAAGGATAAAAAAGTTACAGGCATTCAAAGAAAAATAAATTTGGATTTTCCTCAAAACGTCAAAATTGCGATTTTAAACGTCAAAATTGGTGAGTACATTCCTTTCGCAAGTCGCTTGGATAATTTTGTTAGCCAGGAAAATCCTCCGAGGTTTTCCCGGAAAAATTTGTGTTTTCTTTCGCAAAATATTTATATCTCCAAAATTAACAAAGTAAGGGCAACCAAATTTGGTAAGCTGGTTTATATCGTTGTGTGCCACCTACCAAAATTTAGCTCTGTAGGTCAAAAGACAAAAAAGTTATGGGCATTTAAAGAAAAATAAATTGGGGGTTTCCTCAAAACGTCAAAGTGACAATTGAAAACGTCAAAATTCGCAACATTTAGGCAAATAACTTGAATCTAATACGGGCTATGGAAAGAAAATGTCTCAAGAAGAATGTTTTACATACACCGAACTCTTAGTTTCAACCGTCATTGTCCTTCATTTTACTAAAATGTTTCCAGAAAATTCATTTCTAATAGACCCTTTCTCTGATGCTTGGCAGTAGCCTTAGCTATAGAGTTTATTGTTTAATGGTATATAATTTTTGTCGAATTTTCGTAAAAAATCAATAAAGCTCAATATATCGTTATTATACAAGATATGAAAAAATATTGTATACATTAATTATACGGTGTTTTGAGCTACATCTTAAAAAATTATTGCGACAATCACAGGGTGGCCCATAAGTCGTTGGTGATACAAATAATTTTTTTTTGTCGAAAACGCCTAATTTTTTTGCATTTTCCATCGAAATATAATGCATGTTTGTGAGTTAAGAAATTCTGGAGGCAGCAAGTGCGTTGTGGTTGCGAATTTTGATTAAATGCTTCATATTTGAAAAGCTCAATTTGCTATTAACCTATAAGGTTGACCAAGAAACGGATTTTTTCAGTAACACTTTTGGTTTACTTTTGGAAATTTCTGTACCTTTTCAAACAATCAAGTTATTTTGATGGAACATGGCACATTGTTTTTACTATATAGGTTATACTGGTAACCAAAATTGATGTCTGCTTTCTTAAAAAGAAAACACACATATTTGCAATAAAAACATTTTTATGAAAATTCACTACCATAACGCACTTGCTGCGTCCCGAGATTATTCTTTTATTTTTCTACTCGAATTAATCTAAAAGCTTTTATCAGACTATTTGACATTTTATTATACAGTTGCATTGTGCGTTTTCTTTAAAAACCTAGTTCACACCAGTTTTATACTGTGTTTTAAAGAAAGTAACAATACTGTAAACTATGGGCAATACATTTTAATTATAAGACACTTTTCGCTAGACAGGTGTATGAAAAAACATAATGGATGGCGCAAATGCTACATTAAAATAAATGTACCTATTATACTAAGTAAATGTTTGCCCGCGGTGTTTTAAAATACAGTGTTAGAAAAATGTTCACATCTTCTTATAAGCTTTTATAACAGTTAAGAAACCGGCACATTTCTATATTTCTCAGCATTTATTTAATGAAATAATAATAAAAAACATAAATAAAATATTTTTGTTTTAGTGAATTTTTATTTGTGTGTGTGTGTGTGTGTGTGTGTGTGTGTGTGTGTGTGTGTGTGTGTGTGTGTGTGTGTGTGTGTGTGTGTGTGTGTGTGTGTGTGTGTGTGTGTGTGTGTGTGTGTGTGTGTGTGTGTGTGTGTGTGTGTGTGTGTGTGTGTGTGTGTGTGTGTGTGTGTGTGTGTGTGTGTGTGTGTGTGTGTGTGTGTGTGTGTGTGTGTGTGTGTGTGTGTGTGTGTGTGTGTGTGTGTGTGTGTGTGTGTGTGTGTGTGTGTGTGTGTGTGTGTGTGTGTGTGTGTGTGTGTGTGTGTGTGTGTGTGTGTGTGTGTGTGTGTGTGTGTGTGTGTGTGTGTGTGTGTGTGTGTGTGTGTGTGTGTGTGTGTGTGTGTGTGTGTGTGTGTGTGTGTGTGTGTGTGTGTGTGTGTGTGTGTGTGTGTGTGTGTGTGTGTGTGTGTGTGTGTGTGTGTGTGTGTGTGTGTGTGTGTGTGTGTGTGTGTGTGTGTGTGTGTGTGTGTGTGTGTGTGTGTGTGTGTGTGTGTGTGTGTGTGTGTGTGTGTGTGTGTGTGTGTGTGTGTGTGTGTGTGTGTGTGTGTGTGTGTGTGTGTGTGTGTGTGTGTGTGTGTGTGTGTGTGTGTGTGTGTGTGTGTGTGTGTGTGTGTGTGTGTGTGTGTGTGTGTGTGTGTGTGTGTGTGTGTGTGTGTGTGTGTGTGTGTGTGTGTGTGTGTGTGTGTGTGTGTGTGTGTGTGTGTGTGTGTGTGTGTGTGTGTGTGTGTGTGTGTGTGTGTGTGTGTGTGTGTGTGTGTGTGTGTGTGTGTGTGTGTGTGTGTGTGTGTGTGTGTGTGTGTGTGTGTGTGTGTGTGTGTGTGTGTGTGTGTGTGTGTGTGTGTGTGTGTGTGTGTGTGTGTGTGTGTGTGTGTGTGTGTGTGTGTGTGTGTGTGTGTGTGTGTGTGTGTGTGTGTGTGTGTGTGTGTGTGTGTGTGTGTGTGTGTGTGTGTGTGTGTGTGTGTGTGTGTGTGTGTGTGTGTGTGTGTGTGTGTGTGTGTGTGTGTGTGTGTGTGTGTGTGTGTGTGTGTGTGTGTGTGTGTGTGTGTGTGTGTGTGTGTGTGTGTGTGTGTGTGTGTGTGTGTGTGTGTGTGTGTGTGTGTGTGTGTGTGTGTGTGTGTGTGTGTGTGTGTGTGTGTGTGTGTGTGTGTGTGTGTGTGTGTGTGTGTGTGTGTGTGTGTGTGTGTGTGTGTGTGTGTGTGTGTGTGTGTGTGTGTGTGTTATTTTAATTATTATTTATTGTAACAATTGGTAAAATTATACAATAACCAAGGATCACATAATATACAAAAATCAAAATTTATATATAGAGTACATAGTATATGAAGTTAGTAATGTACAATCAACTGCTTAAAATGAAATAATGTCCACACGTATACATATCACAGAAAAAATACACATATATCCCTACATATATACACACGTATATTACAAGTAAAACAGCTAAAAAAAAAATACACTCCTTTTCCAATGTCCATTTGAGTTTTGGCAGATATTTAAATTAGGAAAGTTAAGGATTCATCTCCGGTTTTATATAAGATTCCTTCAAGACCCCATCTGCTTTCGAAATGAGTTAGAACACCTCTACCGCTATGGAAAGTGAACTCTTTAATGATTCTAGTTTTCAGATGCGTTTTAAACACAGTAAGGTATGGCCTGTGAGGTATATTGTTCTTCGAGGTTGCAATGAACGAGTTGTAAATTGAATATTTTACCAATATACAAAGGTAGTTTATCACCGACACTTTTTTGTTCCGATAATTTTCGAAACCAGCATATATATCGACCACACGCAAATGTTGATTCAGTACCCTCACAGCAATCGAGTCTATGTGGTCCCACACCAATTTTGCTTCTTTGCACGCAATCAAAATATGCCATGCGGTCCCTGGAGTGCTGCACCACCTGCATGTATTGTGTTGGAGTTGCCCAATCCTGTTCAGAAATACGGCATCGGCGAGTCTGTTTTTAACAAATCGGAAAGAAATAGCTGCTTCATGTCCATGTGCGGGTGGAGCACCAAACGACAACCACTGGATTCTGTCGTCAGACCATTCACCAAGTAGGATGTCCTCAGTTTCGTAGTGTCTTAAAGTAATATTTTTGATGAGTGGTCTCTTGTGTTTCAGTTCAATTTCGGTTTGTTCGTTGCTCTGGTTATGATACATTAGTTTAAGAGGCCATGTTTCTGGATCGTGTGCTGTAATAATGAGGTCATATGTCTGTAGTGTGTGTTTCTTTATTTCTCTTAAATTAAGTCGTAAGTTGCTCTTGAGATGGATATTATATTCTGGAATTGAGAGCTTTTCAAAATCTTGAAAACCAGTTTCCTCTAATAGGTCACCCATTTGGTAAATTTTCGAATCAAACCACATATTGGAGAATTTGAAATTGTGTGTTGAAAACAATCTGGAATCTACTAGGGGTGTTTCTCTTAGACCCAATATGGTTGTGGGGAAGTGTTCCGGGGAGATACCAAGACAAGAAAACTCGTCAAGAACCTCTTTGATGAAATTGGTTAGGGAGGAAATATGCGGTGTTAATTTAATAAAAAATGATTGCCATGTCAAATTTGCAGAGCGAAAAATGGAAAGAAGGTATTATGTCATAATCTGCCACTCACTGTGTTCACGATGAGTACGGAATTTGACTCCAAAACATATTCTAAACATCCTTATCTTCGACTCTATGTGAACCAGACCCATACCTCCGTGACTTACAGGTAGGCATAGATCCTGTTCAGTGAGCCAGTGCTTTCTACCACACCAGAAAAGGTCTGTCAAAAAGTTTTGAGCCTGTTTAATAAAACACTTTGACACCGGAAGCACTTGTAATGTGTACCAGAGCTTAGGGGCTATAAACTGATTTATAGCCAGCACTCTACCTCGCCAAGATAAAGAGGGAAACAGATGTTTCCATTTCTGGAAATTTCTTGTAAGGGACGACATTAGCTTTTCCATATAATCATAGTCCAAAATATCCACATCATTTTTAAAACCCATGCCAAGGAGTGTTATGTTACCCGAGGACCAGCAAATGTTTAGGGGTGTAATTGAAGAGTTTTTATATTCACCTAACCAGTAGCCTTTACACTTGTGCATATTAAGTTTTGCTCCTGAGTTTATTCTATATGTTTCATAACAGTTTAAAACTTTGTCTAGATCACTTAATTCCGACCCAACAATGTTGACATCATCTGCATAGGCTGTAACTTGTAGGAAGACATTGTCTCGGGGAAGTTTATATCCACAGATATTATGCAGTATCAGATTTAATAATGGCTCAATGCTTAAGGTAAATAATATGCCTGACAGAGGACAACCTTGCCTAATTCCCCGAATGAAATCAATTGGAGAAGACAGATGTCCAGCTGCTTTAATGAAACATTGGGCATTTCTGTACAGCAATTTAATGTATGCGGCAATTTTTGGTTCAAAGCCATATATTTCAAATAAATGGAAAAGATAACTATGCTCAACAAAGTCAAATGCACCTTGTTGATCTAGTGAAAGAATAAAAACTTTCGGGTTGGTTTTATTAACGTAGCTAATCAGTTCTCTGTACAAGTGTAAGCTGTCATAAATTGACCTTTGTGGTACACAATAGCTTTGATCAGAGTGAACTAAGAGATGGATCAGAGTCGAAAGTCGGTTTGCAATAGTTTTAGAGATTATTTTGTAATCGGTTGTCATAAGTGATAGTGGACGCCAGTTATTGAGGACAGTGTCATCCCCACTCTTGAACAAAAGGAAGACTACAGCTGTTCTCATTGTCCTTATAAGTTTTCCATCTTCAAGTGACTGACTGACAACCTTTAAAAATACCTCTTTTAATTCTGTCCAGAACTCTAGGTAAAATTCAGGTGTTATGCCATCAATGCCGGGAGCTTTATTTTTTCTGAGTAATTTAAGGGAGAAAGTTATTTCTGCCATTGTTATTGGTTCATCTAAATATGACTGTTGAAAACTACTGAGTTTGGGTAAATTGTTGGACAATGGGCTCCGTGTATTAATTCTTGTAGTAGTTACCCCATAGATTTTGTTGAAATATGCCTTTACAAGGGAGCACATCTTTACTGGATCAGTGACATGTGAATTTTGATTCAATACTTTGGTCAGTGTTTTGTTTTTACTGACAAGTGGCTTTAAGGCTATAGCTGTTGGTCTGTCTTGTTGCATTATGTTGAGAATCTTGGAGCTGGCTAACCTCTTTTCACTTATGCCGTTGTAAGTGTCCCTAATTTCTATCATAATTCTTGATATTTTCAAGGTGTTGGCATCACTCCTGTTTAATGTCTGGCTCAAGGATCTTTGAAGAATACTAAGCTTCCAGTTTTCTTCGTGTTTTATTTGTGTCACAAATTGTTCTGTTAGTTCTGCCACTCCTATTAAAAACTTCCCACACACTTTTATAATCAATTATCATTTTGTTTTCAAAGGTGACTGAGATATATGTTCGCATGCAGTCCGTGTATCGTCTATTATTTAGAAGCGAATTGTCAAACCTCCAGTGAGGTGTAGAACGCTTGTATTCTGTGGATCGTATCTGTATGGATAGACTTAAATGATCAGAGAAGGATGACAGTACTTTTGAGCTTGATATGCAGCTTATCAGATTTTCTGAGCAGTATATACGATCAATTCTAGACGCAGACTTATGACAATAAAAAGTGTATCCCTCTTTGCCTGGATTGGTTGCTAACCACACATCGTGTAAAGAATATCTATTTGTTAGTTCATGTAGAGTAGAAGACACTTCAGGATGCCTTTCTTTAGAGATGAATCTGTCCCTGTCAGGCAGGAGAGTGCAGTTGTAGTCACCAGCCATAATGACGTAATCATTGGTATTAGAAGTAGCTGTCTGTAAATTCGAGTTGACTAAAGAAAGTATGTTCACTGCTTCAGAACCATCATTAGGCAAATAGATACAAAATACATGTAAGAAACCAGTTTCGTTGTTTAAGACCAGTTTTTGTGCATACCCCTCAGATAATAATTCATGCTGAATGACTTTTGAAAATAAGAATTTTTTAAGACCTATTATTGTACCTATGTAGTCATGGTCAGGAGGATTTATGTAATAAATGTATTCCAAAACCAACCAGGATGGGGGGAGGGTGTCAATATTGGTTTCTTGTTGGCAAAAGATATGAGGCTGTGTCAAGCTTAGAAACGTTTGTAAGTTTTGCCACTTTAGTTCGCTTCTAACACTCTTGACATTTAAAGTTAAGATCCTCAAATCCATGAATTTTATATGGTTATAGAAGATAAGAGAGATAAGTTTACACTTGGGAATCACTGAAGGGAAGTCAGATTGTGAATCTCCAATAGTGTTTGATTTCTTAGTTAGTGCAGTAATTAGGCGTTTAACCCTTTCCTTGAGAGACCTAACTTCTATGAAGTGGTGAATTTCAAATAACATCTGAATCAGACTTGGAATGTCAGTGAATTCACCTGCTATCATAGTGGGATTATCTCGCCCCTGTTCTTAGAAATGCCTTAAAACTCTCAAAACCTAAAATGTATCACTTCTCTTCAAAACCATGTCTAAGTGGCTCAAAGGATGAATCCAGCTCTAGTGATGACTTCTTCTGTTTCTTCTTTTTTCTACTTTGGGAACATGTAATTGTTTGAACTGAGGTTTCGTTTGTGTCAGTAACATTGGCAGCATTTTCTTGATCTGATTGGGCCTCTTCAGAAGCAAGCCGTTTTAGTCCCACTGTATTTCTCGATGTTAAATCTATGAGATCTCTGGGCTTTGCCAACAATGGCTCTGTGGTAATGAGAGAGCTTTCCTTTGATGTGACAGTATCTGTTGTGTCTTGCGCTTGCTCCATATTTTTCAGTTGGGTAGTCGGACATTTTTTTGAAATATGGCCTGAATTCTTGCATATAAAACATTTGAGTTCATCGTCAGAAAGAAAAATTCGGAAAGCATCCCCATCGAAATTAATAATGATCGATGTGGGCAATTCTTTATTTTCTTCAGGTACTATATATACCTGACGTCTAAAACTGCAAATATGAGAGAACTTTGACATTCCTAGTCCTACTCCCACAAAGGAAACCGTTGAAACGACTCGTAAATAATTTTTTCTCAAACTTTCTTCTACTACTTCGTGCGGTATGCACGGTGAGACATTGGAGAGCACAATCCTAGAAGCTGGTGTTATAAGACGTCTTGTGTGTGTGTGTGTGTGTGTGTGTGTGTGTGTGTGTGTGTGTGTGTGTGTGTGTGTGTGTGTGTGTGTGTGTGTGTGTGTGTGTGTGTGTGTGTGTGTGTGTGTGTGTGTGTGTGTGTGTGTGTGTGTGTGTGTGTGTGTGTGTGTGTGTGTGTGTGTGTGTGTGTGTGTGTGTGTGTGTGTGTGTGTGTGTGTGTGTGTGTGTGTGTGTGTGTGTGTGTGTGTGTGTGTGTGTGTGTGTGTGTGTGTGTGTGTGTGTGTGTGTGTGTGTGTGTGTGTGTGTGTGTGTGTGTGTGTGTGTGTGTGTGTGTGTGTGTGTGTGTGTGTGTGTGTGTGTGTGTGTGTGTGTGTGTGTGTGTGTGTGTGTGTGTGTGTGTGTGTGCGCGCGCGCGCGCGCGCGCGCGCGCGGGTGCGTGCGTGCGTGCGTGTGTGTGTGTGTGTGTGTGTGTGTGTGTGTTTTTTTTTTAATTTTGTCCGAATATGCTTTATATTGTCTATAACTAACATTTTGGTGAACATTTGTAAGTGCAAAACAATATGTATAATAACAAGTTAATACCTTGACAACCAACAGCTGTGTCCTATATTTAATACAGTTAAATGAACCTCCTTAAAAGGAACCAAAAAATGAGATAATTTATAGGTGTTCCCCTTAAAATAACAAAGTTATATGTAGAACATTCTAAACAGTTTACGTGATTGAAGTAGTTGCAATCAAATTGAACATTTATTTAAAAAATGTGTGATACTATTTATGGTTTCTTTGTAAACTAACCAGTCACAGTATAAGCAAATAGTATGCGCCCAAATGCAGTGCATACTGAAGAAAGAGAAGTTACTGAGATTAGAATCTAAGGCCGTTGACTTCAGAAGTACCTATTATTAGCACTGTGCCACCGAGGCTGCAGTTATTTAGTTCAACAATTATTAACAACTTAAAAATTATTACCTGATTTTGATCAGACCTGGTAGGTTTGTGTAAATAGCATTAAAGAGTTTGTAAATTAGCCCAATGAAACCAATTTCTCTAACAAAAACTCAAAAAACCTTTTGATTTTTTTTTTTGCAGCTCCATCATCAACAATACCATCTACCTAAACGCTAGATTTTAATTAAAGGTTAAATCAAATTAAAAGCATCTGAACATTTTTTTAAGTTCATTAATATATGATTGTTTTATACATGGGGCCAAAGGCTCGAATCTTGCATTCCAAAAGCTTGACACCGCTATTACCAGCTGGCATATTTTACTTTTATTTTCCACAGTTTAAACTGATCGATGTAGCTAGAATTATGATAGCCGGTGCCTGGTTTTGTTTGATATATGGAGACTTTTTCATGAAACGAATTTGGGGTTAAAGACTTGATTACAAAGAAAATAAGTATTTAACTCCTCCATAATCAAGTCAGATTTGAATTTTATCAGAAAGTCAGATGTTTAGTAATATTAGTATTTCTGTACCCACTTGCTCCTGAAACAAAATTTGTGGCTTGTAGACCTGAGCTTCCGAGGCCATCTAATTCATTTTAACTAACTAACTTCTAGAATGATATATTACTCGATTTTTAATGGAAAAGTGTCAAATTAACCCCATAAACCACCTATAGTTTTTTCTTTCTTCTGAAGCGATTTACTTACAAACAATCCAGACTATCCAATTGTAAACACCTACCCGTGTACTAAATTTGATTTCGATAACTGCGGTCCATCGTAGTATTTGAATGTATGTTCTCAAAATCTCATGAAACGACATATTACTCGATTTTCAGTGTAGAAGTACAAATTTTAATCAACGAATCCCTATATCTCACCCCTTTCCTAAAGCGATTTTGCTCAAAAATAATCCAAATCATTTGTTGGTGGACCGCAGCCTGTGTACAAAATTTGAAGTTTATAGCTCCATTTCTTTAAAAGTTATCGCTGGAATTGACAGACTGACCTAAAGACTGATGGATACATTTTTTGCTTTTATTTTTTAACTTACACAATATCATATCAGGTTTTTTTTTCAAGTTTTGAATTTTTTGTAGAATTTTTATTCTCTTTATCATACTTCCACACATTTAAGACGATATGAAAATAATAAGTAACGAGTAATTACCTACTGCATAATCTTACCCGTAACTCTTTACAAAAAGAATGACTGTTGCTGTCAACAGCTAAAAGATTTTTAAATTACCAAATACAACATGAAAGATCCTATATTATTACAGTGCAATTTCAACTGTTTTAAACATTAAACTGTTAATAGCCATTGACACTAACATTTTTCCACGAATTGCGTACCTACATCTCTAAATAGCGTTTGTTTTATTTTTTTACCATCTTTACAATCCTAAGCCATAAAATGGTTTAGGTTTGTTGATCATGTTAAAACGATGCGAGGACCTGCTAGTGTTCATCTGGTAAAATATTGATGATAATAATAATAACGCTTTATTTGTTTCATACAACATGTATACATTACCCGTAATGGGTGTGAAATTTGTCAAAATAGTAAGAAATTAACAAACAAAACAAAAAATACATAAGTTCAAATAAAATAATAAATTCAAATAAAATAAAACAAAATAAAATTTGATTATCTCTCATATTTTTCCCCTTGTATTGTTTTATCAGCTAAGTACTCATCAACAGTATAGTACGCCTTCTCTTCTAATATTTTTCTCAGTTTTGTTTTGAGTGTCGAATGATTGCATTTTTTTATTTCATTAGGTATATGTTATATATTTTTCTATGATGGCGACATGTACATTTTTTTGTAAATATGTGAAGTTTTGTCTTTGGCTGTTCAGATCTTCTTTATTTCTAGTATTATGCTCGTGTGTACGTAAACACTCCTTAAACAGTTCACTGTGTTTTTTTATAAACATTACTGCATTCAACATGTGACTGTAAGTATTTTTTCCCTTATGAAGTATGGTTTGTTCCGAGTTCAGTATACTTCTGAGACATCTCTTCTGAAGTACAAAAATTGTATTCTACTTTTTATATAGGCATGATATGCCATTATAGCTACATTTTTATTTGTTATCGTAGCCAGTGTTCTCAGTGCAAATATATATATCTTGACATGTTATTGGCAATGGAGTTAATATGTTTCTTCCAGTCAAGACAATGGTTAATTTCTATTCCAAGAAAGTTTGCAGGCTCTGATGATTTTAATATATTTGACTTACAGGTGAGTATTAACTCCTCGTTTATTTTCTTGAAGTTAAAATGTATTCATTTGGTTTTGCCAATGTTCATTATTAAGTTGTTATTTGAAAACCATGAATTTAGGGTATTAACAGATGATTCAATTTTTCTTCTCAGTTCATCTGTAGTGTTGCTTCTGTAGATAATAGACGTATCGTCTGCAAACGATATTAATTTTTCATCTACTAATTCTGATAAGTCATTTGTATATATAATGTATAAAAGTGGTTCTAAAATCGACCCTTGTGGGATACCTTTAATTATCTGTTCCTTTTGTGATCTATATATGTTGTTGTTATATTTCTCAACGATGTTTTGTGATCGATTTTCCAAGTACGATTTTATCAGTGTTAGTGCTACACCTCTGATTCCATACATGCTAAGCTTTGAGAATAATATATCATGCTATCAAATGCTTTACTCAAGTCTAAGCATAGTAAAGCTGTTTGTTGTGATCTATTTAAGGACTCTATAATTTCTTGTAGTGCTTGATAAGTTGCTCTGATTGTAGATTTCTTTCTCCTAAAGCCATTCTGTGTATCAGAGAGTAATTTATTATTTTCTAAGTAGGAGTTTATTCTAGTGTATATTATTTTTTCAAATATTTTGCTAAATATTGGGAGAATAGCAATAGGCATGTAATTTTTTATCTGTTTTTTGCCTCCTTTCTTGTATATCGCTATTATATCTGCTGTTTTTAACTTATCTGGAAAGACACCTGTAGACAGGGTTAAGTTTATTATGTGCGTTAGTGGATGCATTATTTGTTGTGCAATATTTTTAACTAAAATGACTGGGATTTGATCTTCACTCACTGAAGCAGGGTTTTTCAGTAATTTTATCGTGCTATGAATATATAGTCAGTGGGAAACATATAAATTGTTTTTTCTATTTTTTTACATTTGAATATTCTACAACCTGTGGCAAGTTTGGACACTGGTTAACAAAAAAATGTATTTACTTGATTTAGAGTATTTTCCATATCTGAATTTTTTATTTCTAAGTTTTCTATAAGTGAACTGCTTCTTTTATTAGTGTTTCCACTATAATTGTTCACAAGAGACCAAACTGCTTTATTTTTATTTGTAGCATTTACTATATAAGAAATATTCGATATCTTCTTTGCCCGCGTTACAACCTTGTTTAATATTTTTGTATATTTTTGGTAATGTTCGTTTGATATTAAACCTTTTATTATTATTTTTTGACTATAAACACCTTATTTTTACTAGAGATTACTATGCCTTTTGTTATCCATGACTTTGAGATTTTTGAGGTAAAAGTTTCAAGTTTGAAAATTTGATCATGCAAATTTTTGATGATTGATAGAAATGTATTATATGCTTTATTTGCATCATGTATGTTGTAAATTACAGTCCATTCTATCTTGCTCAGTTCGTATGACATTCGATTTAGTTTTATTTTAATATATTTTCTTTTCCTAATTTTTCTTTCAGTTTTTATTTTTGTTCCAGAAAATGACAACAACTGCCCATATTGGTCTGATAGTGCTGAATTAATAACTCTTGCTTTTAAATTAAAATCAAAATTTACAAATATGTTGTCTATTGTAGAAGTAGTAGTTTTAGTGACCTTTGTTGGTTTTAAATTGTAGGTATGGTAAATCCATGAAAGATATTTTATTATTTGTTTCCTTGTTTAAATCTATATTGAAATCACCGGCTATAACTATTTAAAGTTATTATACAACTTCCAACATTTATTTAGAACATAATCTAATATTTCCAAGAGTAGATGTTTATTTCATCCATTGGGGGTCTGTATATACATAAAATTACAGTTTTCAAAGACTTACTCACCACAGAAGAGCACTCAAACTGACCTTCAATACTACCCTCTTTAATTTCTAGAGATTCCTTCCAGGTTTCACCATTTTTTACATAAATTACACTTCCACCATGTTTCTTGTTTTGTCTAGAAAACACTGACTTTATTTCATAACCGTTCACTTGAATGTTCTCCTCTTGCGAACACCAGTGCTCTGTAAGGCCTATGACATCTGGTTTTTCTTCCAAAGTTTGTAGAAATACTTCCATTTCCAACACTTTATTCTTGATTGATTGAATGTTCTGATGATAAACCACTGTATCACAGTTTTCTGTCATCTTAAATTTTTCTCCGACTTTTTGTTTCATTATCTTCCTATTTATTTCTTTGTTTTGATTGTTGTTATTTATCCCAGTTAATTTTAAGACTTTATTTCTTTGTCTTTGATTTCTAAAAAATTTTCCCTCTGCAATTCACCTCTTTTAAAATTAAAGTTGAATCGTCTAATAATTATACCAGCAGGCCAAAATTCCGGCTTGCTCATAATTTCGTGTAGGTCATTAGTTATTCCTACTTGGAATGCTTTTGCTTTTCCTTCGGTAGCCAGCGGTCTAACCACGAGTTCTTCATCGCACTCTATTCTACACTTATTCTTGACATAATTTCTCACTGTATTTTCAGTAACATTTTCTTGGACTTTTCCTATATATAGCCACATTTTTCTTGGTTGTGATTTCAAATGGTCACCTGTCTCTGATATAGCAGTCCCTTTTATTTCTGGTTGTTTTCTGTATTTAATTTGTTTAGCGTTGGTTTTTGCACTTTCAGCAAATGTTTGTTTACTTTTATTTTTCCTGTATAACACCGTTTTAAAATCACCCCTTGTATCATTCTCAGCCTCAGATTTTCCCAAATCAATATATCGTTCATTATATTGGTTTGTTTATTTACATATTCTTTCACATTTGTTTGTTTAATTTTCTTATCATCTTCGGGTTCATTATCCATTTTTATCTCTTCTGATATGGCAGCTCATTTTTTCTTGTACTGATTCTGCATTTGTGAACAGTTTTTATTTACAGTATTAGAAAATTTTTCTTCTAATAACTGATTCAATTTGATAAGTTCTTGTATTCTTGCTTCTTTTTTAGTTAACAGCTTTTTCAGGTAATTAATTTCAATTTGATAGCACATAATATCCTTATTTACATTATCACTTTTATTCTGTTTCTCTTGACAACATATCAAATTTTGATCCAAATCATACATTTTCACATTTTTTATTCTTTGTGAACATGAAGTATGATATACTGCGTCACATTCTACACATTTTATACACTTTGCACCTTTTAAATGTACCTTTTTGCTGCAATAACTGTACAGCTCAGGAGAATTAATTTCACTGTCAGCCATCTTGTTTATAAAATGAAAATAAAAATAAAATGAGTTGGGTTAGATTTGATAGAAATCTCTAAATTTCAGTTCGGGTGTTTAGTCGTCAGGGGGCGTGTGTGTTGAACCATTTGTCTATGTAGAATGGGTTTTTTCCGCACAGTCCTGAACCACAACATGTGACAACAGTGTACTGGCCTTGGTACTGATATTTACTTATTGCATGTTCAATTTTAGTTTTTAGTTTTGCAGGTCTAAGGAAACGTGTCACAAATAATGCTGGAAATAATACGTTTGGGAATTAATAACAAAATAAAAGATCAGCACCAACCTCCTCACTCTTAGATTTTTGTAGTGAAATAATTTAGAAGTATAAAAAGTAAAAGAAACAATTTGTCTCATTTATGCAATACTTACTAATTAATACAGGAACATTGTAAATTGCTTGTACTTCAAAAATTCCTGTTACTTCTAGGAAGACCAATGCAATGAGTTTACTACATTTTTTAAATTAAAACTGTTTTGTCATTAATCTAATATTGCTAATTTTTTTGTTTAATTATTCACTTAAAATTGAAAAAACTATACTTAAATACGCAGAGACAAAAAATAGAAATTTGTATTCATTATTACCTTTGTTTACCTTCATGCAGGTGTGTGTTAATCATATACAGGATGTGCTCATTAAAACTTCCCACCTGGAAAATAACGGAATTAACAAACAAAAAAGAAAAAAGAAGCTTAGACGCGACGATTTTGTTTTCAAGTCGGACACATGATGGCGTAAGTTTTGGTATCTTGAAACCTACCCTTTAGGCAGCGGCGTGAAGTACTCTTAAATTTTAAATGGCACCCTATATTGATTTGCTCCTCATTTTAAAGCTTTCTCAATTTTGCTCACGAAAACATATGACTATTTAAATTTTAGTTTGGATAGGCAATAAAATCATCAATTAAAGAATAAGACAAAATATCAATAAATTAAAGAATGTTATTTAATTGAATGTTCAAATTATTTTCCATCCACTTCCATACAATTATAAAATATTTTCTCCACTTCCGAACGAATATTTCAAAGCATTTGGGGCGTTATCTGATGACTTTTTTTAAAAGTGTCTTGATAAAAATATTTTATTTTATAATTTTTTGTTTTTGTTTAATAAACGTTATCAATTTAAGTTTCTTGCCAGTTTTACTTTAAACGAGACAAGTAAGTCTTCTGTAAAATCATCACAAAGTCGATTGTATTCTAATTAGTGAAAATAATGTATACGAGTGCTGAAAAAGTGGAACTAATTAGGTTGTTCTACAAGAGTGAAACATTTCACGACAGGCAGCACATATTTTTAATGATTGTCATCCTGAGAAAAACACTTTGCATCAGTACATCCTGAATTTAATGTATAAATTGGGGAAACTAGTTTTTGTTGCAAACAAAAGTATCAACATGAGCAGGTCGTACACTTTGAGGGTAATCAAGTAGATGTCTCAGGTCAGATCGCAATGGAACCTAATTTGAGTCTCAGGAAACTTGCAAGTACTTCAGGAATTTCTGTAGCTAGTTGCCGCTGAATCTTAAATAGTAATAAGTATCAGCCATACAAAATTTATTTGGTTAATAAGTGATCGTACCAGAAGGAATCCAACCTTCCTGTAACCAATCTGTTTTTATTGCCATATCCAAACCAAAATTTAAAAAGTCGTACATTGTTGTGAGCAGAATTGAGAAAGCTTTAAAATGAGGTGTTACTCAACATAGGGTATTTAAAATTTAAGAGCAAATTTACGCCCCTGTCTAAGGCGTAGGTTCCAAGACACCAAAACTTACGCCACCATGTGTCTCGCTTGAAAACAAAGTCGACGCGTCTCGGTTTCTTTTTTTAATTCCGATATTTTCCAGGTGGGGAGTTTTAATAGGCACACCCTGTATATAATGTATGTTTTTTAACATATGTTTTAGTTCGCAGTATATACAAAAGGTATAAGAACAGTAGGTACATTAAAATATTTGGAAAAATCAGTAATAATAATTTATAGGTATTCTGGTCAGACTGATTTCCTAATAACGTGATTAGATAGTTCCAAAAATTAGTTTTAAAGTTAGTACGATAACAAAATCAAAAGAAGCAGAAGACACATATTTAGATTTAAACGTTAACAAAAATGACTGTCTAATACTATTTTAAAAGAGGTGCTAATATCCAAATCATTTTACTAAACAGAAGAACCCCTGCAGCAGTTGTACAACTTAAAATACAGATGTATAACTTAGATAAACAAACAACTTGATCTGACTATTATTTATTATACAGGGTGTAATTATTATAGAGGGTGCAAAAAAAAAGTGTTGAATATTGCCAATATTTCAAAAACTACTAAAGATCTTTTTTGACACTCGGTATATTGATGTACTTAAATTTAATACTCCATTGACAAGTAAAAAAGTATGTGTAACTATACATGGTGGCTCAGAAATAATACCCATATTTTTATTTCAAATAGAACACCCTGTATGTTTTTGCGTTTTCTAAATATACATCTAATTTACGGTCTAATTGTATTTGGAGTTTTTCCCTATATTCATTCACTACTGAAAAAATGGCTGTTACAAACTGTTTTCAAAAATTGTTCATATTTCGAAAACTACGAAACATATTTTTTTGATACTTAGTACGTTGATGTATTTAAGTTCAATACACGTTTGACAAGTAAAAAATGATGTGTAACTATACAGGGTGGCTGAGAAATAATACCAACTTTGTTATTTTAAATGGAACATCCTGTATATTTTGCAGATTCTAGTAAGCATTTAAGAGATGAATTCAGTGATGTAAGCTTTAAGTTGTTTATTCTTTATTAGTCACAATGAGGCATTCATGTACTCAAATTGAATTCAGTCATTTGAATACATTGAAACTATGATGATGTTGTTTCATTTGTAATGTTGCTAAGTGCCTTATCTGCAATGATAAATTTGACAGTTTTTGTCAAATGTTCTTAAGCACTCAAATAAGTGTACGCCTCAGTTAACTGAAATTAACATGGTAGCTTAATTGAAAAAGAAAAAATCAAACTGTTAATGATAGTTGGATATGGTGACCGCTAGAGAACACAAGCGGAAGTTGTCGATTTATTTACATAAAGCTTACCCTAATCGGCCTGCGATTACCCAATCTTGTGTAAGCAGACTTCTAAAGAAAGTCAATGAAACAGGACGTTTACAAGACAGACCAAAAACAGGCAGACTGAAAAACACTACTAGAGGTGGTGTGGCTATAAAAGTTTTAGTTTAGTTACAAGACAATCCCAATCAATCACTTCGACAGATGAGCCAACAACACAATATGTCTCACATGTCAGTTAAAAACTAATTCAAAAGCGAAAAGACACATCCCTTCAAGATACATCTAGTTCAAAAACGTATAGAGGATGATTTTGATAGAAGAGCGGAGTTTTGTGAAATTATCATGGAGAAGTGCAATGTTGATCCCAATTCTGTAAATAATATTCTCTTTTCCGATGAGGCTACATTTATGCTTAACGGCACCTGGCACCATCAATAGGCACAATTGTAGATATTGTGCTATGGCCAATCACTGACGCCAGAGAGCAGTTTTACCTCACAATCCTGGAAAGACCTGAAAGTATTAATTTTATAAGACTAAAAAATATTTAGCGGCCATAACACAGTTATCCAAGTTTATGGGACACACATTAAAGACATATTGTTCTCTTTACAGAATGTTTGATAATATTTATCAGACAGCAAAAGTATCAAAAATACTCGCACTTATGATGTAGAAAGGAGCTGAATTTTGAATTGTGACATATTTTTGTGATCAGTTTACTTTTTAAGTTACCATTAGGGCATATTTGTTTTCAACAAAACTAAATTTTTCTTAGTAACTTTCAAGTAACAAATTTTTGATCATTAAAGTCTTGGTAAGTTTTTGGGTACGATCTTGAGAAAAAAGTTTTTATAAAGAAGTTTTTATAAGGAAGCAAAACATTTTCCTTCACATCCTTGACATGTACCTTACTAGGTAACAGCTTATCTAAAGGTAATTTTAAAAAATGACTAAGCTGTGGATGTGAAATTTAAGTTTTTATGAAACATTTATTTGTTTGGTAAATAAACTGTGAAAAAATAAACATTTTCAAATCTACAAGTATTTGTCAAAATGTTAAAACCGGAAGGAACAACTACACTTTGCAAAATTCAATCCACCACAATACATTTTTTAGACCTAACAAGCGTATCGCTAACATAGTTAGCTTCATCAGAAGATCAACAAACTGTGCAAACTTACTGTGAAAAGAACCTTGTTAATTGTTTTTAGCGGCCCGCTTAGTTTATTTGTGGTGTGTTATGTCTAAAAAATCTGTTTTGGTGGATTAAATGCTTTACACTTTACAATGTACTCATCATCAGTTAAAATCTTCAGATAGTAAACGGAAGAGACAGTCCAGCGAATATATTTGGTAAGATTTTTTGGACTGAATCAATTAACGTCCCAAATTATTGTCTTTTACAAGCACAAGCAGACGAAGATTTTCTTAAATACACGATTGTTATTTTTTTAACAAAAAGTTAAATGCATTATCAGAACTAATAATATTAATAAAATTATTAGTATCAGCTGTATTAATTTATAGTAATAAGCCTCCTTAAAATCACACGCAATTTTTTTTTAATCTATTCATAATTGACTTGACAAGACAAAACATTATTTTTTGTGGAGCGTTGTTTTTATGCAGACACACTGCTTACCTACATTTACCACAAATCGATAGACATAACTTTAAACTCTTTATAATAAATTATTGACTATTGATAGTACTTGTGTATTTCCAACCTATTTTTTTGAGCCTCTGTGGTCCAGGAGTAAGAACGTGCCTTTGAACCAAAGGGTACTGGGTTCGATTTTCATAGGGTTCCCCTTTCACTTTTTCAGTACATACTGTAGATGAACAAGTCGAATGTCTACACTTCCGCTCTTCGGAGGGGGCGTAAAGCCGTCGGTCCCGTGTCAATGCGATGTTGGACACGTTAAAGATTCCTACTTTGCTTACAGAAAGGCAGGAGTTCGGCAAAATCTCCAGGATAGTGAGGTGAAACTGCTCCCTGGCGTCGGTGATTGACCATAGTCGCGGAAATATACTGACGCTAAAGTACAAAAAAGGTTATTTTTTTACAGTTACCTAACTGTTTAAATTGATATCCTTATACAACATTGAACCTAATATAAATAGGTAAAACATTTATGTTTTCTAATACACACAATTATCTTGTACCAAATTTGCTAGTTAGTTAGCTCAAAATTCGCGGGCGATCTTGTTATAAGAAAATTATATAGCTAAGGTATGTTTTTACATATACACAATTTTTATAATATAACATTGTTGTAAAATTTGTTCTTAGGGAAAAAACATCGAAACACCAATCTGTTTTGAACTGGGTAACTGCATGCGCTTCGAGCCCTTGATATAATGTATTTAGGTTAAACTCACAGCAAATATGTTCCCTTTGAATTCAAATTATTATACTAAAACTATCAGAACTTGACTTCGTAGGTCTGACAAACATCGCATTGGCTCGGGATAATGCAGTGGCATACATATTCTTGTATATTTTGGTTCGGATTTATTAGAAACACAGGTTGGTTAAGCATTGTATGGTTTAAATGTAGAAATAGCATTATATACAACTTTTTTTATTTATTATGTTTTTAGATGTATATATATGTTGCTAAACTTAAATAAGTCATTAATTTTTAAATATATGCAACATATAGTGCGTTATTTTCATTATTTAAAGGTGGTCCAGGATTGTATGAATTTTCAATTGGCTTGGGTTTGCTACAAAGATATATATATATATATATATATATATATATATATATATATATATATATATATATATATATATATATATATAAATATGCTCCTTTATCTTGCACATTATGCGTTTTCAAATGTGCTAGCTCGTTACAGTGGCAACGGCATGCTGTGCAAGATATTAACCCAACATATGAAGATACACAAAATGATTATATTTATTTAAAAAAACAGCTACCTATCACCTTCATCATTACATATTTTTCATCGGGTGCTTCCTGCAAAAATTGCTTGATGTGTTAATTGTTGTTCGAGGACTTTAGATTTTTTTCATCTTATAAGTCTGGGATTGGGTTTTTAATATATATATATATATATATATATATATATATATATATATATATATATATATATATATTCTAATGGCTTTTATTATTGTTAGTGTTACTGTGTTTGTTTATATACGTTTTATATTGCTTATTTTCAATGCCCCACGATTGAGTGTCAATTGTTATTGGTTTATCTCCGGTATTTATAGCTTTTATTATGTATATAATGTATATAGTTATTATTAAGATCACCCTGTATATATATTATTAGATTAAGAATTTATTTTAAAATGTAACTATGTTTAATTTCTGATTTCTAGTTTATTTTATATGTATATTATTTTAATTTGATTTGACAATAATACCTACGGGTTATACTTAATGCCCATGCACAGTTTATGTAAGTTTTACGTTAAATTTTGTATTAAAGTGTTAATAAATAAATAAATGATTTGTGTGTTCCTGTTTATTTAGAATCTGATGTGTCTGTGTATGGTTGGTGGTCTACTCTTTGCCTCTGTTAAATAGCAATAAATACAGATATATATATATATATATATATATATATATATATATATATATATATATATATATATATATGAGACATGCTTGGTTCTCGGGTTAAACCGCGTCCAGAATTTATAGAAACTCGACGTTTCGGCTCCTGTTTTGGAGCCATTTTCAAGAGGTAAAGGAAATATGTAAGGACACTCTAAGGCCTCAATCTGCCTACTCCTTAGAGTGATGGACAAAGGTGGGTAAAGGAAATATGTAAGGACACTCTAAGGCCTCAATCTGCCTACTCCTTAGAGTGGTGGACAAATGTGGGTAAAGGAAATATGTAAGGACACTCTAAGGCCTCAATCTGCCTACTCCTTAGAGTGATGGACAAAGGTGGGTAAAGGAAATATGTAAGGACACTCTAAGGCCTCAATCTGCCTACTCCTTAGAGTGGTGGACAAAGGTAGGTAAAGGAAATATGTAAGGACACTCTAAGGCCTCAATCTGCCTACTCCTTAGAGTGGTGGATAAAGGTAGGTTGGGTTGTTGTAGCTCGATTACGGGGCCTCAATCTGCCTACTCCCCAAATCTCGCTGGAGATCGTCTGTGAGGTCTCAGTGTGTTCAACCCTAGGCCTCAGAGAGATCTCTCTGTCCTTAGAGTGGTGGATAAAGGTAGGTTGGGTTGTTGTAGCTCGATTACGGGGCCTCAATCTGCCTACTCCCCAAATCTCGCTGGAGATCGTCTGTGAGGTCTCAGTGTGTTCAACCCTAGGCCTCAGAGAGATCTCTCTGAGGCCTAGGGTTGAACACACTGAGACCTCACAGACGATCTCCAGCGAGATTTGGGGAGTAGGCAGATTGAGGTCCCGTAATCGAGCTACAACAACCCAACCTACCTTTATCCACCACTCTAAGGAGTAGGCAGATTGAGGCCTTAGAGTGTCCTTACATATTTCCTTTACCTACCTTTGTCCACCACTCTAAGGAGTAGGCAGATTGAGGCCTTAGAGTGTCCTTACATATTTCCTTTACCCACCTTTGTCCATCACTCTAAGGAGTAGGCAGATTGAGGCCTTAGAGTGTCCTTACATATTTCCTTTACCCACATTTGTCCACCACTCTAAGGAGTAGGCAGATTGAGGCCTTAGAGTGTCCTTACATATTTCCTTTACCCACCTTTGTCCATCACTCTAAGGAGTAGGCAGATTGAGGCCTTAGAGTGTCCTTACATATTTCCTTTACCTCTTGAAAATGGCTCCAAAACAGGAGCCGAAACGTCGAGTTTCCATAAATTCTGGACGCGGTTTAACCCGAGAACCAAGCATGTCTCACATTAAAGACCGCGGAAATCTTTCTGAATATATATATATATATATATATATATATATATATATATATATATATATATATATATATATATATATATATATATATAATATACTTGCCCTTTAATTAAAATTTCCTCGGCTGCTTCAGCTTCTGACTTCAGTCTGTTAGTCGGTTCTAATTTAGAGATGGTGCTATATGTCATTAATTCTTATATATTTTATAAATATACCCCCAAAGAAAATACGTCAAGACATTTTAAAGTATAACGAATATTTTTATTTAAATTGGATTGGAAAATTCTAGAATTGTTATCTTATTGCATCTTCTACTTTTAAAATTACTAATAAAGTTTTATATAATTGAGTGACAGGATTTTTTTAAATTGCTTTGATTTTTAACAACGGTCAAAATTTATTCTTTCTGTTTCCAATTTGATACACTATCCGCCCTCTATGATCTTGCTTGTGAAACACTATGGACATTTGGTTTAAATTTCAGTTATATTTATGAAACCTGCTATTATCATATAAACATTTATTTCCCAGTAACAGATGGATCGTTCTCCTTGATTAATACTTAGAGGAAACTTGCATTATTTGTGATATATAATAATTATGTGAATTTTGGTGTACCTTTGCTTCTCATGATTGATGATACAGGTAATGTTTTACTGTATATTACCCGCATATTCATTTCTCGTCGTTATTTTCTGGTCTGGAACATCTACTGGGCTGCTTGTTTACTTATTGGACATATTTGGTACTGTTGACGCACAAAATTTACTTAAAAATTCATAATTTATCTGGACGGTAAAATGACGCTCTTTTCTCGGCTTTCACCCAACAACCTCCTCAAAACGGATATCGTCGAAAAATAATCTCGAAGCTTATTTCCTGTTCCTGTATCCAATTCATGGCAAGCTGTCTGGATATTATTTTCAACATTTCATTGTTCTTGTCTTTTGTGGTGAGCTGCATATACACCGACAACCGGTATAGCATGGAAAAATTATCGTCGCTTCTCTTGACAGGTAAGTCTAATTTAGATACCCGCCAAATTCAAATCCTTCACTCTAATGACATTTACAAAAGAAAAGTTCCTAATTCTAGATATGTCATTTGGATAACCTAACTTATTAAATATAAACAATGATTTTCAATATAACTAAAAACACTTTTAAATGTTCAATCTTGCTTGGGAAGTCTTTTTTTGAACCACTGTTGTATTTAGGGTTGTTCATTTCACTGCTTATTAATATACAGAGTGTTTTTTAATACATTTTATTTTTAAATGATATAAGTACAGTCTTTTGACAATATTTCTTTGGTTTAAAATTAACCTGTTTTTAAACTTCTAGCTATACATACACCTTTAGGTATGTAGCTTAATTACTCTTTACTAATATTGTTCCACATTTTATAGGTTATATATATATATATATATATATATATATATATATATATATATATATATATATATATATATATATATATATATTAATTTATTAATTTTCCACAATGATTTAAATGAAACATTTCTTTTTCAGCTTATTCATATCTCATGTATTCAGTACTAAATAACATTAACAAAGAATATGTCTGGTGACAATGTGTTGTTATTTATGGTTTTCACGTGGCTAGTGTCTTGTAATATGGATGATGTATATTAGCCTGGTTTTGGATATTTATTGTCATGAAATACAATTTACAAAAAGAGTACATACACATTTCGTGCAAACTGTAAGTATTGTTTGAGACCTTTTTATCATAGCAATTCCCAAATAATTGATTGCTATGAGGAGATTTATCTCAGAATAGTAATCATTTATTTTTATGATTACTTATCAATTTTTATTTTATTTTAGGTGGACTACACCTTCCAGATTTATGCATATTTTTCATGGTGTTTTATATGATCAACCCATTGGTAGCTGTCACTGGTTTATACTGCCCATTATTATACAGGGTCTACAATTATTGGAGTCATTCATCATATACGAAGTCCAGTTCAAAAGTGTGGTCATGAAGTGTTTAAGGCCTTTATTTAAAATTGTGCTTCGTTTGTTTAAGTGCTTTTAAAATGTATGTGTCATGTTGGTGCGTCATTCTTCTGGGATTTCATCTATATATATATATATATATATATATATATATATATATATATATATATATATATATATATATATATATATATATATATATATATACCTTTTTTACTGTCACGTTTCATCTCATTTCAATACTTCATTTTCATATACATATATCAATATTCATTATTCATTTTTATACATTAGAACCTCTCTTAGGCCTATTCCCTTCTTATTTACTGGTTTCGCTACTCCAGCTACTAATTCATTTCCCTATTCATCCATTCACCATATATATATGGTGAATGGATGAATAGGGAAATGAATTAGTAGCTGGAGTAGCGAAAGCAGTAAATAAGAAGGGAATAGGCCTAAGATATATATATATATATATATATATATATATATATATATATATATATATATATATATATATATATATATATATATAATTCTTCAAACCTTTCAATTTTTTTATATTTTCTATTTCTGCTTGCTTTATACCATCCTCTGCGTTCATTGTCATTGTCCTATTCTCCAATTTTCTCTTCATATGCCTCGAGTTTCCTACACGTTACTCTTCTTTCTTGCTTATCGCCCCTTTTCTTTGATCTTATTCTTTTCTTTTGCCTTCTGGCCTCTTGATTTTCAAAATTAAATTGCCTCTCTTTCAAAATCGTTCAATTTAATTCAAAATCCTTATTCTGTTATTCTTTTCATTATTATTATTGGCACTATTCCTTTGATCGTGTCCATCTGTTTGCCTCCGGCCTCATTTTTAATTTACACTTTCTATCCAATTCTTTTTTATCTTATTGGCTAGGATTGATTTAATTTTGTTAAAATTCATACAAGTTGTTTATGTTAAATATACCCCTGATAGCTTTTGTTTCTGGATTGATTAGTTCATAACTATTAACGCCATTCTCATTTTCTATTCTGTGTGGCCCTTCAAACGGTAATAATCATTTCTTACATTGATGCTTTGTTTTGTCAGCCGCTCTCAGTGCTTTTAAAATTACTAGGTCCCCTTTCTTGAATTTTACTATCTTCTTTCTTTTCATGGTGATTTTTCTTATATATCGTTCAGCATTTCTTCTTAGCTTTTTGTTTACTTCCTTTAAAAGCTCTTGGTGATCTACAGTTGGATTTTCCCAGTATCTATCTGGTTGTATTTGCTTCATTATTAATATAGGTGCACATTCAGTGACATTATTTGGCACATTATTTAGAATATTCTGTATATTTTCCACATTATTCTCCCAGTCTCTTTGATTTTTGCTGCATTTGTTTCTTAAATGTTTTATTAATTCTTGTATGTGTTGCTCTGCTGGATTGCTCATTGGGTGTCTGATGCTTGTATAACTTATATGTATACCTTCTTTCGTGCAGAAATCTTTTAGAGTTTCGTTTTGAAAATACGTAGCATTATCCATAATTAAAGTTTTCATTTTCCCATTTTCACATATGAATTATTTTATTTTCTCAATTACAACCCTTTCGTTCGTTCTTTAGCACGGGTACATTTAGAAAAACTGTCTACCATCACCAACACATGCTTACTTCCATTCCAACTGGTTACTAGTTCACTTACAAAGTCAATTGCTACCACTTCTAAGCATTCTTTCGCCAAAATACTCTTACATACTCCTTGATTCGCCCTATTTTTATGCTTTTACATCTGGCATACCTCACAAATTCTCGTTACTTCCTTGCATATCACATAATCATTCAAACAATAAAAACATTCCCTAAATATTAGCCATACCTTTTTCGCTCCGATGTGTGCATATTCTCTATGTATGGTCTCATCATTGGTCAATCATTCGTTTGGCTAAAATTTTTGTTATCACATACACTTCTTGCCCATTAATATCTTTCACATACATTCCTTTTTTTTTCATTTTCAGCTTTTCTTTCCCTTCTGTCAAACATACTTGATTGTTTTTCACATTCTCTTCTGAAAACATTCCCCCTTTCATTTTTAACACACTCACATTAATTTTTAGTTTCCTCACTCTCTCATTTCCATTCTCACAATCCCTATATAATGTATCTGCCACGATATTTGTCTTTCCTGGTATATATTTTATGATAAAATCATATTCTTGTAACAATAGTGACCATCTGTGAATCCTATTGTTCAAATGTCTATTTTTGAGCAAACTGGTTAGTGCAGAGTGATTTGTTTCCATCGTAAACTGATTTCCAAGTATATAAAATCTTAATTTGGTTATGCAGAAAATTATACTTGCCAACTCAAGTTCTGTCACTATATTTCTTTTCATGAGAACTAGTTGTTCGAGAAATGAAGCAAATTGGTACTTCAATTCCCTCTCTTTCTTGTAGTAACACACCTGCTAGCTTTTGCGCTGAAGCATCTGTTCTCAAATGAACAGTTTTGTATAGTCAGGCTGATATATTTTTAGATTCTTACATAATTCCGATATTATTGTCTGGAATGCTTCTTCCCTTGCATAATTCCAGTTCCATTTTATTCCCTTTCTAAGAAGTTCTAGTAACGGATATAGTTTTTCACCAAGGCTAGGTACGAGTCTCTTAAAATAATTTATCATTCCGATAAATCACCTTAATGTATTTAAATTAGTTGGCCTTTTAAAATTTCTAATTGCTTCCACTCTTTCCAGAAACATTTCTACCCCTTCTTCTGTTAATTTAAAACCCAGAAATATGATTTCCTTTTGGAAAAATTTACATTTTTTTATATTTATCTTTAACCCGGACCTGTCTAGTTCTTCTATTATTATTTTTATATGTTCCTTGTGGCTGTCTGGATCTTTGCTGTATATTAGAATGTCATCTACATAATTTAGAGCAAAATCTTCATATTTATTTAGTATTTCGTGGAGTGCCGTCACTAGAGCTGCACATCCACTTTGAAGACCGTACGGCACTACTTTGAAATGATACAAAACTCCATCGATTGAAAAGCCAGTATAATCTCTGCTTTCCTCTGGTAATGGGATAAGCCAAAAGCTATGTCTTGAGATCTATTTTTCTAAAAATTTTGCTTGTGTTATATGGCCAAAAATTGAATCTAAATTTTTAGGTGATTCGTACTGAGGTACTGAGTGTTTGGTGATATTTCGAGCATCTAAACACAGTCTAAGCTCTCCACTGGATTTTTTCACCACTACTATTGGGTTTACAAAAGGTGTGTCTGCTTTTTCTATTATTCCCTCGCTTAGCATTTATTCTATTTCATATGCCACCTCTTTTCTGTATTTATAGGGTATTGGGTACGTTTTCGCTTTAAAATGTTCTATCTCTTTCACTTCTATCGAATGCACATACTTCCATGCCACTCTCGTCTCTTCATTTATCAAATCCTCATGCTCTCTCAATAGTTCAATTATCTATCTTTTGTACTTCTCCTCACATACTACTTCCACCTGCCATTCTTCTAGATCATTCCCTGCCATACGTTCATTCTGCCTTACACTCAACTGATTTATACATTCATTTTTCTCATTCATCTCGGATACCTTTTGCATTTCAATTATTATTTCTCTCATTCGCACTTCCTTTCTCTCATAATCAATTATAATTTGGTTATTTTCTAGGTCATCTGTTCCCAATGCTACCTGATATGCTAAATTTGGCACGATTAGTAGTTGTAATTTTATTTCGACACCTTGTAGCTTTACAGGAATGATAGCAACTTGTTTTACTTCACATATTTTCTTGCCCCTTGAGTTGATAAGTGTGATTTTGGATATGTGATGGATATTTTCCAATGGAATTTCTAAACTTGTCACTAGCTCTTCATTTATTAGTGACACGTCAGCCCCTGTATCGATCATCATTTTTATTTTCCTATTTTTACAATCAATTTCAATAAATATTAGACCAATGGATTCTTGTGTATCATTTTCCTTCTCAAAAGATATGTATTCTCTAGGATGTTTATATTTACATATATTAGATAGCTTTTGAGGTATTGGTCTTGGCTTGTTTAAAAATTTTGATTATTACTGTTGACAGTAGACATATGTTGTACAATGTCCCTGTCAACTGGGTCATGGCTTCTTTCTATGGTTATCATATTGACTCTTGGATTGTCATTACTACCTTGTCCTCGGTTTTGCCCATTTTGTCTTTCATAATTATTATTTCTCGGTTGCTCCTGTTGTCTATAGTTGTTATATATATAACAATTCCCTGCATTCTGATTATTTTCCTTCCGTCTCTCCTGGTACCTGTCCTCCTGTCTCCTTCGATTTTCATTATAATTGGGATAGTTTCCAGGGAATCTCCCTCTTCTCTCACCATTGTTTTGATAATTGGGATAGTTATTCCTATTACATTCCTCCTCGGCTGTTCTATTATTGATGTAGTTGTAGTTGTTGTTGAAATTTTGTCTCCTATTTTCATTGTTTTAATTTGGATTATTTTGTTGACCACGTCATCTATTATTATTTCCTCATATCTTTCCTCCTGTCTCTTTTCTTTCACTTGACTTTTTTTCATTGTCTTCATTTCTTTCTGTATGTTCCACTCTTCCCAAGTAGTTGGTCAACTGGTCTAACGTTTTGATATTCTGGATGCCTATAGTTTTGGCTATCTGGTTATTGTAGTGTCTGGCTATATACAGCACTATTTCTTCCTCCCTCATTCTTGGTTGAAGGTGTTGAGCCATATTATACAATTTTAAAGCATAATTTACCAGATCTTTTAGTTGGTTTCTATCGTGCTTCCCAAAATAAAGCTGTTCTCGCACTATGGCTTGCTGTGCTTCTCCCCAAAAATGCCCCCAGAATTGTTCTTTAAAGTCTTCTTCGTCCTGAAACTGTTCTTCCTTACTGACGAACCATATTAGAGGGTTTCCAACTAAATTTCTCTTGGCCGTTTCCCATTTGTCATCCAGTTCAGGTTTGTTTCTTATTTGGTTCATAATAATTTTTATAAATACTTTTGGGTGCAAATATTTTACGTCCCCATTGAATTTTGTACCGCCCTCGTACTTACTATACATGATCGTAGGTACCTACTGGATTGTTTGCTGTTTTATTAGGTTTCGTATTTTCTTTTTAATTTCTCCATCTTTATCATTTATCGTCCCCTCTAATGTGTTTATTTTTCTCGTGTTCATCGTGACCTTTCCTTTTATTTGTTCTGCCCTATCGTAGTCATTTATTAGACGTATGTTAATTTCTTGTTGGAAATTCTCTAGTTTTCCTTCTGTTATGTCGTTCATCCTTTTCACTTCCACATAATGTTCGACTTCCACTTTCTTAATGCCCAGGATTATGTCATCTCTTTTCTTTATACTTTGAAACACTTCCTCCCTTGTCTCCTGTATTGTATTTTCGACTTCTTCACTCACCTTTTCATATAATTCTTCTTTCATTCTTTCCCATTTTGTTTCCTGTTCGATTATTTTATTATTTAGTACTTCAAATTTCACATCCATTTCTTCTTTGATACTAACCTCCTTTCTTACCATATTGTAATTTATATCTTGCATATTTTGATCTATTCTGCCCATATCTTCCTTTCTCATCATATCTTGCTTTATACCTTTCATATTTTCGTCCATACTAATTAAATATTGCATTATGCCATTGCTTGGACCGGTTTGCTTTTCTGTTTCTTGCTCTATCACAACTTCTTCCTCTCTGCTCACATTCTCTAATTCATCCACATTTATACTTTCTTGCGATCACTTCCATTGCATTTCCTTCCATTTCTTTTTGGGCATCTATTTCTCTTTGTTCTTCGAAATTTTCCCCCTTACTTCTCGAGGTCCTTGTGCCATTTCCATTTCCTTCTCTCTTCATCCATCTCCATTCTTTCTTGTTGTATGAGCTCTTTTTCTACTGTTTTAGTTTATCTGTCCGTTGACGCTGTTGGTTTTCTTCCCCTAGGCAATTTTGTGTCTTATTTGTAAGATTTTATGTAAAATCGTGTGAGAAATTTCGGGTTCTATGTTCGTGTATCAATAAATACATATATATATATATATATATATATATATATATATATATATATATATATATATATATATATATATATATATATATATATATATATATATATATATATATAGTATACTTGCCCTTTAATTAAAATTTCTTCGGCTGCTTCAGCTTCTGACTCCAGTCGCAGTTAGTCGGTTCTAATTTAGAGCTGGTGCTATATGCCATTAATTTTTATATATTTTATAAATACGTCAAGAAATTTTAAAGTATAACAAATATTTTTATTTAAATTGGATTGGAAAATTCTAGAATTTTTTCTTATTGGATACTCTACTTTTAAAATTACTAACAAAGTTTTATTTTATTGAGTGACAGGATTTTTTTAAATTGCTTTTATTTTTAACAACATGGCCAAAATTTATTCTTTCTGTTTCGAATTTGATACACTATCCGCCCCCTATGATCTTGCTTGTGAAACACTGTGGGAATTTGGTTTAAATTTCAGTTATATTTATGAAACCTGCTATTATCATATAAACATTTATTTCCCAATAACAGATGGATCGTTCTCCTCGATTAATACTTAGAGGATTTTTTAATTGTGATATATAATAATTATGTGAATTTTGGTGTGCCTTTGCATCTGATGATTGGTGATACACGTAATGTTTTGCTGTATATTACCCATATATTCATTTCCCGTCGTGATTTTCTGTCCTGGAACATCTACTGTGCTGCTTGTTTACTTATTGGACATATTTGGTACTGTTAATGCACAAAATGCACTTAAAAATTCATAATTTATCTAGACGGTAAAATGACGCTTTTTTCTCGGCTTTCATCCAACAACATCTTCAAAACGGAAAACGGATATCGTCGAAAAATAATCTCGAAGCTTATTTCCTGTTCCTGTATCCAATTCATGGCAAGCTGCCTGGAAATTATTTTCAACATTTCAATGTTCTTGTCTTTTGTCCTGAGCTGCATATACACGGACAACCAGTATAGCATGGAAAAATTATCGTCGCTTCTCTTGACAGGTAAGTCTAATTTAGATACCTGCCAAATTCAAATCCTTCACTCTAATGAGATTTACATAAGAAAAGTTCTTATTTCTAGATATGACATCTGGATAACCTAACTTATTAAATATAAACAATGATTTTCAGTATAACTAAAAACACTTCTAAATGTTCAATCTTGCTTGGGAAGTCTTTTTTTTAACCACTGTTGTCTTTAGGAGTGTTCATTTCACTTCTTATTTATATACAGAGTGTTTTTAATACATTATATTTTTAAATGATTCAATTAAAATCTTTTGACAATATATCTTTGGTTTAAAATTACATACTTTTAAACATCTATACATACACCTTTAGGTATGTAGCTTAATTACTCTTTACTAATATTGTTCCACATAGTATAGGTTATATATATATATATATATATATATATATATATATATATATATATATATATATATATATAAATTTTCCACAATAATTTAAATGAAACATTGCTTTTTCACTATGTGAAAACTTTTTTCTTTTTCAGCTTATTCATATCTCATGTATCCAGTACTAAATAACAGTAACAAAGAATATGTCTGGTGACAATGTGTTGTTATTTATGGTTTTCACGTGGCTAGTGTCGTGTATATATTGGCCTGGTTTTGGATATTTATTGTCATGAAATACAATTTACAAAAAGAGTACATACACATTTCCTGCAAACTGTAAGTATTGTTTGAAACCTTTTTATGATAGCAATATATATATATATATATATATATATATATATATATATATATATATATATATATATATATATATATATATATATTATAAACCCAATCCCAGACTTAAGCTGAAAAAAAAGTCCTCGAACAACGAGACAATTAACACATCAAGCAATTTTTGCAGGAAGCACCCGATGAAAATATTTTATGATGAAGGTGATAGGTAGTTGTTTGTTAAATTAATAGGTACTCATTTTGTGTATCTTCATGGGTTGTGTTAATATCTGGCACAGCATGCCGTTGCCACTGTAACGAGCTAGCACATTTCAAAACACATAATGTGCAAGATAAAGGAGCATATTTGTATATTAATTACCTGATACGAAGTGCTGTGGTAGAAGATGGTTTCTGCATTAACATCTTAGATCCATGCAAGAAGTACATGGGTTTACATCCAATGTGTGGAATTTCTCACGATATAGTTTTTTTACAGTATTTAGCTAAAAAATGCACAGCTCAGCCTGTTGAAATGAACACAATGTTCAAAATACCAGCTGCAATTGTTTTATTCGTGGATGTAACTATGCTGGTTTAAATACCGGCCACAGTGTGAAACATTCCATCAGCTACTTTACTGGCCGATGCCCGTGGCGATCTTACGAGTATTAAACGTCACAGTGGGTGAAAGTATTTCTCTGTGGCAGAAGGGTATATTGACGACTATGTAGTGAATAAAACTGAATGGCTAAGAGAGTTCAAGGGGAGAATTGCAAACAGATTGAGGTTCCTTCTAAGAATACAGAAACATCATATTCAGCTACGTTTACTGTAAATCTTCCCTCATCAACAGTGGAAAATAAGGTCAATAATATTATTTCTGTTATCGTTAATATTAGTATAGGTAAATGCTAATAAATAAATTTGATGTATTGATGACATTTTTCAGATAACATAATCTAAAATTATGTGGTTATCGTTGCTAGGTTACTTTAGTATTGACTCTTTTAGGATTATATGTAGATGTGTTTACTTAACCATCATAGTTATATGTATATGCTATAGAAAGTTACACTCATTCCTGTTATCGCTCGGATGAAAAGGGAACCAAACAAATTTTTCTCTAATGAAACGGGATACAAGGATTCATCATTCGGCTTGAATGAAATGAAAGCTCAGATGAACAAGACTCTACTGGATTTATTTTCTTATATGTGATGTTAATGCTGATTTAATTTGTATTTTTTCTTCTTTCACTATGGTTATATAAAGATTTTCATGTTAACCATGTAAATAATTTATATCAATAAATCACAATCAAGACAAGGATATGCCCAAGTATTTGTTCTGTCACTAAGTACAGCTCTAAAACTTAAATTGCTTTGTAACAAACATGAGCTGTTTAGATCTGACTAGTTTGATTTATAATACATATAATATGTGTTATTTATTTTATTTCAGCATGCGGCACAACAGATATTTGAAATTCATCCAAATGTATTGCTGGAGTCAGATACACTATGTTATAAGGAAAAGTATATGACAGAACAACTGTGCAACCTTAATGAAACTGTCGACGCTCTAGAGAATGATTTTCTAAGAGTAAGTATAGTAAATGTAAACTAATATAAGGGGGTCAATACCCCCTTGTATTAGTTTTATTCAACAATAAAATTGTACACAATAGAAAATTCAATAATTTTTTGAAACATAATTTTATCTATTTAACATAATCTACTCTAAGAGTTATATATTTATGTGCAAAATGTTCATAAAGTATCTCTAAAGCTCTTTAAAAAATTCTTTATCTTGGTCTTCAAACCACTTCTCAACGGCACTTATGACTTTGTTGTTTATCAAAAATCGCTTATGACTGTTGTTTATCGAATTAATGTACCTTTCAAATGTTTTTTTAATCTTGTAAATAAATTATAGCCCGATGGTGCTAAATCCGGAGAATAGGGCGGCTGCTTAACCGATTCGAAACCAATTTTATCAATAGTTTGAAATACAATCAACGACTTGTGAGCAGGGGCGATGTATTGCAAAAGAGCACACGTTTGGCAGGTTTTCCGCGTCGTTTTTCCACAATTTTCTCACGTATCTATTACAAGCATTGTTGTCAAGGAGTTTAGGTTAGAAAGTTAGGGGTGCTGTAGCTTTAATATGGTTCATTCCGTGTACTCATTCATTCTAGGGAGTAGTGACTAGTATTAAATCAAGAAAGCGGGACTGATCACTGCTTTTCCACATGCTTATGCAAGTCCTTGAATTGGCGCTTATAGATTTGTTAAGGTGAACACCGATGTTATTCTTTATTATCAGTCATGTGTCATGCACATGTCACGACACAGTAAGTATAAGAAATTGCATATTGCATACCTACTCGGATAATTTTTTGCGATTGCTGCTTTTGGGTTTTAGAAGTTTTGAATGTGTTAGTCCCATCTACAACACATCTATCAAAAATTGCCCCAAAAAGAAGTGATATATGGTTTCATTTTGAGATTTTAAAAGTCAAGTTTAATGTCCAATGCTTATATTGCAAACAAATTTTGTTGACCAAAAAAAGGTTCAATGTGTAATTTAAATAGACATGTGAAAACAAAACATCCTAAAAATGAGCATTACTGTTGTTGGAAAAAACGTTATGCAGGTTACATCTACAGCTACACAAAATTATAATGATTCAAACGAAACCGATCTTTGGAAAAAACGAATGAAAAGAAGCAAGGTACAAAGGCAACATAAAAAAAATGTAACTCCTATCACATATGCTCAATAAATTACAATACAGCTAATTCACATAGTCTCAGTAACGTTCCTAATTTATTTTCTTTCGTTTCACTGTGTGAATCTAAGTCAGTGAACTAAACGAACCAGTCTTTTCTACTATTCACTTTAGTGAACGAAATCGAAAGAAGGAAATCGGCAAAGCGAACAAAATTTTTCAGCACTGACGAAGTGAGCGAAGAAGTGTGAGAATCTTCTTCAAAATAGTGTCAAGGTTCAATCATTTCGGAGACCATTTTGCCAAAAGCTTTCTCATTTCCAATTTGTGATGAACTGTGCAATGTTTCAGCCCAATTCATCGATCTTCCGAGATCGTTTCATGGACAGAACCAATGTTTTCTTGAGTGGTCACAGAAATTGGTCTTCCAGGACGGTGCTCATCTTTGGCATTTGATTTTCATCTTTTCAATTCTGCAACCCAGTTTTTAATAGTAGCATTATCTAAGGTTTCTATCATATTAGCAAAATATTTTTTACCGCGATAACTCTTTCAAAAATAAATACTTAATAAGTGACCGAAACTCTTTTTTTATCAAAATCTAAGTTTTTCTCAGGCATGCTGTTTTTCACAGTTTTGTCACTATTCAACTTTTTAATGTCAAACTTTGACAACCTATTGTTTAACATCATAATTGTTACCATAGCAACTAAATTAGAGTTTGCTAACTGGAATTTTCCCAGGCTAACTAGATGCCAATACACCCTCATATTGTATGCTTATTTATAAAGTTGAAAGCTTTATTTATTGTAATTTCAACTGTAAGTATTATTAAAGGAACAAGAATAGAAGGCTTTTCTACCAGACAATCTTGTTCTTTAATAATATCAAACCCAGAAGTGTTGACGTTTTGAAATAATAACTGTACGTATATACTCTACTCATTTGTATAACGAAACATATATATATATATATATATATATATATATATATATATATATATATATATATATATATATATATATATATATATATATATATATATATATATATATATATATATATAGAGTCATAGAAACAAAACTACACTGTCGGCAGATATTATAACTTCTTTCTAGGACTATAAATTAGAGCTTATTGGCAAGATTTTACCATATTTATATTTGAGCAATTTGCAGGTTGGTAAATGAAGTGTATTGTGGTGACATTCAAATTTTTGATAAGAGCTGACATAGTTCTGTGCAGGGACGTAGCAACAGGGGATGCAGGCGGTATCGCGCACCAATGTCCGGGGCCCTACCACCAATTATAGAAACACAAGCATTCCTTAGTCAGTGTAGACTAGTGAGCAATCGTGCTCCACTCTACTTGACTATCGGTTTTTCCGCCAATCCTCTTGATTCACGTGCATGAAGCACAGTGAAGCAAAGCAAATTGATTTTAACTTGAACTGTTGAATAATCAAGTTAAATTTTTATATAAATTCAGTTTTGTGAAAGTCCTATTTGTGTACAAGGTATGTTTTGTATATTTTACCATTATATCTTAGAGTCACAAATCTCGTAATAAGAATAAGGGGCTGTCACGCATATATATGTTTTGTATGTGTGGGCTTTTAAGGTTTTAGTAACGTTGATTATTAACTAGTTGATGTTTCTCTTGAAAAAAAATTATTAATATACAGTAGAATTTTTGAGCAATAAAAATTTTGTTTCAAATTAAACACTTTTTTAAAAATATTAATGAGGGCCCCCTGTAGTCTTGCCCAGGGCCCGGTTGTGACTTGCTACGTTACTGGTTCTGTGCACCTGCTTACATTGGATTGTCAACTTTGACATGGCTGTTCCGATGTGGGTTCTCACACCAGGCAAAGCAATGTAAATTTGTGCTGTTTAATAATTCATTCATTCAAAAAAATTTCATGTTCTGTTGAAATAAGAAACACTTATACTTATTAGTATCAATATTATTTATTGTGTAATCTTTTTTTTTTCCAACACACCACGAGGGCTTACTAAATACTATCGTACCGTGGGTGTCGACAATGAGGAAAGAGGCAACTTGTTAATTCTGGACTTGAAGGTTTGGAGCTTCGAGGGAGAAGGAAAAACATGTGTCGACAAGGAATTCCACAACTTGGAAGTCCTCAGGACAAAAGAGCGGGCATAACAAGATGTTCTATGTCTGGTGACCTGGACAGTAAAAGGGTGCATTCGCTCTGTTCCCCTGGTAGATCTGTTGGGGGCAGTAGGTGGAGGAACTATGGAAGAAAGCTCCTCTGAGCAGTGCCCGTGCAGATATCTATAAAAGAGAGAGAGGTCACCAACGGCACGACGGTGGGCAAGGGATGGCAGCCTTTGGGTGAGGGTAGGGTCACCAATGAGACATATAGCTCTCTTCTAAATGGAGTCCAGGATAGCAAGTGTAGAAGCGGCAGCAGCACCACAGATGTGGGAGCAGTATTCGAGGTTTGGTCTTATTTGTGAAGTATATAAGGTATGGGGATTAGCTGGTGAAAAGTATTTGCGAGTCCGGAAGAGGAAACCTAATTTCTTAGCAGCCGCTTCTGCAATTGATGTGACATGTTGGTGCCAATTGAGATTTCGATCCACAGAAATGCCAACAACTGGACTCATTACTTTGCATAACTTGGTTGTTTATTGTGATGGGTCTAGGGCTGGTGTATCTCTTATTAAAAAAAAAGCAAAACTGTGATTTGGTGGGGTTGAATTGTACAAGATTTCTACTTCCCCAGTCTAATATTTTTTGAAGATCCACGGAGATAGAACCCTCCATGAGTCTGCGATCCTCATCTAATTGGGCTAAAGAGACAGGCTTAGCGTATTGTATATTTGAGTGGAGGGTGCTGTCGTCCATGTAACTGTGAACTGGGTTGGATGTGCTAGAGAGGAGGTCATTGATGTGGAGAAGAAACAAAGTAGGGGCTAAAGCTGAACCTTGAGGAAATCCTGTATTAATTGGATACAGTTTAGAGGAATGGCCATCCACGACAACAGAAATGCTCCGGTTGGAGAGGAAATTTGCTGTCCACGTACAGAGTTTTGATGGAAGGCCATAGTAGTTTATTAAGCAGTGCTGCATGCCAGACCTGGTCGAATGCTTTGGATATGTCTAGAGCGACAATCTGGGATTCACCGTGTAGTTCCATGGACTTGTTCCAAGAATGGGTGACAAAAGAAAGAAGGTCGGCAGTTGATCTGCGCTGACGGAATCCATACTGCCTGTCGTGGATTAGACTGTTTTTCAAGAAATTTTAGTAATTCGGTGTTTATATACTTTTCCATCACTTTAGAGACAGCTGAAAGGGGAAAAATAGGCCCGTAGTTGCTAGGAAGCGCTTTGGATCCTTTCTTGGGGATGAGTTGTACTCGAGCAGTTTTCCAGTTACTAGGGAATATGCCTCTATTGTAAGATGTCTGAAACAGATGAGTCAGGACAGGAGCAAGTTCTGGTGCGCATTTTTTTAGTACAATTGCTGGGATCTCATCACCGCCAGAGGCTTTCCTGATATTAAGAGAATAGAGCATCTTTCGTACCTGTTTAGTTTTGTAAATGATATCCGTCATTTTATGCGCGACATTGGGGACTGTTGGTGGTTGAACATTTGGAGGTGGATTGAGAGTAGAATTGCCGGCGAACAACGAGGCAAAAAGTTCAGCCTTACTCAGGGCGGTAGAAACAATTTCATCCCCTGAGACAAGAGCTGGGAACGTGCTCTTGCAGAAATTATTCCCAATAGATTTAGCAAGAGTCCAGAAGGGTTTGCTGCCGTTGGAGCTTGAGAGGACTTTGTTTTTGATGTGGTTATTAATCGAGTTTTTTGCCTCAGAAAGAATGCAGACATAGCAGTTTCTTGCGTCGTTAAATGCTTGACGGTTTTCTTGACTGGGATTGTGTAGAAGCTTTTTGTGAGCTTTGACCTTTTCAAGTCTGGCCTTGTCACAGGATTTAGAGAACCAGGGCTTTTGAGTGGCTGCAGAGGTATTCTGTGTACGTGGAATAAATAATTCCATGCCAGCTTGGATAATTTCGGTGACGTTTTGTGAGATATCAGAGGGGTCAGGATGAGAGAAGCACACAGACGCCCATGGAAATGAGGAAAAGTAATCTCGCATTTCGTCCCAGTTCGCGGAGTTGTACTGCCAAACGATACGTGGATGTGATGACTGTGTGACTTCGGGTTGCATCGCGCAGGAAGCAATGACCATGCCGTGGTCTGAGCGACTTATCAGCGATGGCTGATATCTTATAGCAGTCAGGATTTGTAGTAAGAAGGAGATTCAAAGGATTTGAGCTGTGTGTTGGGATGTGAGGATAATAAGTAGGTTGCTGAACCATATTGGCTAAATAATTGCTGACTTCAAAGGCCTCCGCTGCTCTTCCTTGTGGATCGGTTTTTGAAGATCCCAGCCATTCCTTATTATGGACATTAAAGTCACCAAGAATAGTGACATCGGAGGAAGAATATTCAGAAATCAGATGGTCGGTTTTTTCAGAAAGGTAGTCAAAGAGCTGGACAAAGTTGTTGTCAGAATATGACCGGTAAATGCAACAGATGAATTTAGTTGCAGCCCTGAGAGAGAGTTTTAGGGAAACCGACTCATACACCAGAACCAGAAACGTCCGTTGGGACTTCACCGGCCCCTTGATGTAAGGGGTGGTACCTCCTCGGGCGTGAAAAAAATCCTTTACTATCACGTAAAGGAAAATTCCACTACCACCTACCATATTGCAAGTATACCACACCAGCCAACTATTAAAGAGCTGACCAGATCTTACAGTGCACACTACAAATAAGTTCGACACTTGTTCTTGCAAATAATGCAATTTTTCCGTAGGTTTGGTCCAAATGTTTACATTCCAATTTCTGACACTGACATTTTAAATTTTGAGTTTCTAAATTATTCCATTAAACAAATTTCAACAAGTACCTTTTACAGTTTATAGATGCCTGTAATCTTCATAATCTATTCTACATTTTGGTACATATTTATTTGTTATTTATAATTATTTATTTGTATTTAAAATTGTACATCATGTCTTACAAAGAAGCAAAGCTTGTGCTTGTAATACAACATAATTTAATTTAATATCCTCTTTTCAACTTTTATCTCCCGAATTATTGGATGTCATGCTCCAGTTCAGCACGAATTCTTTGCTGTAGCTACTTCAAATTATTTGGTCTATTGAAATAAACTTTCGATCTAAAATAACTCCATAGAAAAAAAATCCAAGGAAGTCAAGTCTGGGGAACGCGGTGACCACTCAATTGCCCATCTTTTAGGAAATGTGGCATCTAGTGTGTTAAAAAATGATTTTAACTTTACTATTTGTTCCACCTGTTAAATAGGTGCATGACACCTATCAAAAATTACAAAATGAAGTTTTCATTACTTTCGAAAACTGAAGGAAAAACCTCATTATTCGAACGAAAACTCGTCCCAAATAAAAACGGTGAGAAATATTTCTTATTAAATTTATGTTTCCATTTTTTTAAGTAAATAATGCAGTTGCTTCACAAAAAAATATGGTTGTCATTTAAAACAATTTGTGATGACGTCATCATTCAGAAAATAGGTGACGTCATAAATGTAATTTTTACGACATAAGTTGGCAATTGATAAGATAAAATTGTCCTGTCCGATCGTTTTTCTTGAAAAAATTAAATAACGCATTTATGAATTATGTTCCCAACTATATATATATATATATATATATATATATATATATATATATATATATATATATATATATATATATATATATATATATATATATATATATATATATATATATATATATATATATATATATATATATATATATATATATATATATATATATATATATATATATATATATATATATATATATATATATATATATATATATATATATATATATATATATTTGTGTGTGTGTTTGTGTCTGTATAATTATGAGGACAAACCACATGCATGGACGTGATTTGTCGGGTCTTCCCAACTTGTCGGGCCATACACGCGTCCCGACAATTTAGAGACGTGGTTTTTCAGATTCTCCACCTCTTAAATAGTATAAATAACTAATTTTCTGACGATGTCCTGATATACATACTATATGCATGTGTGTATTTTTGAGTTCGTGTTACTAAAATTGTGGGGTCCTATAAAAGTGACTGATAAAAGCGACCTCCAATGTCAATTTTTGAAACAGACGTAATTGTGTGTAAGACCCGACAACTGTTTGGTAAAATATGTGTAAGTCCTGATAAACATAATATTTTTTTTACCTCGTGCAGGTAGTAAATGACCTGTTTTCATGTGCTGGTTTTATAAATAGCGTCTCTGTTGTTGTTTTACTGCTTCGTCTGCAAGAGTTATTGACGGGGAATAACGGAACTTTATTTTTACCTGGGCATTAAAGCAGATAGCTGTGGGTTTTATGTAGTATGTTATATTTTAAAGAATATTCAGATATTCTTAAAGTTATTTGTTAGAGAAATTTCATAGAAAACATTGGCTGCTTTTAAACAAAACAGAACTCATATTTGGGATGGGAACATTAGTTTATATTTTTTTACATACATTAATATATATATATATATATATATATATATATATATATATATATATATATATATATATATATATATATTGTAGTGTATAAACCCTTGTAGTTTAGCAGCCTTGGTCGGTAAGCAGTGATATTATAACTGTCAATCAAACTGTGCTGACTTTTATGTGAACTGGTGAACTGTCATATTAGCAGGCTGTATTTTCAGATATTTACATATTGATAGGCAATGTAACTTGTAGTAACGAGTGCTTAGAATATATAGTTATCTTACAAGTGTTAACTCTCTCAACGTCGGCTACACTTCATTGGCGACGAGGATGGGATTGTTCTCTTGCTGAGATCCCCGAGTTACATATATTAGTGTTAATACAGAGAGTGTGTTCGGGAGAGTGATGGCAGGAATCATGGGCAGTTTGGGCGAATTCAACCCCAACAAACCATCTGCTTGGGATATTTATGCAGAACGGGTGAAGTTTTACATGGAGGCCAACAACATTAACGAAGACGATCGGCAACATGCAGTTTTTCTCAGTGTTTGTGAAGAAGCAGCGTACGAAATTGTAAGATCTCTAGTGTCCGCAGGAAGTCCGGCAGACAAGACCCTAGAAGAAATTCTGTGCTTACTGAAGAAACACTTCACACCAAAAAAATCAGAGATTGTGCAGAGATTCATGTTTTACAAGCGAGATCAGAAGGTCGGTGAGTCGATTGCATGCTACATTGCCGAGCTTCGTAGATTAGCTGAATATTGCAATTTTGGCACGACGTTAGAAACTATGCTTAGAGATCGCTTAGTTTGTGGCATTAGAGACGAAGGTATTCAGAAACGGTTACTCGCAGAATCTGATCTAACCTTCAATTCAGCGGAGAAAATCGCTTTAGCATGTGAAACGGCGGCAAACCAGACCATGGAGCTGCGGCACGGAAACGGAAATGTCATAGACAATGACAATGTTGCCAACATCAAATCACAAGACAGAAGAATGTCAACTCAAACAGAATCGCGTTCCGAAGAACAGAATAAATTCACAAAACCGTGTTTTCGCTGCGGAGGACAACATTTGTCAAATAATTGTGCGTTTGTTAATCAGGAATGCCGTTTTTGTAAGAAAATTGGTCACATCGAGCGTGTGTGTTTGTCCAAAAAGCGGAAAGACGCGTGAAACAAGTGCAAAATAACGAAGACAACATCTCGATCGACAATATCCTCACACTGAACAGTTCAGTGAAGAAAGTGTGCACCTCAGTGACTGTCAAACTCAATGACATTTCGTTCAAAATGGAAATCGTGGCGTGTCGATCATTTCTTTGCGCGTTTTCGACAAATTATGGCCTCAAAATAAACCTCACTTGAACAAATCTGACAAGATACTGAGGGACTACCAAGGCAACAAAATTAGCATTGCAGGCACATGTCACGTGGACGTGGAATACGGCCAATTCAAAGGTTTACTGCCGATAACAGTATCAAACGTTACGTCAAGCAGTCTTATAGGGAGAGAATGGTTCGAGCCACTGGGAATTCAAATCACTGGTGTATTGTCTGTGTCAGCGCTAAACGCAGAACCGCAGCTACAGAAATTATTACACGAGTTCAGTTACATTTTCAAAGAAGAGCTAGGAGCGTACAAAGGTCCTCCGGTGCGGCTACCTTTGAATCAGGACGTAACGCCTATCTTGCTGAAATGCAGAAAAGTTCCGTACGCCTTATGCCCCAAGGTAGATGCAGAGCTAGAAAGGTTGCAAAATCAAGGTATTCTAGAACATTGCGCACACCCAGTGTGGTCGACACCTATCGTACCAGTCGTCAAATCAAATGGTGAGTTGAGGATATGCGGCGATTATAAATGTACACTCAACAAAGTTTTGAGCCCAAACAATTACCCAATTCCTTCTGTAAATCAATTACTGGTATCACTTGGGCAAGGGAAAATTTTTGCCAAACTAGATCTTTCCCAGGCTTATCAACAGCTCAAGGTAGATGATTTTTCAGCAGATGCTCAGACGATCAGCACGCAGAAAGGTGCATTTCGTGTATGAAGATTGCAGTTTGGAGTCAGTGTCGCTCCTCAGATTTTCCAGAACTTCATGGACAGCCGTCTCAGGGGTATCGATGGAGTCTGTGCATATCTCGACGATGTGGTTATAGCGGCAGAAGATTTAACCCAGTTAACTGACAGACTGAGGGAAGTTTTCAGTAGATTTTTAGAGGATGGATTGCGACTGCGCAAAGATAAATGTACTTTTGGAGTCAAGTCGGTGAATTTCCTAGGTTTCAAAGTGGATGCAAATGGCATTCATCCGACATCAGAGAAGGTCAACGCTATTCAAAATGCCCCCAGCCCACAAAATAAGCAAGAGTTGCAAGCGTTCCTGGGACTTTTGAATTTTTACCATGTTTTCTTGAAAGATAAAGCCACCGTAGGCGAGCCCTTACATAGGCTGTTACATAACAATGTCAAATGGGATTGGACAAAGTCGCACGACGAAGCCTTCAGAAAATGCAAAGGGTTACTGTCTTCAAATGCACTTTTAGTATATTACGACGAGAAGAAGCCATTGATCATGACATGCGATTCGTCACCTTATGGATCTGGAATAGTTTTAAGCCACAGAATGCCAGATGGTAGTGAAGCACCAGTTGCCTATCATTCTCGTACACTGACAGCATCCGAGAGAAACTATGCACAGATAGACAGAGAAGCATTGGCGATAATAACGGGAGTTCGGAAGTTTCACGACTATATATACGGCCGAAAAGTAGAAATTGTGACAGACCACAAGCCCTTGCTAGGAATATTGGGCGAGTCAAAGGCTGTTCCAGAATTGTTATCACCACGTATGCAAAGATGGTCACTGATACTGAACAACTACAATGATACATTGAACTACAGAGCTGGAAGAGAGATAGCCAACGCAGATACATTAAGCAGACTTCCACAGAGAATTTCAGAATCCGTTACTTCCTCGGACATTGGAGATGTTTTGATGATCGAAATGATGCCAGAGTCAGTAATAAAGGCCGACACAGTTGCAAAGTTCACGGCAACAGATCCAGTATTAAGCAAAGTCTTACCATGGGTTACCAATGGATGGTCTTCAAGAGTAGAAGATACATTCAAGCCATTTTCAAGTCATAAACCCGAATTATCAGTTTACAAGAAGTGTTTGCTTTTGGGAAGCAGGGTAGTCATTCCTCAGAGAGCTAGAAAAGAAGTCTTACAAATGCTCCATTCATTACACCCAGGAGTTGTGCGAATGAAAGCTCTAGCTCGAAGCTATGTTTGGTGGCCAGGGATGAATCAAGACATACAGGCAACAGTAAATTTATGTCACGCTTGCCAAATGCACAGACATGCACCACCCAAGGCTCCATTACATCCGTGGGAGTGGACAACAGAACCCTGGAGCAGGTTACACATTGATCACGCAGGACCATTCAAAGGCAAGATATTTCTCATCATAGTGGATTCTTATTCGAAGTGGTTAGAGGTGAAAATAGTTCCATCTACGTCAAGTGAGTCGACCATCAAGGTTTTACGTGAAACATTCTCAGTGCATGGAATCCCAGATGTCATCGTAAGCGACAACGCATCTGGGTTCACCTCAGAAACTTTCAAAGAATTTCTGAAAAAAAATGGAATCCGTCAGGTAACAGTTGCTCCTTATCATCCATCTTCAAATGGCCAACCAGAACGCATGGTGCAGTTCACGAAGGAGTCTTTCTCAAAAATATCAGGTGACTGGGATGTCAAACTCGCGAGATTTTTGATTGGTCAGCATTCAACGCCTTCGTGCAGTACAGGGTACAGTCCAGCAGAACTCTTGTTTCGAAGGAAGATTCAAACTTGTCTCCATCGCTTACACCCAGATTTCGCTAAGGATATGCGAGTCAGTCAAGAAGAGAAGTGCAGTCAGGCAAAACCTCGAGCCTTTCAGCAGGACGACCTAGTGTACGCCAGATCGTATACCGGTGCCGATCAGTGGATGCCAGCACAAATAACAGAAGCTACAGGACCTCTGTCTTATAGAATCGCCACTGAACAAGGTGCCATATTTCCAAGACACATGGATCAACTTCGACCTCGCAGAGTAGAGGTAACACCCAACACCAACGCCAGGCCAAGCAGGATCACTTTGAGACCCGCATACTTGGATGATTATGTTCCATAATAGGGGGGAGGGGTGTAGTGTATGAACCCTTGTAGTTTAGCAGCCTTGGTCGGTAAGAAGTGATATTATAACTGTCAATCAAACTGTGCTGACTTTTATGTGAACTAGTGAACTGTCATATTAGCAGGCTGTATTTTCAGATATTTACATATTGATAGGCAATGTAACTTGTAGTAACGAGTGCTTAGAATATATAGTTATCTTACAAGTGTTAACTCTCTCAACGTCGGCTACACTTCATATATATATATATATATATATATATATATATATATATATATATATATATACTTATAGGGTTAGTATGGGATGGACTTGTATTTCCCGAAATATTCCTTATTCAAAAAAAAATATCTTAATAAAAGCTTTTCGACATATTTTTTACTATAAGCTCGCGACATTCAATTTATCCTAGCGTAAACAACTTGGTTGCTATGGCAACTAAATCTTTCTTTTTAAATGGCAAGATATGATTTTGTCGCATTTTCGGAAATAACGTAAAGTTCTTGATAAAAAAATCTGTTTCTTGGTCAACCTTATAGGTTAATAGCAAATTGAGCTTTTCAAATATGAAGCATTTAATCAAAATTCGCTACTATAACGCAGTTGCTGCGTCCATAATTTCTTAACATGCATTATATTTCGATGGAAAATGCAAAAACATAAGGCGTTTTCCACAAAAAAAATATATTATTTGTATCACCAACGACTTATGGGCCACTCTGTGATGGTAGCAATAATTTTTTAAGGTGTTGCTCAAGACACCGTATAATTAATGTATTCAATATTTTTTCACATCTTGTATAATAACGGATATATTGAGCTTTATTGATTTTTTACGAAAATTCTACAAAAATTATATACCATTAAACGATAAATTATATAGCTAAGGCTACTGCCAAGCATCAGAGAAAGGGTCTATTTGAAATGAATTTTCTGGAAATATTTTAGTAAAATGAAGGACGATGACGGTTGAAACTAAGACTTCAGGGTTTGTAAAACATTCTTCTTAAGACATTTTCTTTCCATAGCCTGTATTAGATTCAAGTTCTTTGCCTAAATGTTGCGAATTTTGACGTTTTCAATTGTCACTTTGACGTTTTGAGGAAAACCCCAATTTATTTCTCTTTAAATGCCCATAACTTTTTTGTCTTTTGACCTACAGAGCTAAATTTTGGTAGGCACCTCACCCATAATAACATAAATCAGCGTACCAAATTTGGTTGCCCTTACTTTGTTAATTCCGGAGATATAAATTTTTTTTAAAGGAAAACCCAAAATTTTCCGGGAAAACCTGGGCCGATTTTCCTGACTAACGAACTTATCCAAGCCATTTGCAAAAGGAAGGTACTCACCAAATTTTATCAAAATCGGCCCATTATTTTTTGAGTTATCGGTGTGATACATATATATATATATATATATATATATATATATATATATATATATATATAAATATATATATATATATATATATATATATATATATATATATATATATATATATATATATATATAAACATATAAAAATTGAAACTGACCCCGGATATGTGTTCTAGGGGGCCTAATTAGCGCTCATTTGAAGAAATTTTTTCAAAATTCAAAAGTCGGGATCTCCTCATTAGTGAATTTTTTTTAAGAAAATTCACTAAAAATTAATGTAATTATGCAGATGATCGCAAAAGTGATTTTTACAATCAGAAGCACGCTTAAAACCAATCCTGTATGGCATAAGCAACAAGACCATTGCTGTAAAATCAACCCCCACAAAAGTTACGGGACCTGGCGTGAATAGGGCGTGCTGGGCGGGGAAGGAACTATAGAAATCAAATCAGCAAAAACACCTTTGTTGGACTTCTATAAGCAGCCTTTTTTACATTTTGCTCCAACATTTCTTCTTAATAATGTTCTCCCCCCTCCAAAAAGGCTTTTTGCTCCAAGTCCTACAGCCTGTTTGCAAGTTAAAGGGACAAGAGTTTTGTTGTCGTTTATGCGCAAGACACTCTAACAGGTAGGCCTGAGCCACCACACCTGACCTGACATGGCACGACCTGACCCAACCTGACCTGACCAAACCCGACTCTAAAGTGATCCTGACCTGACGTAATCTCAGTAAAAGCGTGTGAGAACACCCAAAAAACATGCATTTTACAACAAAAAAAAGTTACTTTGATATGTGTATGTGACCAGCGATGAACCAATAACGTTAATAAGTTGACAACAACAAATTCTCATAACTGAACCAATAATGTCAATAAGTTGACAACAAATTCTCATAACGTAAAAACGAATTTCCACAACATAAAAATGGTATAAAATTGCATATAAGGTGGTAAACATTATCTATCAGCGGTCGACATCACGTTGATGAAACTGCAGATGACAGGCAAACTTGTTTTAATTATTAACTTTCATTCTAAAAGAGACTGACAAAATAAAACAAACAAATTTCGGGACGCAGCAAGTGCGTTATAGTAGCGAATTTTCATAAGAATTCTACATTATTATTATATGGCATATTAGTAAAGTGAATACTTTAAACTTACACAGCCATTGAAGATCGATTTTAGAGGTCCTGGTACGCGCACATTTGAAGAATTCTTTCAAAAGTGTTACCATCGATATCTCTCTATTATCAAAAAAATCTTGCGTTCTAACTCCTTTTCAGAAAAATGCCCAAAACTCAATTTTATATGAAGGTAAAGAACTAAATTTGGTTATACATGTAGTTGACAGGTGGTAGTGGACTTTTCCTTTACGTGATAGTAAAGGATTTTTTCACACCAGAGGAGGTACCACCCCTCACATCAAGCAGCCGGTGAAGTCACAACCGACGTTTCCGGTTCTGGTGTATGAGTCGGTTTCCGTTATAAACTAAAATGATGATGGCTCCTCCTTGTACAAAACATTCCGGAGATAAAATACCCCTCCATTCGGATATCCGGGAGAGGCGTGTGCAGGGGCCACCGGCATCAAGATTTAACATATCCTTCTCGAACATATGTGGCCTAAATTCTAACCTGAACTCCGTCCACCGTTTCCTCCAGGCTAATAGGCCCCAACTCCTTTTCCACACCGAAATCCAAATCAGTGCCAAAACAGCCACTAATCACCTTAATTTCCCGGGATATGAGCTCCTTACTTCCTTTAGATTGCACGGAGGCTTGTGCGCATACGTCCGTAGCAATCTATCCTGCACCAGACTCCCCAATAGAAGCTGGAATAGAAGACATACTTTGGATGAAACTCTCTCTCAAGGCTGCAACTAAATACATATGTTGCATTTACCGGTCACCGTCAGACAACAACTTTGTCCAGCTCTTCGAGTACCTTTCTGAAAAAACGACCATTTCCTCCAGGCTAATAGGCCCCAACTCCTTTTCCACACCGAAATCCAAATCAGTGCCAAAACAGCCACTAATCACCTTAATTTCCCGGGATATGAGCTCCTTACTTCCTTTAGATTGCACGGAGGCTTGTGCGCATACGTCCGTAGCAATCTATCCTGCACCAAACTCCCCAATAGAAGCTGGAATAGAAGACATACTTTGGATGAAACTCTCTCTCAGGGCTGCAACTAAATACATATGTTGCATTTACCGGTCACCGTCAGACAACAACTTTGTCCAGCTCTTCGAGTATCTTTCTGAAAAAAACGACCATCTGATTTCTGAATATCCTTCCTCCGAGGTCAATATTCTTGGTGACTTCAATGTCCATAATAAGGAATGGATAGGACCTTTGCAGTACGCAATTCTTTAGCCAATATGGTTCAGCAACCTACTTACTTTCCTTGCATCCCAACGCAAGGCTCAAATCCCTTGGATCTTCTTACTACACCACCTGAATGCTATAAGACATCAGTCACCGCCCCTTGGTCGCTCAGACCACGGCATGGTCACTGCTTCCTACACAATGCAACCCGAGGTTACACAGTCATCACAACCACGTATCGTTTGGCACTACAACTCCGCGAACTGGGACAAAATGAGGGATTACTTTTCGTCATTTCCATGGGCGTCTGTCTGCTTCTCTCATCCTGACCCCTCTGATATCTCACAAAACGTCACCGAAATTATCCAAGCTGGCATGTAATTATTTATTCCACGTACACAGAAAACCTCTTCAGCCACTCAAAAGCCCTGGTTCTCTAAATCCTGTGACAAGGCCAAACTTGAAAAGGTCAAAGATCACAAAACGCTTCTACACAATCCCAGTCAAGAAAACCGTCAAGCATTTAATGACGCAAGAATGCTCTATGTCCGCATTCTTTCTGAGTCAAAAATCTCTTTTCATAACCACATCAAAAACAAAGTCCCCTCAAGCTCCAACGGCAGCAAACCATTCTGGACCCTTGCTAAACCTGTTGGGAACGATTTCTGCAAGAGCATGTTGCCACCTCTTGTTTCAAGGAATGAAATTGTTTCTACCGGCCTGGGCAAGGCTGAACTTTTTGCCTCGTTGTTCTCCGGAAATTCTCTCAACCCACCTCCAAATGTTCAACCACCAACAGTCCCCAATGTCGCGCATAAAATGACGGATTTTATTTTCAAAACTGAAAACGTATGAAAGATGCTCTCTTCTCTTAATACCAGGAAAGCCTATGGCCTTGACGAGATCCCAGCAATTGTTCTAAAAAAAAATGCGCACCAGAACTTGCTCCTGTCCTGACTCGCCTGTTTCAGACATCTTACAATAGAGGCATATTTCCTAGTAACTGGGCAACTGCTCGAGTACAACCCGTCCCCAAGAAAGGATCCAAAGCGCTTCCTAGCATCTACAGGCCTATTTCTCTCTTTTCAGTCGTCTCTAAAGTGATGGAAAAGTATATAAACACTGAATTACTTAAATTTCTTGAAAAAGACAGTCTAATCCACGACAGGTAGTACGGATTCCGTCAGCGCAAATAAACTGCCTCCTTTCCTTTGTCACCCATTCTTGGAACAAGTCTATGGAACTAGACAGTGAATCCCAGATTGTCGCTCTAGACATATCCAAAGCATTCGACCAGGTCTGTAACGCAGCGCTGCCTAATAAACTTGCAGCCTATGGCCCACCACGAAAACTCTGTACCTGGACCGCAAATTTCCTCTCCAACCGGAGCGTTTTTGTTGTCGTGGATGGCCATTCCTGTAAACTGTATCCAATTAGTACAAGGGTCCTTCAAGGTTTAGCTTTAGCCCCTACTTTGTTTCTTCTCCACATAAATGACCTCCTCTCTAGCACATCCAACCCAGTTCCCAGTTACGCGCATGACACCACCCTCCACTCAAATATACAATATTCTAAGCCTGTCTCTTTAGCCCAATTAGATGAGGATCGCAGACTCATGAAGAGTTCTGTCTCTGTGGATCTCCAAAAAATATTAGACTGACGAAGTAGAAATCTTGCAGAATTCAACTCCACCAAATCTCAGTCTTGCTTTCTATCTCATAAGAGATACACCAACCCTAGATCTATCACAATGAACAACCAAGTTATTAAAAGTAATGAGTCCTTTTCACTTGTTGGCATTTTTGTGGATCAAAATCTCAATTCGGACCAACATGTCACATCAATTGCAGAAGGGGCTGCTAAGAATATAGGTTTCCTCTTCCGGGCTCGCAAATACTTTTCACCAGCTAATCTTTATACCTTATATACTTCGCAAATAAGGCCAGACCTCGAATACTGCTCCCACATCTGGGGTGCCGCTGTCGGTTCTACACTCGCTATCCTGGACTCCATTCAGAAGAGAGCTATACGTCTCATCGGTGACCCTATCCTCACCCAAAGGCAGCCATCCCTTGCCCACTAACGTGCTGTTGGTGACCTCTCCTCTCTCTCTTTAATAGATATCTGCACGGGCACTGCTCAGAGGAGCTTTCTTCCATAATTCCTCCACCTGCTGCCCCCAACAGATCTACCAGGGGAACAGAGCGAATGCACCATTTTACTGTCCAGGTCACCAGACGTAGAACATCTTGTTATGCCTGCTCTTTTGTCCCGAGGACTTCCAAGTTGTGGAATTCGTTGCCGGCACATGTGTTTCCTTCTCCTCCGAACCTCCAAACCTTTAAGTCCAGAATTAATAAGTTACCTCTTTCCCCCTTGTCGACACCCACGGTACGATAGTATTTAGGCTGTAAGCCCACGTGGTGTGTTGTTGAAATATATAGGACATTATACATAGAATGTATCTAACATTTAACATATAATTTAAAAATGTAACATATAGATTATCCTATTTAAAATGAGCAAGTGAACATCAACACCATGCATAACCGGATGTGTCACGATCTTAAGAATACTTTAGCCGAGTTGCCCCCATCGACTTCAGTAAGCTGCCCAATTTTCAAAATTTTCCAAAGGCTATTTTCCGAGAAATGGATCGCGGGCGTTCGTCGTGGGACACTCTGTAGACAGTGGACAGTGTTAAATAAATTTTAAGATAACCAGCCTGTTGCATATCAGCCCGTATTGTAAAAAAGAAGATATATATATATATATATATATATATATATATATATATATATATATATATATATATATATATATATATATATATATCTTCTACGTATAGAGTAGTGTGTTGTTTCGGAATTTTAATACACAAGTGCAAATTATTAGTGAATTTTCGTAGAAAAAATTCACTAATGGGGAGATCCCGACTTTTGAATTTTGAAAAAATTGTTGCAAATGAGCGCGAACTCGGACCCCTAGAACCCATATCCGGGGTCAGTTTCAATTTTTATATGGTTATATATATATATATATATATATATATATATATATATATATATATATATATATATATATATATATACCGATAACTAAAAAAATTATGGGCCGATTTTGATAAAATTTGGCATGTACGTTTCTTTTGTAAATGGCTTGGATAAGTTCGTTAGTCAGAAAAATCGAACGAGGTTTTCCGGGAAAATTTTGAGTTTTCATTCGAAAAAAATTCTTATCTTAAAAAGTAATAAGCCGATTTTAATAAAATTTGGCATGTACCTTCCTTTTGTAAATGGCTTTGGCAAGTTTGTTAGTCAGGAAAATCGGTCGAGGTTTTCCGGGAAAATTTTGAGTTTTCATTCGAAAAAAATTTTTATCTCAAAGAATAATGGGCCGATTTTGATAAAATTTGGCATGTACCTTCCCTTTGTAAATGGCTTTGATAAGTTTGTTAATCAGAAAAATCGGACGAGGTTTTCTGGAAAAATTTTGAGTTTTCATTTGAAAAAAAAATTTATCTTAAAAAATAAAAAAGCTATGATAACCAAATTTGGTAGGTAGGTTTACGATATAAAAAGTAAACTATACACCAAAATTTATATTTCTGTTACAAGAAAAAAAAGTTATAATAAAATATTTGGTGCCAGATCATTTCTATGAAAATTCACTACCATAACGCACTTGCTGCGTCCAGGCTTTTCTTTACGACTTTATTAGTGTTAGTGAGTGACTAAACAGTTTTTGTGATGTTTAGCCAACAGCTAAAGGATCGTAGCCTTACAAAAAGGGCTGATATGCAACAAGTTAGTTATCTTAAAATTTATTTAAGACTGTCCACCTGTCTACAGAGTTATTTAATTATTTTGTAGAGAGTTAAGTTTATTTATATTCGCTTAAGTTGTATTTAAACCAAAACATATTTAGTGGCGTGCTCTAATCTTTATACTGCAAAGAATGGAATTTTGTGATCAAAATTACATAAATCGAAAGGCTTGTTAGAACATATTTTATCTAAATTGTGCTCATGATGAACAGAGCCACAGAGCCTAAATTTTTAAGTTTTTGTTTAGTGACATTTTATTTCGTCTACTTACCTATGTTGATTTTAAAACTCTTCACGTGTTATCTAAATATGTGACATCACTGTAACAAAGTATTTGCGCTTATTTGTATTTTTAATTTTTCTGCTTTCTTTAATCTTGCAGGTTTGAACTTATATAAATTTTCGAAACATAGAACTTACCAGGCGCCAGCATCTGAGTTTAAGCACTCATCTGCTGACTATCGATACATTTCAGCGGTTGGAGACTTATGAACGCACACTTGACTCCAAGCAGCACTATTGTGTAACTTTTGTCTGTCATTCCGTTTTGACAAATTGACGACAGTTAAGTTTCAACAAAAGCTTAGCGGGACTGGTGAACGCATACGTTTACACACCTATTCAACCTTATTCCTTATACTGTTATACTACATTTTTAATCGAAATATGATGCATGTTTGTAAAAACAAATTCGAGACGCAGTAAGTGCGTTTTGGTAGGGATTTTCATAAAATGCTTGGAAACCAGTTTTCTCAGAATTTTTTATATATTTTCAAACAATACATTATTTTGATAAAATATGGTACATTGTTTTTACTATATAGGTTGTACCGGTAACTAAATTGATGCCTGCTTGCATTAAAAGCATTTTATGGAAATTCACTTCCATAACGAATATATATATATATATATATATATATATATATATATATATATATATATATATATATATATATATATATATATATATATATATATATATATATATATATATATATAAACATATAAACATATCAAAATTGAAACTGACCACGGACATGGTGTCTAGAGATCCTAGTTCGCGATTTTTTTTTTAAATTTAAAAGTCTAGGAAAATTCACTAAAAAATATATGTAATAATATATTTCAGAATAACTGCATAAGGACAATGTGATCAACTATATAATACCTCCACACAGTATTTAATAAACAAACCCTCCCCCTTATATTTGTCGGTCCTTACACGCACAGAAGCCAGACAGTTTTTTTTTAAACTGGTTTTTTTATTGCCATTCACAAACACAGTTATGTTTGTATAAAAAACAGTAAGGTTTATGGGGTCTTATACACACTTCAAGCATAATCCATATTTAAGGGGTCTTCACACAACGTGTGCATTAAACATAATTGCGGGACCTAACTTTATTTGCTAATATTTTCTAAACGAGCGTGTGTATAGAATTTTGGCGCGAATTAGCAACATCTGGAGATAAAACTACAACCACGACGCATCTCAAACATTAAGATCCCACAAGTTGGTGTGTTTTGGTGTGTCCCTGCAAACATACGAGCACATGTAATGGTGTGTGTGTGTGTGTGTGTGTGTGTGTGTGTGTGTGTGTGTGTGTGTGTGTGTGTGTGTGTGTGTGTGTGTGTGTGTGTGTGTGTGTGTGTGTGTGTGTGTGTGTGTGTGTGTGTGTGTGTGTGTGTGTGTGTGTGTGTGTGTGTGTGTGTGTGTGTGTGTGTGTTAAATGGCAGGTTTGGGGACAGTTTCACACAGCTATCGTACTTTATAGGGACACTTGGTGTTCACAGGGACTGTCCCCATAAGATTATATGTCTTTCTTATGTTGTGGGGACATTCCTCACAAGATTTTTATGTTTTTGTGTATTACGGGAACAATTGGCGGTTTTTATAAAATGAGGTCTTTTCTTTTTAATGTTTCTACACAAAGAATGTTTACAAATTAACTTGCATCTATTATGGTGTTAGCTCAATAGTTATAATTTTGCTTACACGTTAGCTTCCATCCAAGGCAATTAGGCTATTGTAGAATAAATTTCTCAAGTACATTAGCAAAAAAAATTACAGGCTTTAAACAGGTGGTGAATTAAGTTCTATAGGCTTTACTCGGTTAAGAGTGGAACCTGTAATGGACACTGCTAAGTACACTTGGAGAACCCAAATCACCATAACACATTTTTTTAAAGACCTGACGATTCTTTCGCTAACAAAGTTACCGTCATCAGAGGATGAAAAACTTCTTTTCATCCTCTGATGACGCTAACTTTTGTTAGTGAAACGATCGTCAGGTCTTTAAAAACATGTGTTGTGGTGATGTAGGTTCTCCAAGTATACTTATTAGGCTCTAACATGTTAAATTCCTAATAAAATTACATACGAAACTTAGGTATGTTATTTTATATTTATATGTATCTTAGTATTTCTTAATACTCGTAATTCACTGTTGCCTATTTTTTATGCCTGAAATTGTCTAGCGTTTACTATTTACGTTTACTATTATTTTTTTGTAATTGTTTAATATGCCAGTCATAAATAAATATATTATACACATACTTTAAAAAGTTTAAATTTATTTGTAAAACATTTGCAACTTACAAACTGTATTATATTTAATAAAAGTCTGGGCGCAGCGTTATGGTAGTGAATTTTCATTAAAATGTTTTTAAGAGCAAATATGTTTTTTTAAAGAAAGCAGGCATCAAATTAGGTTACCAGTATAATCTATATAGTAGAAACAATGTGCCATGTTTCATCAAAATAACTTTATTGTTTGAAAATGTACAAAAATTTCCTAAAGTAAACTTAAATTGTTCCCGAAAAAACTGATTTCCTGGTACAGCTTATAGGTTAATAGCAAATTGAGCTATTCAAATTTGAAGCATTTAATGAAAATTCGCTACCATAACGCACTTGCCGCGTCCCGAATTTGTTTTCTTACAAAGCTGTATTCTATTTCGATGGAAAATGCAAAAATGCAATAACAGGGTGTGTTCGATTTAAAAAAAAAAAATGAATCATCATGGGCCACCCTGTAATTATGGAAATATTTTGTAAGATGTAGCTCAAGGCACCCTATAATTAATGTATACAATTTTTTTTTGTAGCTTGCATAATAACAGATATATTTAGCTTTAATGATTTTTTACGAAAATTCGACAAAAATTGTGTACCATTAAACAATAAACTCCATAGCCAACACTACTTCCAAAGCATCAGAGAAAGGGTCTATTAGAAATAAATTTTCTGGGAATATTTTAGTAAAATGAAGGACAACGACGATTGAGACTAAGAGTTCAGGCTTTGTAAAACATTCTTCTTGGGACATTTTCCTTCCATAGCTCATATTAGTTTCGGGTTCATTGTCTAAATATTACCAATTTTGACGTTTTAAATCGCGTTTTGAGGAAAACCCAAATTTATTTTTCTTTAAATGCCTGTAACTTTTTTGTCCTTTAACCTACAGAGCTAAATTTTGGTAGGTAGCTTACCTATAATGATATAAACCCGTGTACCAAATTGTTGCGCTTACTTCATTAATTCCGCAGATATAATTTTTTTAGAATGAAAACTCAACATTTTCCCGGAAAACCTCGTCCGATTTTCCTAACGAACTTATCCAAGCCATTTACAAAAGGAAGGTACATGCCAAATTTTATCAAAATCGGCCCATTAATTTTTGAGGGTGCAATACATATATATATATATATATATATATATATATATATATATATATATATATATATATATATATATATATATATATATATATATATATATATATATATATATATATATAGATTGTTGTAGTTCAGGTGGAAATACAGCAAGCACTAGCTGAAGACTGGAACATGTGATGAACACTAATAGATTCACTTTGTAGATTCCAATTCACCACAACATATATTTCCGTTACAAAGTTAGAATCATCAGAGCGATTAACAAACTAACCGATTACTTAATTCGTCCCTCTAATGACGCTAACTTTGTTAGCGAAACGATCTCAGGTGAGAAAATATATTGTGTTGAATTGGGTTACCCAAAGTGTACTTACCTATTCATAAAGCTGTTATTATCTTGTTACCTGACCTGACCTGAAGATCGTTTCGAACAAAGTTTGCGTCATCAGAGTGATTAATAAACTAACCACTTGTTTATCCATCACTCTGATGACGCTAACTCCGTTAGTAAAACGATCGCCAGGTCAGAAAAATATGTCGTGGTGAATTGGGCTCTCCTAAGTGTATTTATTAATAAAGCAAATATTATCTTATTACATTTAATAACTAACGCCGCTTGCTGGACACTAACAATATATAAATGCTGGGTATCCAACAAAAGAAAGTCTAGTGAATCTACCTCTTAAAAATTATTTAAAAAGTAAACATTTTCTTTGGAGCTGATCATTCATTGAAAGTATAAACATGCTACTTCCGATTAAGCCAAAAGTTACTATTTCATTTTTTTCATCGAATATTCTGTATAATATTATCTACTGCTTTTTCAAATTTTACATAGGTATTGAGATTTCAAGCTCATCTTTTATATTTGACATTTCTAAAATTGACAATTTTAATAGCAAATTTTTTATACATTCTAAGAGACAAAGTCAATTTTTAAACAGTCGATATCTTGGCTAATTTAGGACTTAGAAACAATGAAACTTACAGAGTTAGTTAAAATATATTGATTTTGATAAAAAAAAGTTATCAGAAGTTTAAAGATGTTTCTATACGAAATGCTAAGTTTATATTATATAAAATAGTTGTCATTATCTCTCTCACAAAAAAAAGTTTTTGCAGCAGACAATATATATTTCGTCTCACTTAAATTGCTCGAAAGGCGTTACTTTTGACATCTGATGTTGAAGGCACACAATGTCTTACATTGGCGCATTGACTCATCAGGAAAAAAGGCCCACCTGAAATATTTCCATAAGTTAGCCCTTATGCGTTATTCCTGATTCCCCACTCATTAAAAATACCCCCATTGATATAAAACTCACTGTCTAGCTGTTTGCTATCCAATTCATTATTTTAAATAGAACAATATAGGTAATGCATTTTTAGATTTTACTAAACATTTTAAGAGACTTGTAGGACACAGAAATGATTAAAATTGGCGGTTTTTAAGTCATTGAAGTTTTAATGGTATTTTCAGCAAATGGAGTGATTTTTTAAGACAATCTTATGGCCACTGAAAAGAAAAGAAATCTAATGAAGAATTGTGTTGTATAAAGTAATTTGTAGATTATAGTTTAATGTAGAAGCATAAAATGTCAATTATTGCATTAATATTACCGGGTGAAATCTCTTAGCTAAAACTTAGTAAAAATGTCATAATATTGAAGATACACTCTGTATGATCAAGTTAATTTTAGAGTGCTGTTTCCTAGAGTACTTTTTTGGTCGGTGTGTTAGCCTTTTAGCTTAAAGGCTTGTGGCCCTAGGGTTGACATCGTGGGTAAAACACTAAGGTTCATCAAAACTGTGTATGAGACCAAATGATTATTTGTTACAAATTGAGTGAATTTGGGAAAGTGTATTTGTTAAATATTTGCAATTAAAATGCACCCGATAATAAATTATTGTTTTCATTTAATATGAACTGGCATAATTATTTGAACAAAAACTTGCATGCCCAATATAAGTATTTATAACTAAAAAATTATCATAATGTAACCTTAAGGTAAGTGGTCTTATTATTGGTGTTAATTTAAGTTTTACTTTAAGGGTTGGACCAGTTATATGTCTTTTTGTTGAAATAAATACCACAGGATATATGGTTTATTATTTTATTTAATGTAAAAAGTAAACACTTTACTGTATTGCCAGGTGGAACGTAAACTTAATATATGTTTACGAAAACACAATCATTGTAAAATTTTAAATGAAGTGTCCAGCAAAACTGCGACAGATGTAAGATAATAAATGCATAAATTTTTAAAACAACTGGTATCTGATTATCTTAAAAGTCTACTTGACATTACCATATTTTATTAAATAATTTCAACAAAACTTAAGTATTTCGATACACTATTGTTTATACCTAAGCCTGGATTTTTTTAAAGTAATAATTATATTACATATGATTATATATAACCAAACATTTGCTATCAGATTGTTAAAAAGTTACTAATAATAATAACACCACTGTCGTAGAATGAACAAATATAATAGAAAATTCAGTTGAACAGGGATATAAAAGTTTTCAAGGCACTAATAGTGAGCAATGAAATAAATATTTTATTTAAAAGAATTAATTTTTATTTCTGTTTGCCGTATGTCATCTGGGTGCCATGGCAATGTAACTGTTGTCCATATTTATTTTGTTTCTCTGTAGTGACTCATTTTAAAGGGGGAATGTGGTAAATACAAACCAGATGTTTTCAGAGCCATTGTATATCCTGTATCTGCCTGTTCGACCCTATGCACCTGCTGTTTAAGGTGTATCAAATTACTGATCGCTTAAAGAAAGTTAAACCGTCTTCAAAGAAGCGCTAAACGAGAAATAATTATAGATATTGAGATTAAATATACCAATAGCTTTTCCTCACATATAATTTTATACACTAACTAGAAAATATGTAATATGAAATTATCAACCGGTGTCTTATTCTTAAACCAATTTTTAAGCAATGAATTTTTCATTTATAGTTTAGTTCTTATTTGATTATAGTCAACCCCTCAATTGTAACCTATTATTCATTATATATATATATATATATATATATATATATATATATATATATATATATATATATATATATTCATTAAGGTGTTGAATATAGTTTTGCAGGCTATTCGTTATGAACATATTCACAGAAAATTATAGATTTATTTTGTGTTGCATATGAGTAAACCGGCGTTAGGTCCTCTAACCACTAAAACTTACAGGTTCTAATAATTTTGGTTGCATATCGTAAATAGCACAATTAAATATAAACAGGAAAACCTCTTTGGGATTTTTTTATATTAGAATTGAGTGTCATTGTCTAATTAAATGATTCAGTTAAGAACGAGATTTTGTATTTTTGCTTGTTGCATTCTCTGAACAATGACCAATGAATTGCCACTGTCAGGCTAAATTACAGAATTGTGACTTTTCAGTCTTAATTTTCGTTATTTAGTGAAAGGCAGTAAACCGAATACATGAACAACTTAATGGTACCACCTCAGGATTATCTGAACATAATAACGTCAAAACCGTTCTGATTGGTCTACGCTTTGCTCAATAATAGGTCAATAAAAAAATCACCCTGCTTATTAAATTCATCCTTTCTTAAAGCTGGTTGAAGAAGATTCAATGTGTTCTTTTGTTATAGATTTATTTTGCGAAGAAGTATGTACACTTGTTACCGATATCATAAATCTGAAGTAATAAATCCTTTTTTAAAGAGGTCCGTGTCAAGAATATTTTTAAGCAATTCAATTAAGTATAAATTTATACCAAGAGACAAATATTTTTAGCCTTCAAAAAGCTGCACTTACTGATTAAATCTGTATAAATTTGTACATGGTATACTTTTATACACTTTTATACGTCCCCGAAAAGCCGCAAATACGTAAATACCTATATATATATATATATATATATATATATATATATATATATATATATATATATATATATATATATATATATATATATATATATATATATATATTGCTATAGATAGATGTATTTAACATGAAGATAAAATCAACTTGTAATAAGAATCACCATGAAAAGAATTATAATAATAATAAACCAATTAACAATAACAGAAATAAAAGCAGGTTCTTATAATGAAAATATGGAGATACATCAACTTATTACAGCTATTTTTAATATAGTCAGATATATTCTGTTTGATATATTCAATTAGAAAGAAGAGTTTCCAACAAAGGGACCCATCAAAGCAGTTTGCTCATTTAAAACAAGGTACTTGCTGTCGTGTATGTGCTTTTTTAATTCCAAAGTTTCAAAAAAGTGAAGTTTGCGCTGATTACAAAAATGTTGTTTTCTTGCGGTAGTTCACTGTATGCTTGTGTAGCAAAAACATGCATATGAAGATCATGATAGCAATGATGTTTTCCAAATGTGGATTATTTTTGGCATTTGCAATCGATGTGCGTAAATCATAAAATCAAAAAACTATTACCAGCTATAATTGCTCTACTCACTGGAGATACAGCCGCATCGCCGCCCCTCGGAGGGTGTTGAAAATACAAGTGCACCACGTGACAACGCCGCAGGCAATGGAGCAAGGAAGAATTTTCCGAAGCAAACCACTCTTTAAAATCAACCGCGGACGGTAACGCCTTATAGTTATTAATTCATGTTTATCTTATTTGTGTTTAAGAATTACTTTTCAGTTGTATGTGATACTCAACACAGTTACATCACATCAATGTACATAGCATCTAATAAGTGAGAGGTTGATATTATAGGATGTACTATGTAACATAAATGAAAGTCCCGTAAATACGTTCTGTCAGCAACAAAGCTACCTTATTAGTATGTCGCAAGCATATCACAATGTGATATCTCAGACATATAACAATCATATTTAGGAGATGTAGTTGATGCTATCTAATTATTTTACCAGTATGTCGTTTTGTGATGTTTCAAGTAAAAATTTGTGACTGGTAATTAAACCTTATGGTCTCTTGATAAAATTATTGTGTACTGATATATTTATAGATATCCTAATTATTTGTACAGTGTAATGTATCAGAGCCCTAAAATGTTTTCCTGTAGTTTTTTTTTTTTTTTTTTTTACAAAGGACACTTTTATCCCAGTAAACTGTTATACGACAGTTTATAATAAAATGGTGTAAATACACAAGAAACTGAAAAAAAATGTTACAACAAAAATAAAATGACCATATTTTCGTCTTGTACTAGCGCGTCCGAATAAAAGGACCAAACTTCAGATTATTTGCTCGAAAAATATATATTTCGTGTAATATTTCACTTAAAAAATACAAAACAATATATATATATATATATATATATATATATATATATATATATATATATATATATATATATATATATATATATATAAGTAGATAGGGCGGCACCTGGGACCACCCCCTCCACTTTTTCTGCGCATGCGCGATGACGTCACGCGCGTGCGTATGACTTTGACAGCTGACCTGTCACCGTTGACAGCTGTCAATGTCAGCTGACCTGTCACAACTGTCAATGTCATCTGTCACATATCACATTTGACTTGTCTGATGACGTCAAATGTTCCAAGATGTCCGATCCTGACAGTTGTGACCTGTCATGATGTTCCATAGATAGCCGCAGCCCGGGTTGGCCACAAACAGGTTAGGTCTTCATGTGTGTTTGTTGTCATCTGTCTGAGGGCTGTCACATCTGACCTGTCTGCTGACGTCAAATGTTCCAAGATGGCTACAACCCGGGTTAGGTCTCCATGTGTTTGTCGAATGCCTGCTATCTGGTTGGTTGTTGAGGTTATGTGTGCGTTGTATGACATATAAGCACTCAGCTTAGCGGGAAATTTGATTTTCACACACGAAACAAACATACAAATGTGATTTGAATAACATGTTTGACAGATATGACAGCTAAATACAGACAGCTAACGTGTTAGAACCTGTCTGTACACTTGCTATCTGTTGTCATTTCGGGGTATGTGACCTAGTTTTCAGAGTTAGAGCCGTGGCAGAGTTAGAATACACAGTTGTTATCAGTTGTCATTTCCGGTAGGTGACCTAGTGTTCAGAGATAGACCTGGGACCACCCCCTCCACTTTTTCTGCGCATGCGCGATGACGTCACGCGCGTGCGTATGACTTTGACAGCTGACCTGTCACCGTTGACAGCTGTCAATGTCAGCTGACCTGTCACAACTGTCAATGTCATCTGTCACATATCACATTTGACTTGTCTGATGACGTCAAATGTTCCAAGATGTCCGATCCTGACAGTTGTGACCTGTCATGATGTTCCATAGATAGCCGCAGCCCGGGTTGGCCACAAACAGGTTAGGTCTTCATGTGTGTTTGTTGTCATCTGTCTGAGGGCTGTCACATCTGACCTGTCTGCTGACGTCAAATGTTCCAAGATGGCTACAACCCGGGTTAGGTCTCCATGTGTTTGTCGAATGCCTGCTATCTGGTTGGTTGTTGAGGTTATGTGTGCGTTGTATGACATATAAGCACTCAGCTTAGCGGGAAATTTGATTTTCACACACGAAACAAACATACAAATGTGATTTGAATAACATGTTTGACAGATATGACAGCTAAATACAGACAGCTAACGTGTTAGAACCTGTCTGTACACTTGCTATCTGTTGTCATTTCGGGGTATGTGACCTAGTTTTCAGAGTTAGAGCCGTGGCAGAGTTAGAATACACAGTTGTTATCAGTTGTCATTTCCGGTAGGTGACCTAGTGTTCAGAGATAGACCCAGGGCAGAGTTAGAATACAGTTGTTATCGGTTGTCATTTCCTGTCTATGACCTAGTTTCTCTGATAGAGTTTGCTTTAAGCTCATTTATAATTGAGTTGTCGTTGATAAAAGACGTGCTTCAGTTTGCTCTACCCAAATCTGTTTCAAAATGGCTACATTAAGTGATATGTGTTACCAGCAAATTAAAGATAACTTCTGGTATGGTCTATTTGGAGACTTTCAAGTTATTATCGATAAAAACACTGGATATTTCAATGCCACAAAATTGTGTAAGAGTGGTGAGAAAAGATTCAGACATTGGTTGGAAAATAAGAAAACTAAAGAGTTGATTGCCTATTACAACAGTCAGCTGAAGGAACATTTGGGGTATCGGCATACCGATATGCCAAATGTTTCAACCGAGGGAGCCCACTTAGAGTTATCTCCAGGAGCCGGAATACTGGCCCCCTAAAAACGGATGCAACATTTAAATTAACACCAACAACCGCCAGCAGTCAGCTAAAGGAGGATTTAGGGTATCGGAACACCGATACCCTAAATATTTCAACCGAAGGAGCACACTTAGAGTCACTTCCAGGGGGCCGGAATACCGATACCCTAGAAGCGTCTGCAACATTTAAATTAACACCAACAACAGCTACATATGTGGTGGACTTTGGTGGAAGACAAGCTGAAAACAACTTGATATCTGGTACATATGTGTGCAAAGATTTGATAGTAAATTTGGCTTGCTGGATATCCAATCAGTTCTATGACAAATGCAACCAAATTATTTTTGATTTTTTCCTAAACGAATTTGATCAGAAATACAGGGACAACCTAGAGGAGATTGAAGTGAAATTAATGGAGATAAATGATGAGGTGCAGCGTATGCGAGAAACAAATGCTAAAGTCACAGAACATCTTGAAGATATATCCCCAAAACCAAGTAACCCGGGAAAAATAAGTGTGTTTGGTTTACTTGCAAGAAACGAGAAAGGCGCCCCCTATCCATATCATGCCGTAAGAACACAAAAGAAAAGTTTCCCAAGAGCTGTGAGGAACTTTAAAAATAAACACCCCAATGCCCAAGTGATCCTAAACAAGCTGTACGATCCAAATTCAGTAAATCTCTTTAACAGAATTAAGACTGAAGTGAAATACCTTACAGCACATAGAAACAACATACAGATAGCAGATGTACCACAAGATAAGTTTGTTCAGGATATTATTGCTTTACGACATACTTTTTAATTGTATTACAAAATAAAAACACATTAATTTTAACAAAGACTTTTATTTGATTCTAAGTACAAGTATGTAAACTCTTGCCCGTTTGTTGGAATACATTTATAGAATTATTAACATTAGATGGTTCAGTGTTACGTTGGTGTTGTTGTCGTTGGTGCCTCTGCATGGCTGTGGGTTTACTAGGTGATAACAGTAGCCTCTTTTAGTTCTTCCAAGATTGACTGAATTTCGTTGTTATGAGCATTATTACCTGCAACTTGGGAAGCCACTAAAAGTCTAAGTCTGTCAACCAACTCGTTTATGTCATTCCAATACACATATGCTATTTGTTTGTTATTTTGTATCGTATAGTTGTTGGTGCTGATGTTGTTAGGGCTAATGCCGTTGCTATCGCTGCTCTTATTACTCTGAGTTTTAGGTTCAGTCTTTTGTTTTTTGTTAAGATGTCTGGCGTTGCTGTCGTCATCGTCTTCCTCATATGTGTAACCAAAACCTTGAGGAGTTGAGGATCTACGACCTCGTGGATTTATCACTGGTTTTATTAGAGTCAGATACTTTTCAGAGGAACAACCTTTGGTTCGTGCGTTAGGATCATAGTTCATTTTATGAACACTAGTTGCTTCTAGAATATCTCTATAGTGTTGAAGATTGCCATAAGTATACCCCCTGGGTCTTTTCATAAATAACAATTCTAGCAAACCTTGTGTTTGCGGGTATCTCCTTTGGCCCAGTTGAATCTCAGCATCAGTAAAGTCTAAGTGTTTGTTACCAAGACTCCAGCTACCGGAATCTTTAGCGTAGCGAGCACCATACGTTTGATCAATGGTAGCGAGCCTTGGTGGTTCAGTAAAATACTTGTCTACATAATATCGAACTCGTTCAGGATATTGCTCCAAAAATTCTTGATATGCTGGGTTGGATGTGACAGTTTGTAGGTCTGCCTTAAGCTCTTCAAATGTTGGGATATCCTCATCGGAACTTGTCTCCTCAGCCTCTTCCCTTGGTTTAGCTTCAAAAACTTCATGGTCTTTCAGGAACTCTACTTGGGGTTTCGTTTCTGGTATATCGACTTCGTCTTTGATTTGTTCAGCCTGTGGTGGCTGTGGCTGCTGCAGTGCTGATGTGTTTTTAGATATTTCACTTAGCGGCTCAACAATTGGTTTATATAAACGTTGCAGAGCATCATCATTCTCAGCTCTGTTAAGTTTAAGCATTAAATGTTTTTTTCGAATATTGTCAGCAAGTTGTAAAATCCTTTTCTTAACTTTTCTCTCTTCCTTACCCAGCACTTCCATTGTGCTACAACTGGTCGGTGTTACCAGCCGGTCTAATCATTTGTTTGAGCGATACAGGTTGTGTGGTGGTTTAACGTATACTGCCTCCGTCATGGTACATGTCTTCTTATTTATCACGATGTCCGTCTGTCATGTTAGACAGCTGACTGCCCTGTCTATCATTGTTTGTAACCAGTTAGAATAATATATATCTATCGAATCCTTTTCTATATCGACCTTTGTGTACATCGTTTTCCTTCACAATCACCAACACACCATACTTATTATCTTTCCAGCATTGGTAGCAGATAGTTTTAAATTGTTTAGAGTCCATATCGGTGGTCACATGATCGTCTTACACATGCTTTAAATTGGTTTCATCTTGCTTGAATAACACAATAACATTGGTGTTGTCACGTACCAGATGTTTGGGTATTCGTGTATATGTTTGACAGAGATAGAATGAATCAATATTCTTATGTCTGCCCATACTAAAGTATGCTCTTATTTTATCTTGTTTGTCACAAGCTACATCGTCAAATATAAACACAGAGTTGTCCTTGGCATCTTCCGGATCTAATATTTCATCGTTTTCTCTATAAGGATAGTAACCAACACCTTTTGTTGCATTCAACACCTCCTTTAACATCTTGTATTTCGGTTGATACAGAGACTTTGAATACACATACACGTTATCAAATTTTAAACCGTTTGCTTCAAACAATAAACTCAGCATGACATTAGTTTTACCACACCCACTAGGACCACATATGATACAGCGAACGGTGTTTGGAAAGAGAGGACCATGCCTCAGTTGTTGTTGAGCTGTGTCCGTAACAACATCGTCTATATTTGTAATGGGTAAGGCAGAAGCGTGTTTGCTGGTACGCATCTTAACTTAAACTAAACTATATTTTTTGGGTGTGTATATATGAATGCAAGTGAGACACCCAGTCAGTATGCATGTTGGTGTCACAGAGTGAGGGTTGTTATTAACAAAGACGGATACAGGTTTTGCTGAAACGTTGCGGGCGTTACAAACACCATGAAAGTTAACAGAAAACTTGGTGAGGGGCTTTATGTAATCAACTCGAAGCCAAAGAAGAAGGTTCCCTTTAAAAACATAATAAGTCTGATTGGGGAAGTTATAAAAGATAGAAACCTTATTCCAACAGAGAACGCCATGTTTGATATAGCTCATACAATCGTTAGAAACATTGGTGGGCGTAAGAATGTGCAGAAACCTCGAGTTATTCCAATACCTAAAAGCGGAGGCTTCCTTCCGCTGTTGCTTCTGATATTTGGTGGGCTGTCAGCACTAGGAGCTCTGGGTGGTGGTGCTGCAGGTATTGCCAAAGCCGTGAACGATGCCAAGTCTGCGAAACAGAAACTGGAGGAGGAAAAACGGCACAACAAAACAATGGAAGCCATCGCGATGGGTAGGAGAGGGAGTGGCTTGAAATTTAAGCCAAAATGCAAGAGACTGGGCAAAGGCATATATCTCAAGAAACAGCGCTCCGGTTATGGGTTGTATCTGCAAAAACCAAAAAACTAAAGTGTTTACCAGCAAGACCTCTGACAAATGTAGATCATGTCAAGTTTGCTGGTAAAATGAAAATCCCATATTTTAGGGGTGTATACATGCGAGATAAGCTTCCACGCAATGGACCACGTAAAAATGAATCGTTCATCATGAATTTGCAAACACACAAGCAACCAGGCAGTCATTGGGTTGCTGTGAGGAAACGTGGTGACATCGTCGAGTACTTTGACTCATATGGAAACCTGAAGCCTCCTGTGGAGCTGCAACGTTACCTTAAAGACTATTCCATACTGTATAATCATGATGTGTATCAAACATACAACACATTTAATTGTGGTCACTTGTGTTTACAATTTTTGCAATAAAAGACTCAAACAGTAGCCTGTGTGTATCAGTCATGGCACACACCTTTGTGTTGAAAGACCGCAGCTCCCATCTGTCGTCAGACTACCATCCACCAATTGTTTTGGATGGTAGTTATGCTGTTGCTTTGATAGGCTTTCACACCTACAACAACATACCCAACATCTATGAAGGTAAAAACAAATTTCATGTAAAAGAAGGAACCGGTTGGCGAACCATCACGATACCCACCGGTGCTTATGAAATAACACACTTGGAAGAGTTACTTCAAAATGAACTTGTTGGTGCTACAGCAACACACGAACAAAAGCAACAGGCTCTGATTCTGAGACCTAATCCGAACACCATCAAATGTAAACTAAAGTGTTATACAAATGTCAGTTTTGAATTTGATGGTTCGATTGGGCGAATGTTGGGCTTTTCAAAACAAGTTCTTCAACCGGACATCTTTTATGAATCTGATTTACCTGTTGAAATAGTAGATGTTAGACAGATTCGCATAGAAACCAATATTGTGTCTGGTTCCTATTATAACGGACAACCCTCACATACGCTGTATGAGTTTGCTCCGATGGTTGATCCTGGCTACGCAATCGACATAGAACCTAAAAATTTAATTTACTTACCGGTGAACAAGCAAGAGATTTCCAATATAAGCATCGACATCGTCGACCAAGATTCAGTTCCTGTCAACTTTCAAGGTGAAGAGGTGTCTGTTCGCTTGAAACTTATAAAAGTTGCTCAGTATGTTGGTCTTTAAGGATATAAAAGCAAGTGCATCTACCAAAACAATTTCAGTTGAGTCAGACACTTCAAAGGGTACGCTTCGTCCCGATAATATTGAGTTCCTGAAAAGCCTGGGTTATCATGTCGTCAAAACTAGAAATATTCAAAGATGATGCCACCGATCGAGAAGAACTGCGCTCTTACTATTCACCAACTAAATCGTTTGGTAACAGCGATGAAATTGAAATAGCCATCAACCAACAAGATGTGTTCGTATGTCTGGCCGAGTCAGCTCTAATAATCGAAGGTGCTCTGGAACCTGTAGCAGTCCAAAATGCCAATGGTGCTTGTTATCTGTCAAATAATGGAGGAGCAGCTCTGTTTGAATCAATGACCTATGAGTTAAATAACAAGGAAGTGGAACGAGTGCGAGATACACCACAACAATCATCAAAAGTCTGCTATCCTTCAGTAAGAATGAAGCCCAATCTCTTAGCAATGCCGGACTGAATGTGTCGTCGGAGCACATCACCTTAAATGATAACAAGTTTCACATGCTCATACCTGTTTGGTTCCTCTTCAGTTTCTTTCATCATTTCAAAGGAGTTCTCTGTGGCAAACATACTTTCCGCTTTACAAGAGTTCGAAACGATTCCAACGGCTATAAAGGTAAAACATGTCTTTCCCAATGAAAAAATGAAATTGGAACTGATGGATAAAATAGCAAAAGACACATCTATATTTCTCGCATACCTCAAATGGGACATATATGAGTTACCATCACTCAGAGATATCAACAGAAATGTGTGGGCTGTTAAAACTGCAACCAACTTGGAAAGACCTCGATATGTGATTATAGCATTTCAAACAGATCGTAAAGATAACGTAAGGAAGAGGCCAGACTATTTCGATAACATTGGTATGTTGGATCTCCGAGTGTTTCTAAATTCAGAATGCTACCCTTATGAATCTATGAATATGGATTTTGAGAAATCTAAATATGTGGAAGCCTATCACATGCATACAGATTTTCAAAAAAGCTTCTGTTATAAAAACATGTCGGAGCCTATCTTGAATTATGACGAGTTTAAAGACCGAGCTCTATTTGTGATTGACTGTCAGCACCAGAACGAGTCAATCAAGTCTTCAACGGTGGACATTAAGGTGGAATTTATGAGCCGCTCGAACTTCCCAAACAATACGTGTGCTTATTGTTTGGTTATTCATGACAGTGTATTGGAATATAAACCTCTAACGGGCATCGTTAGAGCCATTATGTAATAATAGTATGTTATTTATGTATCAATATGTACAGCTTAATTAATCCTAATAAATTTTTATTGTATGTAAATCAGTTGTTTTATTTTTATTTTGTTGCATTTTGATTAACCCCTTTATATATTCATATATCAACAGTATGTTTACATTCATTTCAAACAACACATATCAAACAACCCTCGTATATCAAAGTTAGTTTGTTGTTAAATTGAGTTTTGTTACTTGTATTTTTGATCGCTCCTTATATATACACGCCCCCACAATATTATTTGGATTCACTGTAATAGAAAACACTCACATAAACTGACACCTACGTAAAACTGATAACATTTATCTTACCATTTTAGGAAACAGGTTAATTTGAATATGCAAATACGTTTTGTTGTCGATTTACTATTATAATCAAACGTTTTGTTTTTAGATTAGATATTACATATGTATTGGAACGTGTTTAAATCTATTTTACTATAGATATATTTCCCAATATTTTTAAAATTAAAGTTCCTCTCATGTTAAAATTGGAATGTAATAGAGATAACGCCTACACACTCCGCTTGATAAACACGTTTAAATTCTCATATGTAAACAACAACTGGTTTTGTTTTATATATACATACATCGAACAAACCTTATCTTGTGAGTCTGTGTGGAATAACTGGTATAGTGATGATACATGTGTGTTAGATATATATATGGTCGGGGGTTCAAATCTAATTTCAGGCGAATGTTTTTCTTTCAAACCAGATTTCAAATTGTCTATATTTCTCTCATATATGCATGTATGGCTAAACCGAATGTGTGTGTCCAACAGCCCTCCCCCCTCGAAGAAGGGAATGTTCTCTCACTTTACCAATTTCCAATAGAATGTTCCCTTCTTCAAAGAGTCAGAGCTCTGGACATAAAAGACGCTAATTTTCAATAAAATTCAAATTTCCCGCCAAAACCGAAATATCCTAGCAACCTCAATACAACACACCTACCACCACAATAAACAACAGAGGAGTGAGCTTATATGACAGCTGTGTGTACGAACATAACCTTAACAAACAATCAGTCAGATAGCGGGTTGACGACATAACAAATACAAACGTAACCTCAACAAACAATCAGATAGCGGGAATCAGCATGTGTACGAACATAACCTTAACAAACAATCAGATAGCGGGGAATCAGCATGCTTATATGTCATACAACACATACATAACCTTAACAAACAACGAGATAGCAGAGATTCGACAAACACATGGAAACCTAACCCGGGTTGTAGCCATCTATGGAACATTTGACGTCAGCAGACAGGTCAGATGTGACAGCCCTCAGACAGATGACAACAAACACACATGGAGACCTAACCTGATTGTGGCCATCTTGGAACATTTGACGTCAGCAGACAGGTCAGATGTGACATAGGACAGTTGATAACAAACACATAGAGACCTAACCCGGGCTGTGGCTATCTATGGAACATCATGACAGGTCACAACTGTCAGGATCGGACATCTTGGAACATTTGACGTCATCAGACAGGTCAAATGTGATATGTGACAGATGACACATGACATTGACAGTTGACATTGACAGCTGTCACAGGTCAGCTGACATTGACAGATGTCAACGGTGACAGGTCAGCTGACATTGACAGCTGTCAACTGTCACATGTCAGATGACATTGACAGCTGTCAACCGTGACAGGTCAACGTCATACGCATGCGCGTGACGTCAACGCGCATGCGCAGAAAAAAGTGGAGGGTGGTCCCAGGTGGCCCACTACCTACTCATATATATATATATATATATATATATATATATATATATATATATATATATATATATATATATATATATATATATATATATATATATATATATATGACTGTACTTACTGATGCTATACATTATAGTAGCCAACCCAAAGGAGGGGGTACACAATTCTTAAGTAAAAATTAAATTGACATTTTTTACATATAATATAATAATTTTAGAAACAAGTTTCTTCAAACTGATTTTCATTGATTTTACATAAGAAGATGGGACATGCTTCACAGACGATAACTCGCTTAAGGTTTGGGCGCTTTATATATATATATATATATATATATATATATATATATATATATATATATATATATATATATATATATAAGCACCCAAACCTGGTACAGAGAAAAAAATAAGCAATTGTCAATCTAGAGTAAAAGTCTCCATGTCTCTCTTTAGCTAATCCCGTTTAAAAAAAAGCATTCCCGGCCCTCCCAAGACATGCCTGGGTAGGGTTACGGTGTGGCCCTCCTCCTTTCTCAGCCGATGAAATGAGTTTGTTGACTCACGCATTGAATACGCAATAAATTAGATGCTTAATAGGCAAATACAGTTTACAAGTGATATTTTCTATTGCCTGTTACAATGTGCAAGTGATATGTGATTCACCCTGTAAAATGTTGTAAACAGAAATATGCAAGTTTAGAATAAATTATGGTTAGGTTTGTTTGTGAGTGGGCCATACCGGTCCCTCCACCGTGACCATAAGGTCTATTGTGCCTCACGCCTAATAGTTATATTTCGCCCAACAAAGCCAGCCTCCTGCAGAGGTCGATAATCTTCGTGGGCGAAAGTTGATCCAGATCCTCCGGAGCAAGCTTTATCTTGCCAAAGAGCAGGTATCTAGTCCTGTCCGCTGCCGGACAGGCACACAGCACGTGCTCTGCTGTCTCGTCGCTCTCCATACACAGCCGGCACTCGGTCTCCTGACCGATCCCAATATGGTGCATGTAGTGCCGCAAGCGGCAGTGTCCTGTATACAGGCCAACTAGAGTCAGTTGTTGTCTGTTTAACTCTAGAAGTTTTTTAGCCCTTGACTCAGACAGGCTATTTGTGAAGGCCTTAGAGTGAGCTAATCCTGGAAGATTTTGCCAATATTGGATTGTCATTCTCTCTGTCCAGGTCTTTAAGGTGCGTTTTGCTGTGCAAGATGTTATCCCCAGCACCGGTTCTGGTCCAGCAAAGTCTCTCTGGGCACCACTCCTGGCAAGCGTGTCGGCCGCAACATTGCCATCATGGTCCGAGTGACCCGGTATCCAGACCAGCGACACCTCATTACAGCTGCCCAGTTCGTTAAGGGCAGATTTACAACTCCATACCGTTTTTGAATTACACCGGTAGGAACCAAGAGCCTTTATTGCAGCTTGGCTATCTGCATATATCTTTATCGATTTGTGTTTGCACTGGTTTTTTATAATTTCCCTTGCACACATCTCGATGGCATACACTTCTGCCTGGTGTATGGTTACGTACTTGCCGAGGCTAGCTGATAGTCTAGCATCGGTGCTGCCCCCATATGCGCCGTCTCCTACTCCCATATTGGTTTTGGAGCCGTCAGAGTACCAGCAGAGATCAGCTCTCAATAGGGTCGTTTGATTTCGTTCCCAGTCCTCCCTTTCCGGGAGGGTTGTCTTGAAAGACAGATCTCTACTGATCTTTGTAGGCATCAAGTCTGAGACCATTCCCAGAATCCCGTGACCGTCAATGTCATCGAGGAGTCCGGACCCTCCCAGACTGATTTTCTTTGGCATACTGTCGGCCGTTTGTTTTAGTCTGTACGTTGTCCACCTCGCCATCCTCTCCAACCATATGTGAAGAGGTGGAATATTAAGGAGGACCTCCAGAGCGGCTAATGGTGCGGTGCTTATCGCTCCCGTTATCATCAGACAAACTTGTCTCTGTAGATGAGCCAGTTTGGCCCTCGCGATACCACGAAGTGCCTTAGGCCACCAAACTATGGCTCCATATGTTATCATTGGTCTGATAACCACTACATAGAGCCAGTACATCTGTTGGAGGTTTGTTGCCCAGTTTTTTCCACAGATTCTCCGGCATGACCACAGGGACAGTTTAGCCCTGCGGATTACATTCTCTAACTGTATGTCCCAGTTGAGCTTCTTATCTAGGGTGACCCCCAGATGTTTTGCTTGTTCCAAACATGGAATCGTTTCCCCCATAAGAATAGGTGGTTTTAATTTGTCCAGCCTTCTTCTTCTGGTAAATGGAACAATGATCGTTTTGCGGGGGTTCACAGACATCTGTTCCCTCCGGCACCAATCATTCACTACATTTAGTGTCTCCTGAAGAGTACTTGCTAGTTCCTGCTCATATTTGCCCCTAACCATTATGACTAGATCATCAGCATATGCCTGAACCTCAACCTCCCACAGTCCAAGGATAGCCAGCAAATCGTCCACAAAGAGAGACCACAGCAAGGGGGATAGAACTCCCCCTGAAGCCGACCACCTCCCCCTGCAGCGAGGTAATACCGGTCCGATTGTAGAGCATGCTTCCGATCCAGCCACAAATGGTAGGTTCCACCCCTCTAGCGATAGTGGCTTCGTAGAGGGAGATAGGTAATGCATTGTTGAATGCTTCTTCAATGTCGAGAAATGCAGCCACCGCCACCTCCCCATTATCCAGGGAGTGTGATCTTCTCGACGAGGTTATTGAGTGCTAACTCAGTAGATTTGCCAGTTTGGTAGGCATACTGGTGGGTATTAAGGGGGTTGTTGACTAAGATGCTCCCCCTAATGTGTCCGTCCAGTATTTTTTCCAATCCCTTCAAGAGGAATGATGTAATACTGAGAGGTCTCAGTGATCTGGGTAGAAGGTCATTACGTCCCAATTTGGGAATGTAAACCCCCCTAATCACCGTCCAGCTGGATGGAATATAGTTCCAAGCCAGACTGGCTCTATACAGCCTGATTAGGAAAGGTAGGTGAATCTCCAGTCCATTTTGTAGAAGGACCAGTACCACCCCATCCTCCCCTGGCGCCTTGAATGGCTAGAAATGTTTCACAGCACACTCCACCGCCGAGGCTGTAACTATTCTCCGAGCAACCTGCCAGTCCTCCCTCCGAGGGCATTTAAATCGATCCTCGGCTGGCCGGACATCTTCGTTGCTCAGGATCAGACAATCTGGGATCTGTGTGTGTGCTAAGAGCTCTAACGTTTCTTTTCCTGATTTAGTAAAGGAGCCATCTGGTCGTTTTATCGATCCTAGTTCCTGGACACGGTCGCGTAAGAGAATTCTGTGGATTCTGGCGCTGCTGGGCAAATTAGAGATGTCCCCGCAGAACCTCCTCCAGGATTCCCTCTTAGCTTTTCTTATCTCTTTGTTGTACTGTGTTAGAGCGGTTCTATATTGTTCCCAGTTGCCTGTTGTCTTAGCACGATTGAAGAGACGTCTCACTTCTCTTTGTAGTTTTTTGAGGTTATCGTTCCACCAAGTAGACCCTCGACTATCTTTTTTTGACTTTAGTGGACAATTTTCGTGATAGCTGAGACCACAGCTTCCCTTACCTGTTCTGCCGCAATCTCAATCTCTTCACGATCCCTCTCTGTGGGGATAGCGGACACGAGTCGGGCGGCAAGGGATTGCTTGTACCCCTCCCAATCCGTCCTCCTCGGGTCGCGGTACTCCACCACAGGTCTAGTGCCTGTTTCAATCTCAAATAGGATGTGGGCATGGTCCGAACATGAGGGTTCAGACGACACCCTCCATTTGAGGATTTTGGAGCTCAACAGCCTTGAGCTGATCGTAAGATCTAAAACCTCTCTTCGATTGACCGTTAGAAAGGTGGGTTCCGAGCCTATGTTGTTGACAACCAGCTCCTCCCCTAATATGTATTCAAATAATGACTCACCTCGTCTGTTAGTGTCTGTGCTCCCCCAAACCAGATGATGGGAGTTCGCATCACACCCCATTACAAGGTGATAATTGTTCCTCTTGCAGTAGGTGATCTGTCTCCGGGGAAATAGGCCGAACAGGACACTACTTATAGCCTGGTCCCCCGGTTGTGATCATGAGGTGTGGCTACCATGTCCTTGGTGCAGTATTCTGATAGTGTAAAATACTGCAAGTTGTTTCTGATCCAGATACAGGCTCTGGGGTTGGTACCAGAGCCCACCTCTACTATCTTACCAGAAGTGTTACCCAGCCCTTTAGTTCGGTCCGACCTGGCGGTCCAGGGCTCTTCGAGAAGAGCAATGTCTATCTGCTCCTCCTTTAATTTCATGCTAAGGAGGTATGTCTGCCTTAGCATGATGCAAATTTGCCTGTATGCACCTAATAGGTCTGGTGGAAGGATGTATCCTGCCACCTCCTCTACTGGGGCCCATTTTTTTTGGTGGATTTGATTCCCCCTGCGGTGCCACTTCCCGAGGGAATAGCCGGGGGGGTTGAGCCCCCCACTCTCGGAAGGGCCCGCTTCATTATACTGTGAGGAGGAGGGATATTCAGAGTGGATAATGCCCACTCCCACCCTCCAGTCACCTCACTGAACGTCTTCCTGACAGCACCCTCTCGGGGCGTTTTTGCCTTCTGTTGTGGTGTGCTGCCATCTGACCGGAGTCGCTTTCCGCTGACGGCGCCCTCAGTAGCGTCATCAGACTCCTCGGGTCGTTATATCGTACCCTCAGAGCCCTCAACCCCTACCCGAGCCCGTCGGGACCCGACTTCCGTTAGTACCTGCCTCAAGGCGGTTGAATATGGCACCCCCGCCTTGAGCGGACGACTAGGCTGCCTCCTTGCGGATCCAGGCAGTCGTTGTATTTTCCTTCGCTCCTCCGAGTGGCTCTCAGGAGATTTTAGGAGCTCCCGCCCCTCATCGGAGGACAGATTTGGAGGATAGGGAGAGGATGACCCTCGACCCCCCTCCATCGGTTTGGCGGTAAGAGAGGGGACAACCCCCCGTTTCTACCTCTATCTGTTCTCCAGTTGCCTGGAGATCGAGAGTATTATTACCCATCTCGTTTGGGTCTGTGTCTATCGTGTTCATATTCTGGGGAAAATTGTGGTTAACCTCCATGGAAGAGCCCCGCATCCCATGGGGAGGCATTATACACAGGGAGGTCGCCCGGTTTCCCTGGGGAGGATTACGTTAGGGGCAGAATTACCAACCTGCCAATGCCCGGCCATATCGGCCAAAAGCATCATCGCTTCGGCACCAACCCTCCAACGACCTTGCGATGTGGGTTTTTGATAGAGGTCTCTCCTCGCAATGCCGGCAAGCATTCCCGGCCCTCCCAAGACATGCCTGGGTAGGGTTACGGTGTGGCCCTCCTCCTTTCTCAGCCGATGAAATGAGTTTGTTGGCTCACTCATGGAATACGCAATAAATTAGATGCTTAATAGGCAAATACAGTTTACAAGTGATATTATCTATTGCCTGTTACCATGTGCGAGTGATATGTGATTCACCCTGTAAAATGTTGTAAACAGAAATATGCAAGTTTAGAATAAATGATATTCAAAGAGCAACGTGACAACGCTCTACCGAGAGGCATGTAATCTTGTGTGCGCTTGGAACTTTGAAGTGTCATCATTTTTGAGTTGTGGATTCTTCCACTCCGAAGCCACAGTTTTATTTTCGCAAAACAAATTAATTCCCGAATATTATGCTCTCTTTCTCGTCGCCTTACAACCAGCTTGCAGCTACCTTTGGTTATGCCGGTTGTACTAGTTTCTAACTGATGCCAGTAGGAAGATTTATTTGGGTAAGAAACGATGCCAGAATTGAGGTTATGATTGGAGTTGCGGACTTGCAGAGCCGTTGCGGACTGATACTTATATGAAGGTTTTGTCTTAAAATCGATAAAATAGATTAATTGCTTGAAGTTTGTGCACCATACTTTACACCATATATATATATATATATATATATATATATATATATATATATATATATATATATATATATATATATATATATATATATATATATTGCTATAGATAGATGTATTTAACATGAAGATAAAATCAACTTGTAATAAGAATCACCATGAAAAGAATTATAATAATAATAAACCAATTAACAATAACAGAAATAAAAGCAGGTTCTTATAATGAAAATATGGTGATACATCAACTTATTACAGCTATTTTTAATATAGTCAGATATATTCTGTTTGATATATTCAATTAGAAAGAAGAGTTTCCAACAAAGGGGGACCCATCAAAGCAGTTTGCTCATTTAAAACAAGGTACTTGCTGTCGTGTATGTGCTTTTTTAATTCCAAAGTTTCAAAAAAGTGAAGTTTGCGCTGATTACAAAAATGTTGTTTTCTTGCGGTAGTTCACTGTATGCTTGTGTAGCAAAAACATGCATATGAAGATCATGATAGCAATGATGTTTTCCAAATATGGATTATTTTTGGCATTTGCAATCGATGTGCGTAAATCATAAAATCAAAAAACTATTACCAGCTATAATTGCTCTACTCACTGGAGATACAGCCGCATCGCTGCCCCTCGGAGGGTGTAGAAAATACAAGCGCACCACGTGACAACGCCGCAGGCAATGGGGCAAGGAAGAATTTTCCGAAGCAAACCACTCTTTAAAATCAACCGCGGACGGTAACGCCTTAAGAATTACTTTTCAGTTGTATGTGATACTCAACACAGTTACGTCACATCAATGTACATAGCATCTAATAAGTGAGAGGTTGATATTATAGGATGTACTATGTAACATAAATGAAAGTCCCGTAAATACGTTCTGTCAGCAACAAAGCTACCTTATTAGTATGTCGCAGGCATATCACAATGTGATATCTCAGACATATAACAATCATATTTAGGAGATGTAGTTGATGCTATCTAATTATTTTACCAGTATGTCGCTTTGTGATGTTTCAAGTAAAAATTTGTGACTGGTAATTAAACCTTATGGTCTCTTGATAAAATTATTGTGTACTGATATATTTATAGATATCTTAATTATTTGTACAGTGTAATGTATCAGAGCCCTAAAATGTTTTCCTGTAGAGTTTTTATTTTTATTATTATTATTATTATTTTTTTTTATTTTTTTTTTACAAAGGAAACACTTTTATCCCAGTAAACTGTTATACGACAGTTTATAATAAAATGGTGTAAATACACAAGAAACTGAAAAAAAATGTTACAACAAAAATAAAATGACCATATTTTCGTCTTGTACTAGCGCGTCCGAATAAAAGAACCAAACTTCAGATTATTCGCTTGAAAAATATATATTTCGTGTAATATTTCACTTAAAAAATACAAAACTTTAAGGGTTATGGTATAATGGTATACTCTGTTTTCTATTAGTATCAATATGTCAGAAGCAAACAGCAATTGCTTATATTAACAATGATGATGAATGTATTTATTAACATGCAATCCTACTGTTTTAAAACATCACACAAACTAGATACAAGAAACAAAACATAACGGAAACGAACACTCCACGAGACAGCCATTTAAGTAACAGCTATAACATATAGCAAACCTATTTATATTAAAGGTATATCGTAGTGTTGTCTTAACTATCTATAGACATAACTTGGAGATGTAGCTTTCACGATGTACATGATACATGTAAATTGTAACATATCCAGTAGATATCTTAGTTTTATAACAGCGATATACTTCTTGGCAAGATTGTTAACTTTAAATAAAGTTACATTTTAGATATTACATAGATGTGCCATAATAATAGTTTGTGATGTTTTCATCGCATACATATCGCAGATATTACAAAGATTAAGTTGCACATTTCCACTAGTGTGATGTCGCATGTACATTAATGTCACAAATATGTTGACTGGAAAAGTAAGTAAAATTTACTAGGGACTTATGTTCTACATTCTACCTAAAGTTTTATAGATATAATTAACAAAAGGAGACGCCGAGTTCTTGTGTGAACTTAACATAATAGATGTAGGTAGGTTTGTATGTGAGTGGGCCATATCGGCCCTCCACCGCGACCTTAAGGTCTATTGTGGCTCACGCCTAAAGTCTATATTTCGCCCAACAAATCCAGCCTCTTGCAGAGGTCGATAATCTTTGTGGGCGAAAGTTGATCCAGGTCTTCTGGAGCAAGCTTTACCTTGCCAAAGAGCAGGTATCTAGTCCTGTCCGCTGCCGGACAGTAACACAGCACATGCTCTGCTGTTTCTTCATTCTCCATGCACAGCCGGCACTCGGTCTCCTGACCGACCCCAATACGGTGCATGTGGTGCCGCAAGCGCCAGTGTCCTGTATACAGGCCGACTAGAGTTCTCAGTTGTTGTCTGTTCAACTCTAGAAGCTTTTTAGCCCTTGACTCAGACAGGCCATTTATGAAGACCTTAGAGTGGGCTAATCCTGGAAGATTTTGCCAATATTGGATTGTCATTCTTTCTGTCCAGGTCTTTAAGGTGCGTTTTGCTGTGCAAGATGTTATCCCCAGCACCGGTTCTGGTCCAACAAAGTCACTCTTGGCAAGCGCGTCGGCCGCAACATTGCCGTCATGGTCCGAGTGACCCGGTATCCAGACCAGCGACACCTCATTACAGCTGCCCAATTCGTTAAGGGCAGATTTACAACTCCATACCGTCTTTGAATTACACCGGTAGGAACCAAGAGACTTTATTGCAGCTTGGCTCTCTGCATATATCTTTATCGATTTGTTTGTGCACAGGTCTTTTAAACTTTCCCTTGCACACATCTCGATGGCATACACTTCTGCCTGGTGTATGGTTGCGTACTTGCCGAGGCTAGCTGAAAGTCTAGCATCGGTGCTGCCCCCATATGCGCCGGCTCCTACTCCCAAATTGGTTTTGGAGCCGTCAGAGTACCAGCAGAGGTCCGCTCTCAACAGGGTCGATTGATTCCGGTCCCAGTCCTCCCTTTCCGGGAGGACGGTCTTGAAAGACAGATCTCTGCTGATTTTTGTAGGCATCAAGTCTGAGACCATTCCCAGTATCCTGTGACAATCACTGTCATCAAGGAGACCGGACCCTCTCAGATTGACTTCCCTCGGCATGTCATCTGCCGTTTGTTTTAGTCTGTACGTTGTCCACCTCGCCACCCTCTCCAACCATATGTGAAGTGGGGGAATATTGAGGAGGACCTCCAGAGCGGCTGATGGTGCGGTGCTTATCGCTCCCGTTATCATCAGACAAGCTTGTCTCTGTAGATGAGCCAGTTTGGCCCTCGCGATACCACAAAGTACCTTAGGCCACCAAACTATGGCTCCATATGTTATCGTTGGCCTGATAACCACTACATAGAGCCAGTACATCTGTTGGGGGTTTGTTCCCCAGTTGTTACCACAGATTCTCCGGCAGGTCCACAGGGACAGTTTTGCCCTGCGGATAACGTTTTCCAACTGTATATCCCAGTTGAGCTTCTTATCTAGGGTAACTCCCAGATATTTTGCTTGGTCCGAAAATGGAATGGTTTCCCCCATAAGAATAGGTGGTTTTAATTTGTCCAACCTTCTTCTTCTGGTAAAAGGAACAATGATCGTTTTGCGGGGGTTCACAGACATCTGTTCCCTCCGGCACCAATCATTGATTACATTTAGTGCCTCTTGAAGAGTACTTGCCAGTTCCTCCTCAGATTTGCCTCTAACCATTATGACAAGATCATCAGCATACGCCTGGACCTCAACCTCCCAGAGTCCGAGGATAGCCAGCAAATCGTCCACAAAGAGGGACCACAGCAGGGGGGATAGTACGCCCCCCTGAGGACACCCCCTCGCAGCCCTGACGCCGACCACCTCTCCCCGCAACGAGGTAATAATGGTCCGATTGTGCAGCATGTTTCCGATCCAGCCACAGATGGTAGGTTCCACCCCCCTAGCGATAGTGGCCTCGTAGAGGGAGATCGGTAATGCATTATTAAATGCGCCTTCGATGTCGAGAAATGCCGCCACCGCAACCTCTCCATTTTCCAGAGAGTGTGTGATCTTCTCGACGAGGTTATTGAGCGCTAACTCAGTTGATTTGCCAGTTTGATAGGCATACTAGTGGGTATTTAGGGGGTTAACGGTTAAGATGTTCCCCCTAATGTGTCCGTCCAGTATTGTTTCCAATCCCTTCAGGAGGAATGATGTAATACTGAGAGGTCTCAGTGATGTAGGTAGGAGGTCCTTACGTCCCAATTTGGGAATGTAAACCCCCCTAACCATCGTCCAGCTGGATGGAATGTAGTTCCAGGCCAGACTGGCTCTGTACAGCCTGATAAGGTGAGGTAGGAGAATCTCCAGTCCCTTTTGTAGTAGGACCGGTACCACCCCATCCTCCCCTGGCGACTTGAATGGCTGGAAATGATTCACAGCACACTCCACTGCCGAGGCTGTTACTATTCGCCGAGCAACTCGCCAGTCCTCCCCATGAGGGCGTTTTAAATCGTCCCTCAGCCGGTAGGACCTCTCCGTTGCTCAGGATCAGACAATCTGGGAAGTGTGTGTGTGCTAAGAGCTCTAACGTTTCTTTCCGAGATTCAGTAAAGGAACCATCTGGTCGTTTTATCGATCCCAGTTCCTGAACACGGTCGCGTGAGAGAATCCTGTGGATTCTGGCGCTGCTGGGCATATTATTAATGTCCCCGCAGAACCTCCTCCAGGACTCCCTCTTAGCGTTCCTAATCTCTTTGTTATAGTGTGTTAGAGCGGTTTTATATTGCTCCCAGTTGCCTGTAGTCTTAGCACGATTGAAGAGACGTCTAACTTCCCTTCGTAGTTTATCGAGGTTGTTATTCCACTAAGTAGACCCCCGACTGTCTTTCTTTGACCTTAGTGGACAGTTTTCGTAATATGCAGAGACAACAGCTTCCCTAACTTGTTCAGCCGCAATCTCATCACGATCCCTCACTGTGGGGATAGCGGACCCAAGACCTGCGGCGAGGGACTGTTTGTACCCCTCCCAATCCGTCCTTCTCGGATCGCGATACTCCACCACAGGTCTAGGGCCTGTTACAATCTCAAATAGTATATGGGCTTGGTCAGAACATGAGGGTTCAGACGACACCCTCCATTTGAGAATTTTTGAGCTCAAAAGTCTTGAGCTGATCGTGAGATCTAAAACCTCTCTATGATTAGCTGTAAGAAAGGTGGGTTCCGAGCCTATGTTGTTGACAACCAGCTCCTCCCCTAAAATGTATTCAAATAGTGATTCACCTCGTCTGTTAGTGTCCGTGCTCCCGTCCACACCCCATTAAGAGGTGATAGTTGTTCCTCTTGCAGAAGGCGATCAATTTCCGCACCTCTGCTGGAGGTGGTTGTTCTGCATCTCTGTCTCCAGGGAAATAGGCCGAACAGGCCACTACTTCCAGCCTGGTCCCCCCCGGATGTGATCACGAGATGGATGGATGCCATGTCCTTGGTGCAGTACTCTGAAAGTGTAAAATACTGCAAGTTGTTTCTGATCCAGATACAGGCTGTGGGGTTGGTACCAGTGCCCACCTCTACTATCTTACCAGAAGTGTTACCCAGCCCTTTAGTTCGTTCCGAATTGGCGGTCCAGGGCTCTTGGAGAAGAGCAATATCTATTTGCTCTTCCTTTAATTTCATGCTAAGGAGGTATGTCGCAGCCTTAGCATGATGCAAATTAGCTTGGATGCACCTTATGTTGGTGGGCATGGGGGTAGGAATATAGGAGTGTATATAGGATAAAGGAGTAGGTTAGAGAGCTCGAAAGGAAAGGGAATTATGGTGCAGGTTCCTCCTCCTTTTTAGAAGCTCGATTACCAAGCTTCCTATAGGTCTACCTTTGGTAATCGTCCTAGTGGTGGACTTTCCTTTCCCCTGTTGTTTCCCTCTGAAGGTTCCAGTGGAAGGTTGAATCCTGCCACCTCCTCTATTGGGTCTGTGTAAGTCGTGTCCATGTTTGGTCCCACGAGCAGCAAGGGAAAATAAACCTCCATGGAAGAGCCCCGCATCCCATGAAGAGGCATTTTGCACAGGGAGGTCGCCCGGTTTCCCTGGGGAGGGTTAACGTTAGCGACAGAATTACCATCCTGCCAATGCCCGGCCATTTCGGCCAGAAGCATCATCGCTTCGGCACCAACCCGCCAACGACCTTGCGATGTGGGTTTTTTATAGAGGACTCTCCTCGCAATGCCGGCCAATTAAGGCAAGCATTCCCGGCCCTCCTAAGACATGACTAGGAAGGGTTACGGTTTGGTTAGTTCATTTAGTTCACGTCTAATAGTAGACGCTATCCAGGGTGCACCACGGGGAGGCGAACTAACTTTACACCCCAACATAATAGATAGACGAACTGAAAAGTGAAAAATAATAGAACTGAAAAAGTGAAATTTTATAAATATAATATTAAAATGGTGCTTTATTTATACTTACTGTATTTGACAAAAATTATCCATAATTATTATAGGATAGCATTTTTTAAGTAAAACATGTTATTTATACTTAAAGTCTTTTATAAAGCATGTCATTTATAGCCTTTTTAGCATGGCAACTATGATTTTTGTCACTATGTTTTCCACACTCTATTTTACCTTACTTATCACACCAGACAAGCAATTGAATGCTCGTATTTAATCTTCCTCAAAGAAATATAACATTAGTTGTTCATTCTGCATCTTTTTTGTTCATCCTAATATTTTTACATTATTTTCATCATATTATCTCTACCGCTCTGACTCGTTGAGCAAAAAATGATAACCACTTGCGGCGGATTCTTATTAAGGTTAATGTTTTCGCTTATAACCGTGATACAGAAGCCGCACTCTGAAGGCCTTTAAACCATCATATAGGTAGTCTTAAGATTTGGCTTAGCAGTATCGATGGTCCAGTGGTAAGGACGTGTGCCTCTGGACCCAAAGTTCATGGCTTCGACTCCCAGCAGAAGCGTCAAATTATTTTTCAGTACCTACATACTGTAAATTAATATCGATCGAGGTTGTGACATTGTGTTTGAGCTAGTTGAATGTCTGCACGTTCTGCCATTTGGAGGTGGCGTTAAGTGGTCGGTCCCATGTACCATGCGATGTTGAGAACGTTAAAGATTGCTACCCAAGAAGGGGAGGGGCCAGGAAAATGTCCAGGATAGTTGCTTGGAGTTGTGTTGCTTAGATTAAAGCATATGATCATCCATGTCCATACTTCTTTCTTTAGACGTAGTTAATACCGTTGCTTCATAGGACCTGCCATCTGACCACCTAACCGCAATACATTGTTTCCTTTTGTTTTTACTATTATGTTTTGTAAGACATACAAAGTAAATAGTATCACTAAAATGTACGAGACGGAACATTTTGCTGAAAAAAAAAACTAATTTTTACTTATACTTAAAAAATGCTTGAAAGGTGTAATGATTTGTTTATAGTATAATAGATGAATCATCGGTAAACTGAGACAACAGAACCAGTGTAAACATAATAGAAAACAATTAGTAGATAAAAATAACAAAACTGACCCTCCATGGCATAGTATTAACTGAGAAGCAGCAAAGACAATGCTAAACGAGCGTAGGGAAAACGGTTACTTGGAAAACTATTTTTGCTAAGCTAATTAGAAAACCAAACAAATAAATGTACGTCATTATATCAGGGTATGGCGACTCTTGTCGTAATAGTGCAACAAAAAATTAGGGGAATTTCAGTTAAATTATTTCCAGAAAATGCATAGTAATGGAGATATTGCCATCTCAGTGATCACAGTCTGAATTAGTTTTTGGCTGATCATCTTTATATACTGTCATATATTTTAACACTTTCATATTTATTAGCCAGATGTTTTACTATTTTTAGTGAATTTTCTTAGAAAATGAGGAGATCCCGACTCTTGAATTTTGAACAAATTTCTTCAAATGAGCGCGATGTAGGACCCCTAGAACCCATATCCGGGGTCAGTTTCAGACTCAAAAAATAATGCACCGATTTTGATAAAATTTAGCATGTGCCTTCCTTTTGTAAATGGCTTGGATAAGTTCGTTAGCCAGGAAAATCGAACCAGGTTTTCCGGGAAAATTTTGGGTTTTTTCGGAAAAAAAAATTATCTCAAAAATGGTAAAGCTATGGTAACCAAATTTAGTACGTAAGTTTAAGATATTAAAAGGAAACTATATACCAAAATTTATTTTTCTATGTTAAAAGAAAAAAAAAGTTATAAAAAAAATATTTCATGCCAGATCATTTCTATGAAAATTCACTACCATAACGCACTTGCTGCGTCCAGACTTTTTAGTTATAAAGAATGCTTTTCAAAAACGTTAAAATTTACCATTCTATGTCTTAGAAGCTAAACTGATCGCCGCCTAATTAAGATAATAATTTAAGATAGAGTAACCATATTACCAAATAAAAAACCAATTCCTTATACATAAAAATGGACATGAAAGTGCAAGAACGATTTAAATCAAACAAAATACATTTTACCTAGTTAGCAACAATTTTCATTATCTTTTGCGGCGGAGCTTGTAATTTGTCAACGTTGCATTCTAAGTTATGGCACCTTAGTTTCACCCTGCACCAGAATGCTCATATTTAGGACATCCATTATACACATAGTTGGAAAACCAATATTTGTGACAGCGATGCCATATTTGAAATATTGTTGTTACTCCAACTGTATGGAGGGTAATCTAACTGTGACCATATCTACGTACAACCCACACACCCTAGCTAGTTACTGTGTGCGTAAAATGGAAGATGCCACAAATGACCAGCCCGTCAAAGATGACACAAAAAGTGAAAACCTGTGTCTGTGTGTGTGTCTGTGCGTGCGTGCCTGCATGCGTGTGTGTGTCAATTACTGGCTTCAGGGATGGCATTGTTTTAATAAAAAAAGTACTTATTTTCTCAACTTTCCACAGCGTTCTCCTTTTATTCCTTCATGCACCTTAATTAACAAATTGGCATAGTTCTGCCCATTTGTGGCAGAGCCTTTTTTTAAATAATAAACCAAAGTGACACCTTGAGGATCACAGAAAACAGTGGACATCACCTTTTTTGCAGGGGACTGAACTATAAGCTTTTGAGGATGAACCCAAGATTAATCAATAGTTACAAAATGGTCAGCACAATTACTCTTGTCTGCTTTGTACCTCCTTAATAACAGCCGACATATCAAGACACGGTTCTTGTTTTAATTGTTTGTTAACATTCGTGGTACCTATCTTGCAGGTTTTTTTTCTTATCTAGTTGTTTTGATAGGATATTGTATACTTTATGGTAAGCTTAGGTTGCTTCTTCTGTTATCTGCCTGATGCTAATACATCAATCATGGATGTTTTTTTGTATAATCTGTTATGGAAGGACCAGTATCTTCATTTTCGCAAGAATTCTGAATTCTTGATGCCAACATTTGACTACATTATAAGATATGGTAGTTTTCCCCAATGTTTCCACCAATGCTTATGACTTTGAGATGAACTTGTAGACTTTTGGTGTAGGTACTTAATTACTGCTTTCTGCTCAACTATCATTTTCCAACTAATAATGTGTAATCACTTCTCTTAAGCTAGAGAGGATTGATTACTATCTTACTTAGAAACATCATATTTTAATAGGAATCTCAATACATACCTAGCATTGAAATGTTAAAATGTGATAACTATAGCTTATGTATAAATAGGTAGGGGTGGAGCATGAGATATGCCCTCGTAAAACATGACTTTGTTTAGTCTTCCTTACATTTGTAAATTATTTCCTAAAAGACTAAATGTATTCTTTTATTATAATAATTATTTTAATGTTAAAATATGATAACTATAGCGTATTTATAAATAGGTAGCATGAGATCTGCACTTGTAAAACACGCTTTTGTTTACTCTTCCTTAATTTGTAAATTATTTTCTAAAAGACTAAATGAATGAGCTATTTTGTTATTATAATTATTTTACAGCCTTGTTGTTTCAGGAAAAACGATTTCTGGAGCTTTGCAAGCAAGAAAAATCTTTAATTGAGAAAATCAGACCTTTATATGAAGCAATGAATGTTAAGTTAAAAACAGTACCCACGCTTATCAGCACTAAGGAAAAACTTGACAAAATGAATCAAATAATGAAATTGCATAAGGACTACACAAGTTTCTGCTTCGAAGACAAAACATCAGCAAACCTAGAAAACTATTGTGCTTTTCAACATTTGTTTCGTACTAAAGACAGCGCAAAAAATGTTTGACTTACAAAGCACGACTTATAAATTGTTGACATTTAAGAAAAAAATATTGTATAGTGTTACATTTTTTAATTAATTAAATAGATACAGTGATGTTATTTTTAAAGATAAAATTGAATATAGTATTGTAACGTGTTACACATTTCTATTAACCATGGAGGTTATTTTAGTGTATATGATCTCATATTGCTTTGTTGAAATGTAACCTTGAACTGTAAGGGACCCCACATGAATGGCAAGTTTTCAATAGAGAGATGTGGCTTGACAGGAGATGCTGTCTTTTTCTTACCTGTTAGCTTTATAGCAATATTTAACTTTTTTTTTTTTTATACTGTTAGCGTTAGCAAGCGTTGTAATCTAGGAATAAACCAAAACCAGGCAGAAAGGAAAATTATACAAATATTGCAAATTAGCCTTATTTCTGTGTGAGTGTGACAGAGATATCCACTCCTTTTATTGTCCATCTCATTTGTGCCTCAGAAAATTGATATTGAATGCACTGCTGGGTCTCTTCCAGTGTAAATTACATTTCAATGTATTGCTTCATTCCATTGAGTCACATTTTATTCTATGGTTCGAGACGACTGGACAGTTAGTTGAAAGTAGGCATGTCAAGTATATGTAGTTTTGAATATTGGTATTATTCGTTACTTATGTGAAGAGTATTCGTTACCTTTACTTTCACTACGCGCATGCGCCAGAGTAACTGGTTATAGTAACTGGAACTACATACAATAACTACCTACCTAGACAATCTTAGGTTGAATTGGCAAGAATACACGAGTATTGATTTAGCAAATACGTAACATTATTTATAAAACCCTAAGTACCTAATTTGAACAAAAATTGTATTTCATTCACCTCGGTAAATTGTTTCATGGTTTAAATTATAATTTGATGTAATCTCATGTTATACATAAAAGTAGAAAAATATATATATTGTTTCGCTGATCCTTGATGTTATTTCATTTTCAAATATAAATAATAAGACAATTGAATATTTGATTTTTACTATGCATTCCAATTTTTATATCTGTAGGTGCTAGATCTAAGGAAATGCTGTCATATAATAATAATATAATATATACTTAGTGTGCATATTTTAGTCATTTATTTCCCTATATTATTCAATAGAGAAGATGCCCATATAAAAAATAATCTGTGATGTAAATCCAATTCAAACGTAAATAATAATACAAATCGGTATTTGATTCTGTAGTAATTACTACTACTGCATTTTACTTTTATATCTGAAGAACCTACATTTAACTAAAAGCTTTATATTATAATTATATAGTGAATATTGTAATAATGTGTTTTATCACTATATAATTATATAAATATCTTCCTTCATTATTTAAATTCTTAAAATTATAATACCATACCAGCCTAAAATTCTTGCCTTGTAACTTAAAAGGAAGGGATGGGCATTCTTGATTAAAACTGACTGTCCATTAGACTTGTGGTCGCATAACTTCCATGCATTTTCTTATGGACGCAAGCGATATTCGTTCTTATTCATGTGCCAATACCAATACTGACCCGAAGCGATCGCCGGGTGCATTATACTTTACTAAATACTTGAGTACCGGATGCTCAGTGTGAGATCCGAGAATCGGAGAGACTTGTAACATTTAGTAACTAGAGTAAGGAAATCAAAAGTAACAATTTGGTAACTAGAGTAACAAATACTCTTACGAATGAATACTCTGAACTTTCAATACTTTTAAGTAATGGATACTCAGTAACAAATAGTTACAATATTGACAGGCCTAGTTTAAAGTTGCTTTGTAATGTCAATTGTCTTTGAATACTATAAATACCTGATATACCAGAAAGCATACTCTTTTCCCATTAAAATTTAATTTACTGGTGTGTAAAGAAGAGTATGTGGAAAATAAGGTCCATTGCGTTGTCTCGTTCTTAGTAGAGGAGTTGGACTGTCCCTAATGGGGACTCGCTCCTAGTAGATGAGCCAAAAAGTTCCTACTGGGGAGGTCAACCGTTCCTAATAGGGGGGCTAGCTTCTTACTCTAGCCCCAGTTTTAGTACAGTAGTCTCACCAGCTCTGTGTGGTTTAATCATACTACAAGCAACCAGCTTTGAAAGTAACTTCATTTAAATCTTTAAGCCTTGCCATTAATTATCATTTTCTTTAAAAGTAAACTCATTTTTATTGTAAACTGATTGATTTTATCACAAACTTTATAAACCCAATCAATCTCTCTGTTTATTGTCATATACAAATTTTCACAGCAAAATTTAATTACACTTGCCAACGTGCTGCTCTAGCTTCTTGTAGCATTTAGAGCTTTTTGTATGTGTTGTGGCGCTGACAGAGAGGTTTCGGATATATATTTATAGGCGAACTAAATCACATGATTTTTAAGTGATAGTTTTACTTGAAAGAATTTCTATAAATTGTATTGTTATTGTAAATGTTTTTTGAATGCAACATATAATATCTAGTAAGCCTCTTGTTTATTGTAACGCTGCTCCATTTGTTTTTCTTTCTCTTGGTTTACATTTATGGGTATCCTATTGTCCTTAATATATCTTATATTTTGAAAATAGTTTGCAGAAATAAATTCTTTATCGCATTATGTTATTTTCTTTACAATATTAAAGTTATTTTGCCAGCAGTTAATTTGTACATGTATCTTCTTTTATCTCTATTGGGTGATATGTTTTATTTTGTATCTTATGATTTATCATGTTCATGCTGAGACCATTATTTTATGTTGTGGATGTGTGGATGGAGGTGTGCGCAACTTAGAAATTTCGAACTGGACCTTTGGTTCAAAAAATTGTATGTGCCGGCAATGTTAAAATAGTTCGAAGTTTGTTGTTCAAAAACTTCACAATTAAACATCACTGGCATTGAAAGCTGCCCCAGATAGCGAAGTTGTAACCTAGTAGCAGCCTCGTTAAGTCGGTTGCAGTGTTTTAAACTCTCTATCGGCCACATTGAGTCTGTAGCTTAATTTGGGGAGATTTCACTAATGCTTGTTTTTGTCAGTTGGTGGGACACATTGAGACCTGACAGAGCCATTTAACAACCACATTTTTTTTATATATTCTAGGATCCCAACGCCTTTGGTTACAACATTTGTATGTGTATTGTATTTTTATTTTGTATCTTATGTTTTATCATGTTCTTGCTGAGACCATTATTTTTTGTTGTGGATGTGTGGATGGAGGTGTGCGCAACTTAAAAATTTCAAACTGGACCTTTGGTTCAAAAAATTGTATGTGCCAGCAATGTTAAAATAGTTGGAAGTTTGTTGTTCAAAAACTTCAAAATTAAACATCACTGGCATTGAAAGCTGCCCCGGATAGCGAAGTTGTAACCCAGTAGCGGCCTCGTTAAGTCGGTTGCAGTGTTTTAAACTCTCTATCGGCCACATTGAGTCTGTAGCTTAATTTGAGGAGATTTCACTAATGCTTGTTTTTGTCAGTTGGTTGGACACATTGAGACCTGACAGCCATTTAACAACCACAAATTTTTTTATATATCCTAGGATCCCAACGCCTTTGGTTACAACATTATGATGGCAACGTTCTAAAGCAATCGCTAATGTAATTTTTCAGAATTTGTCGGTAATTGCAGTTTGCCTTCCGGTAATACTAGGTTGAACATCCTTCATTTCACAATGAGGCAAAACAAAATTAAATATTCTCAATCAATACACAGTTAAAATTTCAAGTGGTATTATATAAGCATAATCATGCTCAACTTTAACCCCCTCAATCTAAAAGACTTAAAACTGCCTTGATAATATCAAACAACAAAAAGTATATATAATTGAGCTTAGCTATAAATGTAGAAATAACAAGCTTTCAATGTACTTTTTTGTTTTTGATTCAATGTTGACCCATCTTCAGAAGAGTCCAGTAGTTTTGAGCGACACCGCCTAAATGTTTGCAGCCCTCCATACACCCACTTTTTAATAAGGATATTCAATAGTAGATTGGTCGACTGTAATGTGTAATGTATTCCCTTGGTAGGCGTGGTTTAGCTCGAGTAGCTCTAGTCTGAACTGAAATAGGCAAACAGTTTTGCGGCATTGTGTTTTGATATAGTATATACCAATGCATGAATATATACTATTTTTTTGTCTCGTAGGGTCATTTAGATTCACTAATTACGTATATAAATAAGAAAACTCAAATTACCGCTACCTATTGCAAGTAAAAAGAGAAGTAAATTAAAGTTAAAAAAATACAATATATTTTTTAGGATTTCTAAGTCCATTTTTAGGGAGACCTACAAGCCAAACAAAGCTTTTTTCGATATGTGAAGAAAAAAAAGGCTCCTGTGAGAGTTGTCCGAACGTACTGAATTTCAATTATTATCTTTAGCATATGCGCAATAGTAGCGAATTTTCATAAAAAACTTGTTTTCATTAATCTGCAAGTTAAAATAGTAAGTAAGTATTGAAAAAAAGTATACAGGTAACGTGTTTTTGCAACGAATGTTCATAAATATATTTGAAAAGATATAAGTCAATTTCCCATTATTGAGTTAAAATCTTGACTTTTAATATTTAACAGTACAATTAAGCGTCTATAATTGAGCAGCATTGGGTACCTACAATATTTTATAAAAATAAAACGTAAATATTTAAGCCTGACTGCCTTTTGGATAAGAGCATTTCAATTCATACCTTTATCTGTCAATAATTGTCACATTATTAAGCAGATTTTTTTTTTGTTAATAATTATTAAAAGTCAAAAAAGGCACATCTTAGTGTATACTGCACCACAAATATCAAAGAAACATCTTACAATAAAATGTAATAAAAAAAGGTACTGAGCATGGCTTAACCGAAATATAAGGTGAGGATTGAAACAGCTGGGATGTCTGTTGTGGAGAATATATCAGTCAATAAAACCGTCCGGATCGCTTGGCGCCAATTTCAAAATGAAGTATGAGTCCCGCTATCTCATACGTTTTGTAATTGACGAGGCAAATTAATTACACAACTGTTTTAAGTCTGTGCCTTTAATTTGTAGATTTTTTTAGAGTTGATTTGTTTGTTAGTTAGTGTAATAGAAACATATATCAGCGTATAATGCGTTATTATTTACTATATTTGCCAAGTAAAGCAGCATAAGAATATGATGACTGTGGAGAAAAGAGTAGGTAGGTAGGTACTTATATCATGGAAACAACTATTAAACTATTAACCAATGTCAAAGTTTGTTGTGAAAGTGTAGGTAAATTATTTGTAATGTCAGACATCTGTAATGAAAAATTAAGTATCAAATTATTATCTTTACCAAATTCCAAACTACATTTAGATCGTTAGAGTAGGCCTATAAAAAGTTCGCAATTTGTTTCCAGATTTTGATGGCTTACTAGAATTATTTGTGAACACTGTCTATTTTCAGCGGTTAGTGCTCAAAATTGAAAACAACCTTTTAATGGAATGAAATGTAACATTAAGTAACTACTTAATGATTCAGTTAGGTATAAGAAAAAACTTCAGCGTGATGTCAGGACAACTCCAGGCGAAACCTTGTTCTTGTTTTAGACTTGCTCGTGCATTTATTTGATTTATTTTCTATTTTCAAAACAAAAAGAAATCATTGCCCTTGAATAATATAATTTTAAATTTCGTGCGTCTTTGTACCTATGCTACTTGACTTTCTAATATTGGCCAAATCGCCTTCCAAAACACTAGTCTTACCAATGACATAATAGATAGGTCTATGAGCCTGACTTTGATTTCTAAAAAACCTAACGCGTTTGTGCCATGTTGCCAAATGTAAAACTTATCTAGCGTCTTTCAGTTTTTGCTGTTTTTGAAATACTAAATTTGGTATTCTTCTGGCAGCTAATTTATAGTAAAAAAATTAAGTTTGAATAAGCTAATTGTTCTTTTACTCAAAAACATCAAATTTGCGATGATAGTATTATAATCTTTATACTAGAAACCAATGTACAAAATTTCATTCAAATAGCTTTATATTTTTTCGAAAAAACGAGGTCCCATTTACCTGGCGAATGAACTTATTCAAGCAATTTGTACAAATAATATACCTGCAGAGACATAAATATCATAGATACATACATACACACACACACACACACACACACATATATATATATATATATATATATATATATATATATATATATATATATATATATATATATATATATATATAATTCGGTAAGTCAACGAAATGATAAAGTACGGCGTTGCGCCCTATACTAATAGTATAGATATAATTAGATTATGCTTCCGCCTGCCTAAAGCACATATTTAGAAAACATTTATCAATAAGCAACCTGCCCCAGCGGTCCGTCGCGAGCTTAACATAAGTTTTTAAATAGGACACGGCATTTTTTAATTCATTGCTACCATTCTCTCTAAAATTTCTCTATCTATTGACCAATAATATCGTATATGTTATATATGGACCGTTTCCTAAATATGTAACTTTCTCAATTATTTTCTCTCAAAATCGTTATAAAACACAATTGGCAGTTTTAAAACTAATATCAGGTCAATTCATTGTTTTGAAGATTTTAGAAATAAATAGTAAACATTATTACCACACCACTCGGATCACTACTGCGATAATAAAGCTTCTATATAGTGTTCAATATCGTCCGACAAATTTGGATAACTTTATATATATATATATATATATATATATATATATATATATATATATATATATATATATATATATATATATATTATGAAAGGCAATCTGCTCACTCCTTAAAGCGGTGGCTAAGGGTAGGTTTAGTTGTAGCTCGATTACGAGGCCTCAATCTGCCTACCCCCAAATCCCGCCAGTGATCGTCTCTTAGGTATCAGCACAGTATAAGGGAGACCTTAGATTTCATATTTTCTTAACTTCTTGAAAATGGCTCCAAAACAGGAGCCAGAACGTCGAGTTTTAGTAAATTCTAGACGTACTTCAACCCAAGAACCAAGTATATCTCACACTAATGACTGCGGAAACCTTTCTGTATAAAGTTTGAAAGTGAACCCGCATACAGGTTTTATGGGAAGGGGGTAGTTCTCATTCATTTTAGGAATTTTTTTCAAAATTGTAATGCAGTGGCTTTGAAATAATGAGCCAAACCACCTTCTAAAGACTTACCGACTATATTAAAAGCCTTTATTTTTCGAGTTATCGTCGTGACACTAATACACACACACACACATACATACATATATATATATATATATATATATATATATATATATATATATATATATATATATATATATATATATATATATATATATATATGTATGTATGTATGTATGTATATGTATATGTATCCATCTGATAAATCCAAAAATAATTAACCAATTTCGATGAAACACAGCAAGTGCCTTTTTTTATTAATGGCTTGGATCAGATCGTTAGCCAGTAAAATCGGGCAGGGTTTTCCGGGAAAATGTTGAGTTTTGTTTAGAAAAAAAAATTCTCCGAAAATTACAAAACTGTTTTAATGAAATTTAATGAATATTTTTCCTTGGAAGGGACCGTAGTACGTACTAAAATTCAACTTTCTACGTTTATAGAAAATTGAGTTATTCAAATTTTGAATTTTCATTCGAAAAAATTTTTTCTCCGAAAATTACAGTTATTTTAATTAAATTTAGTGGTTATATTGCCTTAGGAAAGATCTTACAACATACCAAAATTAAACTTTTTAAGTTAATAGAAAATTGAGTTATTCACATTTGAAGCATTTAATAAAAATTCACTACCATAACGCAACTGCTGCGTCCATACTTCTATAAGATATAACTAAACCACACCATAATAAACCAGCTATTATGTTCTGACTACACTGTTATACAGAACAGTTATTTAGGGTCGAAGACGGCAGGTAGCAGGTAGGCATTTACGATCGTTTGATGGCCTTGTATACATGTGTTGGCTTTTATTTCGAACATCCTTCTAAATCAGCCATTGCCCTTAGAAATAAATAAGCAGGTAGGTTAACTTAAAAACGCAGGCTTTATTATAATATAAACTCGTATTTGCTCAGGGCTTCAACTTTGTTTTTTCAAAAGATAAAATAACTATATATAAATAACAAAATAAATAGGCAAGGGTTCCATTGAATGTTACGCAGATGACATGATAGCGATATTATTAGAAACGGAAAAAGAATTACAAAGGATGTTGAGTGTGCTAGATGTTGTTTTAAAAATATCAAACTAAACATCAATACGACGAAAATAAGGGTACACAAGATAAGTAGAGGACAGCGAAAATGAATACAAAGCTTAAATATGCAACAGCTTGAACAAGTAAAATGTTCATGTACTTTGAAAGTATTATTACGGATGATGATAAATTTAGCAAATTTGAGGAGAATCCCAACATTCAATAGGTAGACAACATACCTACTTTTCTGGCAGATAAACATTCAAATTTGGGTCTAAGGAAATGGTTCAAGTCAAACGTAGAGCATAGCATACCGTACTAGTTTTAGTGGCTCATACACTGTTCCATGCACAAAAAATGGGAACGCAGTAAGTGCGTTTTGGTAGCGAATTTTCATTAAATGCTTCAAATTTCAATAACTCAATTTGCTATTAACCTGCGCCACCCTGCATATATGTAAACAGATAAAAACTGAAACTAAACCCGGATATGGACTCTAGGATGCCTAGCTTGCACTCATTTGAAAAAATCTTTTTAAAATTCAAAAGTTGCGGTCTCCTCATTAACGAATTTTTTCTACGAAAATTAGCTAAAAATTATAGATCGATAAACCATAAGGTTAACTAAAGCCACTGCCAAAGCATCAGAGTAAGTCTCTATTTATAATGAATATTCTGTAAACATTTATGTAAAATGAAGGACAATGACGGTTGAAGCAAAAAATTAAGGGTTTGCAGAACCCTCTCTGCGACATTTTCTTTACATAAACCGTATTTGTTTTAGCTTGTTTGCTTAAATGTTGCCAATTTTATCGTTTCAAATCGCGACTGTGACGTTTTGAGGAAAACCCCATTTTTTCCTTTAAATGCCTATAACTTTTTTGCCTTTAAACTTACAGACCTAAGTCGTGATTCATTCTTTATAATACAAATAAGCCTGCAAAATTTGGTTCCATTGCTTTGTTATTTCTGGAGATATAATTTTTTTCGAAAGAAAACAAAATTTTTCGGGAAAACCTTGGCCGATTTTCTTGGCTAACGAACTTAACCAAGCCACTCGCAAAATGAAGGTACATATGGAATTTGATCAAAATTGGCCCATTATTTTTTGAGTTATCGGTGTGATACAATCTAAAAGTCGGGATCTCCTCATTAGTGAATTTTTTTAAAAGAAAATTCACTAATAAACTAAAGCTTCTGCTCATATACACAATCCTCAAGAATATAGGATAAACTAAGTGAAGATTGGAACATGTGATGAGCACTGATAAGTACACTCGGAGAACCAAAACCACCGCAACACATTTTTAAAGCCGAAACGATCGTTTCACTAACAAATACCTAATGATAATCTGCTACTGGAATGTTGTAATGCATGGGAAGTAAAGTTGTACTTGACCAGCAGGTTACAAAGAGAATGGAACTTTTCCCCTTTCACAAGTATGTGTCTTTCAAATAATGTTATCCGAAAGTTATTATGTTGCAGTGCTATGTTCAATAAAGCTTTTCCTCTTTCATTAAGCATTATATTCTCCATCCTCTTCCACATAGCATACTTATTAACATTTCTGACATATTCCATGTCTACATTTCAAATACATATGAATTGATGAACATTTACATCAGGTCCAAATTAAAATGTTTATCAGTGTGAAGACAAGGCTTTTTGTTTATTAAATGGTTACTTTGCCATCGCGATCCTTCTTGCCAGTTCTCATTGTATCATTAACAGTAATAATACTTTTAAGGGAGTCCAGGAGTTTTGAGCGACACTGCCTCTATGTTTGCAACCCTCCATACACGTACTTACATAATAAGAATCTTCAATAGTAGATTGGTCGACTGTAATGTGTAATGTATTCCCTTGATAGGCGTGGTTTAGCTCGAGTAGCTCTAGTCAGAACTGAAATAGGCAAACAGTTTTGCGGCATTGTGTTTTGATATAGTATATACCAATGCATGAATATATTATATTATTTAGTCTCGTGGGGTCATTTAGATTCACTAATTACGTATATAAATGAGAAAGCTCAAATTACCGCTACCTATTCCAAGTAAAAAGAGAAGTAAATTAAACTTTAAAAAAATACAATATATTTTTTAGGATTTCTAAGTCCATTTTTAGGGAGACCTAAAAGCCAAACAAAGTTTTTTGCGATATGTGAAGAAAAAACAAGGCTCCTGTGAGAGTTGTCCGAACGCGCTGAATTTCAATTATTATCTTTAGCAAATGCGCAATAGTAGCGAATTTTCATAAAAACTTATTTTCATAAATCTGCAAGTTAAAATAGTAAGTAAGTATTGAAAAAAAGTAAGCAGGCAACGCGTTTTTGCAGCGAATGTTCATAAATATATTTGAAATGTTATAATAAGTCAATTTCCCATTATTAAGCTAAAATCTTAACTTTTAATATTTAACAGTACAATTAAGTGTCTATAATTGAGCAACATTGGGTACCTACAATATTTTATAAAAATAAAACGTAAATATTTAAGTCTAACTGCCTTTTGAATAAGTAGCAGGTTTAGCAAAAGTAAGTAGGGGAGGGTGGGCCACAGTGAGACAAAAAATACATATTTCAAAATAAAAAGTTTTATTTTATTTATATCATCAAAACAAATGAACAGATATATATGTTTATATTTTAAGAACAAATTGTAGACTATACAGTTGTTGAAATGCGACAATAAAAATGGCAGCAATTTTTTATAAAAATAATATTTCTGTCTCACTGTGGCCCGAGGTAAGGGGTACAATGAGACTACCTAAAAATATTACTGTTTTGACAGTTTTAATATAGAACAAATATAAAATCATTTGAAATACAACAGTAAATTAAACGTAAGAGGTATCAAACTAAAAAATACACAATAACACTTTCAGCAGATTTCCAAAGTGTCCAGATTGACAGAAAATTTAATTAAACGACCTTGTCGCTTGGTGCGTCCAGTAGGCTGCGGAGGTGGCAAAATTGCTTTAATGTCAGATAAGTGAACAAAAGCGTCATCAGGAATAATTGGAAAAATTTGTCAAACTAAAGTAATTTTTATCTCTTACAAATTTAAAAATTTTGGTGAAAATATGGGTTGCTTGGAAAGAATAGCAGTGAGAAAGACATTATGGAATAGCAGAGATTTATGGTAAATGAAGGTGATGGTTGAAGTGTTAGAAGGTGCGAAATAGAAGAGAAAAAAGAATTTAAGTTTAGTACGTCAAAATCTGAAGTTTATTGAATTTAGTGTCGGACTGTCAAACTATGTAGGATTCAACCTTCTAAATTATGTTATATGATACACCACAAGTTGCATAAGACTTATTGTATTAACATAATGTATAATTTTTGCCAATAAACAATAATAATAAAAAAAAATCTAAACATTTTGTACTTCTCAGATAGCTCACCTCAATCTCACTTTTGTTGTCAATAACCTTGGCTATGTAGTAAATTTTCTTTTTAGTAGAAAACTCCACTAGAATAAAATCTCCTACATCTGGGTTTTTGGACAACGGCTCCAAATTAATTTCATTTTCTGTTTCTGACATGTCAAAATCATCATCATTATCCGTCTCTACCTGCAAACTACCTTCACTCTCTGATTCGGATGACTGTAGTTCTTTCAATCTATTTTTCTTCTGTTTGAGACCAGACTTCTTCAGTGAATTTCTTCTAAGTTTTTCTCTTTTACTTTTATAACTAACAATTCAGGTGTGTCAGTCATTATGGCACTTTTTCCTTTAGTTCGCCTCTTCCTTTCTAGTTTCAGTTCCTTGGCTTTTGGAAAACCAACTAATTCTTCTGGAGTAATGAATCTTTTAGAAGGTGGTGTAGTGGGAGTAGGCGTGACAGATCGATTGGGCTCATCGTCTGAAGCATGACTTGGTCCGGTAACAGGTTGATTATTGGGCTCTGGAGGCCGTCTTAAGTTTCTATTCGTCACTTCACTACAGAGAAAGTCATCTGTAAAAATGTTTCGATCATATGGATAGATGCCTATTTTTCTAAATCCGGCTATAATATTTTTTGGTGTCATGGACCGTTGGAAAGCTTGGCCCACACATCCCGCTATCCCATAGATATTCAAAGGCACTCCGGGATGATTTAAAAGCCAACTATCTACAGCGGCATTATAAAAAGCTTTAAATGAATAAAAAACTGTGACATCTAATGGTTGAAGCTTATTAGAGCAGTGAGGTGGCAAAGTCACAATTGTGACTCCATTCTCTTTGGCTAGAGTTATACTTTGGACAGACAAATGACTTTCGTGATTATCCATCACTAATATACAAGGATTCTTTAGAGAACTTGCACTCTTTTTGATGAAGTGCTTGAATGTTTCAACGAATAATTCTGTGTTCATCCATCCAGAAGGATTTGCTAAGCCCAGAGTGCCTGGTGGAGCCCCAATTAACATATGTTCTTTAAATTTTTTTCTTGGAAAAATCATTACTGGAGCAAGGCTATTCCCAGCTGCATTTATGAAACAGCACGTGGTAACTAGGGTTCCTCGTTCACCACTAGTAGCTTTATTGACTTGCTTCGTCCCTTTTTTTGCGATGATCTTTTTTGGTTTATGGACAGTTGTTGTTGCCGCCTCGTCCAAGTTATAAATCCTTGAAGGGTCTCGAAGTTTTTCAGACCTCTCCATAATTGCATAAAGGTTATCAAAGAACTTTGAAATATTATGTCGGTTGAAAGAAGTTGCTCTGGATAAGCTGCAACCCTCGGGCTGCCTGATGCTGAGTATGGGGTGTCTTTTCATGAATAAACTAAGCCAGTCGACTCCGGCTAATTTGTTTCTCCTCCAACTCTCTGGAATAGGTTTGGAATTGGCTGTAGCTAGCTCATAAGCCAAAGCGCGAACATTTTTGGTGGATTTTCCATAACACATTTTCTAACATTCCAGAATGTAATAACACAAACTTTGTTCTTCTGCCTTAGAGAATATTTGACGGGAATTGTATTTAGGGGTCATTCTAATTTTGCTTTCAGGTTGATCTTTCTGTCTCTTAACATATCGTGCTAAAGTTTGAAATTTAACACCATTCCGTTCAGCTGCTTCACGTAGTGACAATCTTTCTACAATCACCTGCCTAACAGCACTTTTCATTTGTTCCTCTGTGAAATTTCCTTTTTCAGTCTTTCTTTTTCTTCCTCTGGACATGATGCTAGCTATTTCAGGGAAAAAACAAGCTTTGTTAAAAAATCTTTAAATTTCTAAGTACCTACATTTAACACGGATTCATGGGCCACAATAAGACAAGTCTCATTGTGGCCCACTAAATTGTGTCTCATTGTGGCCCTAACGCAAGTCGGAATAAAATGGTTCACATTTTACTTAAAAGCGAAATTAACTCAACATAACCTAGCGCGTGATGATAAAAAAAACTTGCAGTAATTACTAAATAAAACGGCGAAAACTTAAGGCAATAGATACCACAGTTATTACATGCTAAATTGAGTATATGGAAAAAGATTACATACCCAAAATTAACGAAAAGCAAATAACAATGTCGTATGTGCTGTGAACTGCCGGTAAGTTGGATAGAAAATGAATCATGGCAAACTTGAACTTCTGTTAAAAAGGCAGAGAAAAAAGCGCGCGCATTTGAAATTTATACAATTTGTCTCATTGTACCCCGCGTCTTATTGTGGCCCACCCTCGCCTACAAAAAATTATAATGTTTGTAGAGTTTTTAAGAGCATTCCAATTCATACCTTTATCTGTCCCATTATTAAGCAGATTTTTTTTGTTAATAATTAGTTAATAATTATTAAAAGTCAAAAAAGGCATATCTTAGTGTATACTGCACCACGAACATCTTACAATAAATGTTGTAATAAAAAAAGGCACTGAGCATGGCTTAACCGAAATATAACGCGAGGATTGAAACAGCCGGGATGTCTGTTGTGGAGAATATATCAGCCAATAAAACCGTCCGGATCGCTTCGCGCCAATTTCAAAATGAAGTATAAGTTCCACTATCTCATACGTTTTGTAATTGACGAGGCAAATTCATTAAACAACTGTTTTATGTCTGTGCCTTTAATTTGTAGATTTTTTTAGAGTTTATTTGTTTGTTAGTTAGTGTAATAGAAACACATATCAGCGTATAATGCGTTATTATTTACTATATTTGCCAAGTAAAGCAGCATAAGAATATGATGACTGTGGAGAAAAGAGTAGGTAGGTAGGTACTTATATCATGGAAACAACTATTAACCAATGTCAAAGTTTGTTGTGAAAGTGTAGGTAAATTATGTTTAATGTCAGACATCTGTAATGAAAAACTAGGTATCAAATTATTATCTTTACCAAATTCCAAACTACATTTAGATTGTTAGAGTAGGCCTATAAAAAGTTCGCAATTTGTTTCCAGACTATGATGGCTTACTAGAATTATTTGTGAACACTATCTATTTTCACGGGTTAGCGCTCAAAATCGAAAATAACCTTTTAATGAGAATGAAATGTAACATTAAGTAACTACTTAATGATTCAGTTAGGTATAAGAAAAAACTTCAGTGTGATGTCGGGACAACTCCAGGCGAAACCTTGTTCTTCTGTTAGACTTGCTCGTGCATTTATTTGATTTATTTTCTATTTTCAAAACAAAAAGAAATCATTGCCCTTGAATAATATAATTTTAAATTTCGTGCGTCTTTGTACTTATTCTACTTGACTTTCTAATATTGGCCAAATCGCCTTCCAAAACACTAGTCTACCAATGACATAATAGATAGGTCTATGAGCCTGACTTTGTGCCATGTTGCCAAATGTAAAAGTTATCAATGATTTTTGTGACTAGTCTATGACCTAGCGTCTTTTAGTTTTTGCTGTTTTTAAAATACTAAATTTGGTATTCTTCTGGCAGCTAATTTATAGTAAAAAAAATTAAGTTTGAATAAGCTCATTGTTCTTTTACTCAAAAACATCAAATTTGCGGTGATAGTATTATAATCTTTATACTAGAAACCTATATACCAAATTTCATTCAAATAGCTTTATATTTTTTCGAAAAAACGAGGTCCCATTTACCTGGCGAATGAACTTATTCAAGCAATTTGTACAAATAATAATATACCTGCAGAGACATAAATATCATACATACATACACACACACACACACACACACACACACACACACATATATATATATATATATATATATATATATATATATATATATATATATATATATATATATATATATATATATAATTCGGTAAGTCAACGAAATGATAAAGTACGGCGTTGCGCCCTATACTAATAGTATAGATATAGCGGTCCGTCGCGAGCTTAACATAAGTTTTTAAATAGGACACGGCATTTTTTAATCCATTGCTACTATTCTCTGTAAAGTTTCCTCTATTTATTGACCAATAATATCGTATATGTTATATATGGACCGTTTCCGAAATATGTAACTTTCTCAATTATTTTCTCTCAAAATCGTTATACGTTTTAAAACTAATATCAGGTCAGGTCATTGTTTTGAAGATTTTAGAAATAAATAGTAAACGTTATTATTACCACACCACTCGGATAACTACTGGGATAATAAAGCTTCTATATAGTGTTCAATATCGTCCGACAGATTTGGATAACTTATATATATATATATATATATATATATATATATATATATATATATATATATATATATATATATATATGTATTCATCTGATAACTCAAAAAATAATTAACCAATTTCGATGAAACACAGCAAGTGCCTTTTTTATTAATGGCTTGGATGAGATCGTTAGCCAGGAAAATCGGGCAGGGTTTTCCGGGAAAATGTTAAGTTTTGTTTAGAAAAAAAAATTCTCCGAAAATTACAAAACTGTTTTGATGAAATTTTATGGATATTTTACCTTGGGAGGGACCGTAGTACGTACTAAAATTCAACTTTCTACGTTTATAGAAAATTGAGTTATTCAAATTTTGAATTTTAATTCGAAAAATTTTTTTCCTCCGAAAATTACAAAGTTATTTTAATTAAATTTAGTGGTTATATTGCCTTAGGAAAGACCTTATAACATACCAAAATTAAACTTTTTAAGTTAATAGAAAATTGAGTTATTCACATTTGAAGCATTTAATAAAAATTCACTACCATAACGCAACTGCTGCGTCCAGACTTCTATAAGATATAACAGAACCACACCAGAATAAACTACCTATTATGTTCTGACTACACTGTTATACAGAACAGTTATTTAGGTTTGAAGACAGCAGGTAGCAGGTAGGCATTTACGAACGTTTGATGGCCTTGTATACATGTGTTGGCTTTTATTTTGAACATTCTTCTAAAGCAGCCCTTGCCCTTAGAAATAAATAAGCAGGTAGGTTAACTTAAAAACGCAGGCTTTATTATAATATAAACTCGTATTTGCTCAGGGCTTCAACTTTGTTTTTTCAAGAGATAAAATAACTATATATAAATAACAAAATAAATAGACAAGGGTTCCATTGAATGTTACGCAGATGACATGATAGCGATTATTAGAAACGGAAAAAGAATTACAAAGGATGTTGAGTGTGCTAGATGTTGTTTTAAAAATATCAAACTAAACATCAATACGACGAAAATAAGGGTACACAAGATAAGTAGAGGACAGCGAAAATGAATACAAAGCTTAAATATGCAACAGCTTGAACAAGTAAAATGTTCATGTATTTTGAAAGTATTATTACGGATGATGATAAATTTAGCAAATCTGAGGAGAATCCCAACATTCAATAGGTAGACAACATACCTACTTTTCTGGCAGATAAACATTCAAATTTGGGTATAAGGAAATGGTTCAAGTCAAACGTAGAGCATAGCATACCGTACTAGTTTTAGTGACTCATACACTGTTCCATGCACACAAAAAAATGGGAACGCAGTAAGTGCGTTTTGGTAGCGAATTTTCATTAAATGCTTCAAATTTCAACAACTCAATTTGCTATTAACCTAAGGTTCGTTGGCTAGGAAACAAGTTTTCTTGAACACATTTAAGTTTATTTTCAAAATTTTTTTGTACATTTCCAGCCGCAGTAAGTTATTTTGATAAAATATGGTACATTGTTTCTACTATATAGGTTATACCGGTAACCAAATTGATGCCTGCTTGCATTCAAGAGGCATAACGCACTGGCTGCGTCCGGGCTTTTTTCTTACAAACATGCATCATATTTCAATAAAAAAGACAAAAATGCAATAATATAAGAGATATGTTCGGAAAAAAAATTAGAAGTACCATGAACGACTTATGTGCCATCCCGTGATTGTCAAAATAATTGTATAAGATGCAGCTCAAGACACTCTTATAATTAACGTATACAATTTTTTCTCGTATCTTGTAGGTATAATAGCAATTATATAATTGAGCTTTACCGTAGAAATGGCCACCCTGCATATATGTAAACAGATAAAAACTGAAACTAAACCCGGATATGGATTCTAGGACGCCTAGCTTGCACTCATTTGAAAAAATCTTTTTAAAATTCAAAAGTCGCGGTCTCCTCATTAACGCTTTTTTTCTACGAAAATTAGCTAAAAATTATAGATCGATAAACCATAAGCTTAACTAAAGCCACTGCCAAAGCATCAGAGAAAGTCTCTATTTGAAATGAATATTCTGTAAACATTTATGTAAAATGAAGGACAATGACGGTTGAAGCAAGAAATTAAGGGTTTGCAGAACCCTCTCTTTGCGACCTTTTCTTTACATAAACCGTATTTGTTTTAGCTTGTTTGCTTAAATGTTGCCAATTTTGTCGTTTCAAATCGCGACTTTGACGTTTTGAGGAAAACCCCATTTTTTCCCTTTAAATGCAATAACTTTTTTGCCTTTAAACTTACAGACCTAAGTCGTGATACATGATTCATTCTTTATAATACAAATAAGCCTACAAAATTTGGTTCCATTGCTTTGTTATTTCTGGAGATATAATTTTTTTCGAAAGAAAACAAAATTTTTCGGGAAAACCTTGGCCGATTTTCTTGGCTAACGAACTTAAGCAAGCCACTCGCAAAAGGAAGGTACATATGGAAGTTGATCAAAATTGGCCCATTATTTTTTGAGTTATCGGTGCGATACAATCTAAAAGTCGGGATCTCCTCATTACTGATTTTTTAAAAGAAAATTCACTAATAAACTAAAGCTTCTGCTCATATACACAATCCTCAAGAATATAGGATAAACTAAGTAAAGATTGGAACATGTGATGAGCACTGATAAGTACACTCTGAGAACCAAAACCACCGCAACACATTTTTAAAGCCGAAACGATCGTTTCACTAACAAAGACTAATGATAATCTGCTACTGGAATGTTGTAATGCATGGGAAGTAAAGTTGTACTTTGACCAGCAGGTTACAAAGAGAATGAAACTTTTCCCCTTTCACAAGTATGTGTCTTTCAAATAATGTTATCCGAAAGTTATTATGTTGCAGTGTTATGTTCAATAAAGCTTCTCCTCTTTCATTAAGCATTTTATTCTCCATCCTCTTCCACATAGCATACTTATTAACATTTCTGACATATTCCATGTCTACGTTTCAAATACATATGAATTGATGAACATTTACATCAGGTCCAAATTAAAATGTTTATCAGTGTGAAGACAAGGTTTTTTGTTTATTAAATGGTTACTTTGCCATCGCGATCCTTCTTGCCAGTTCTCATTGTATCATCAACAGTAATAATACTTTCAAGGTACATAAATAATTTTATTTCGTCAAGTTGTTGGCCATCCAGCTTTATATCCATGTCCGCAGTTCTTTCCTTACATATCTTCATTAGCTTTCTTTTCGCAATATTAATTTTTATTGACTGTATGACAATTTTTAACGTCGGTCTATTCCCGCAACTATGGCCAATCTCCGACGCCAGGGAGCAGTTTCACCTTACTACCCTGGAAATGTTGGCAAACCTCGGCCCTTCTATAAGAAGGGTATGGATCTTTAACGTGCCCAACATCGCACGGACACGTTAAAGATCCGTACCCCTACTTGATATCAAAAAAAGTAAGTAATACAATCATCTGTGTGTGTAAACAGTAAACTGAATATTTATTTGATTTAATTATTTTCACTCATCTAATTATTCATCCTGGAATAGGAAGTGGCAACGCTGTGTGAAATTCAAACAACCAAAACTGCTTCGCAGCATGCGCAGCGCAAATATGTGCGGTGTGCGGTTAATGTATTAAAGTCTCAGAATGTCCTACACGTACACGTTTCTTTAATATCTAACCTAACCTAAATCAATTTTGTTTATCGTCAATAAACAAAATTGATTTAGGTTAGGTTAGAAATTATAGAAACGTGTAGGACTTTATTGTGTCTGAAATATATTTTGTGTTTGTATTTTCAACAGAAATAGAAAATTCCTAATTGCTTCAGATGTATAGAACGACTGAAAGTCAAATTGCGAAGATACCTACTATAATACGAGAAAACAATGCTGCTATACCAAGTAGGTACACTTCGTTTTTCAAAAAACAAGGGAACAGCGAAGCAACAGAAAGACAAGTTGTATTATTGGAACTGTGAACTGGCTCTTTACTTCAGATTTTGAAATGGGTAAGTCAGTTGTAAAATTTGTTAATTAGAATCAAAATATAAGTAGTTCTTAATATATGTGGGAAACTATAACCCCATTATTTTCATTTGTAATAAAAATGTCTTGTTTTTCAAGTCAAGTCAAGTATATATATATATATATATGTATATATATATATATATATATATATATATATATATATATATATATATATATATATATATATATATATATAAGGTAGCCTATCGAGTTTTACTCTTGCAGTTGTGACTTCTTTATCAAAAAATAATGTGTTACAAGAAATGACTTAATTTTCTTAACATGGATGTTCTTCAAAATGTTAGGTTTATCTATTCAATGTTACTTCTGCTTGTATAAAAAAAAACTCTGAACGGAGCAAGTGCGCTATAGTAGCGAATTTTCATCAGTTTTGTTATAGTGTACTATAAGTGAAGAGAAGTATGCAAAAATTGAAGTTGTAGGAACAAGAGCCAGTAGGTAGATATATTTGTAAAGTAGGAGCATCCTGAAGAAGCTGACATTTTAGCAAAATTGATAGTGACAATTCTAGAAAGTTTGATACAGCATTTTTGAGAAGGAAATTTGTAATTTTCGATGGAAAAACTTGACTCGCAGAACTGACCAGTGTGGTGAAAAAATACCGGAAGTCTCTAGTTGGCCTAGAAGCTTCACAAACCATGATCTACATGTAAAAGAAATATTATACGTTGTTACCTCTTGAATAGCGAAATTTTCTTTATGAAAATTCGCTGATATTGCACAATTTATTACAAAATTTAGAAATATGTGGTAAATTCAATATTCTCATGCAACATTTTTTTCAATTTCAGAGCAAGCACAAACAGAAACCGTGACAAGGTTGTTCAGATCTTATCCAAGGTGAGCCAAGCAGTTGATGGCTTGAGGGAACACCTGGTCCCTCTGTACGGTTAGTGTTAACTTTCAAAGATTTATATTATTATGTTGAATATAATTTTGAATTTGTTGTAATTTTGTAATGTTTCGTTTGCAATATACACGCACTTGCCTAGCCTAATGCTGAAGAAGAAGAGTTTGAAGTTATATCATAAATGTTTTATATAGATGTATATAATTTACTGTTTATAATAAAAGGCAATAAAAAAGTTTACTTTTTGTATGCTCTTACAGAAGGGTCCTGTACGTATTTATGTTGTCTTGCAACCAGAAGTAAAGTGTTACCAGAAACAGGTGCAGCATCAGTGGTATCAAATGAAAGCAGTGGTATTTGCGACTGTTGAAAATAATTGTTAGTAATACATATACTGATAATCATGATCATCTATAAACTTTTTAGTTTTATAAATTTTTGTGTGTATTTTTTGCGTAAGTTACAAACACATTTGTTTTTATACTATGTTGTGTGTGGTGTGTGTTGGCATATTTTGACATAATTTTACATCACTAATACAGTCAGATTTATATAATTTTATATTAGCCTAATAATGTATCTTTAGCAATATTCATTATTAATAAATCAGGATATTTATAAAACTCTCTGGCATATCGGATAATTTAGAGTATATTGCAGCACATGATTACGCTCTCGATTTGTGCCAATAAATGAGCTTGTTCACATGTAATGCATGTTTATTGCTTTTAATGTAGGTAAACCTTAAAAATGGTATTACACTCAATGATAGTTGTATTTTATATTTATATTATAATATCTACCTTAATTCTGAGTCTTTTGTGGACCTTGTGTTCATGTCTCACGGGTGCTATGCAGATGCAGGAAAACTTCACTTTATAGTGAGCCAGATTCATGAGAGGATAAATTTGACTAGCAATTACAACTTGTGGTTTACCGTTGACTTCCGAACAAAATTTGCCATGTTTTCAGAGGTTCTAGGGTTCATTTCAGTGCTGGAGTCAAACCTGCTACCTTTAGAGTATCAGATATTTTCACCACTACACCACAGGCAATGACCTTATACCCACATTAAATTATAAATGTCGTTTGTTCTAAAATATAACATATAGAAATAAGAAAATAGTTTGTTTCATTTTTATATAATTTTCAGTTTTTACGTTGTGTCTTACAGTATATTTAATTCAAATATGATTATGTTTTTAGTGTACATAATATATTATGTTAAAAATTTAATAAATCTTAGGCAACCATGTATTTTTTATAACTAACCAAGTTTACGCACTTTGTTAATTGTAATGGACTTTTAATTTGGATTTATTATATTTATCAAATATGATTTGACTTGGAAATAATTAATAATTAACAATATGTTGCCAGTCAGTAATCTTCACCACTATGCTATATGTTGTTACCTTTATATTTACATAAAGATATAAATATGTTCTATTATAAATCATAACAATTAGAGGTGTGCAAACCGAACTATAAACGAACTCAAGCAAAAATGTTGCATCGAAGTTCGAACCTCTCAGTATGTCTAAGGTTCACAGTCGAACATCGAACTTCTTAAACATTTAACATTGAACACTGAACTAACTACAGTTCTTCAATGTTCACATATATTTTCCTTAAATACAAAAATTAGGTACATTGTAGCATACAATATTTGGTACATAGAAAAAAAAGAAAGGTTTGACAAAATTTGCAGGTCGATTGGATGAAAATGCCCTCTGATGCTGATGTTTGTTTTTAAGATGAGTCGGTGTTGAATCAAAAATACAAAAAGGCACATTGAACACTTTTTTTATACTTCTACATCTATAATAGCTAAGCTCAATTATAAATATTTTGTTGTTGTTTGGTATTAGCTGGTCAGTTTTAGCAAATTTGAATGAGTGGGTTAAAAGTGAGCACATATATATATATATATATATATATATATATATATATATATATATATATATATATATATATATATATATATATACTAACAATTGTAACTGTTTTGGATCATTGTAAAATAAAGTATGTTTAATCTAATGTTTTCGGAAGGCAATCTGCAATTATAGTCATAAATTGTGAAAATTTACTTTACCAACAAGTTGCGACCACTGCCATTATAATGTTGTAACCAAAAAAAAAGGCATTGGGATGCTAGGATATATAAAAATATAATAATTCAGTGATGTTAATTAGCTGTCTCAGTGTCTCACAAACTGTCAAAGATATGAATGATATTTCCTGAAATTACGCTATCGACTCAATGGGACTGATACGGACTTTACAACTTCGCTACCTTTGCCAGCATTGAATGCTTGTAAAGTTCAACTTCAAAGTATTCTTTGAAGAGTTTTATTTTATTTTATAAAAACTGAAATATATCTTACGTGATAATGTATTTTTTTTACCAAAAACCCATTTCTCTGTACTTTATATATATATATATATATATATATATATATATATATATATATATATATATATATATATATATATATATATATATATATAACATCTGTTGTTAATTTCCAATGATTTTTTTTTATTTCCTTCATTATGTAATTAAGTATGTATATTATTTCAAAATAAACTATTTTTAACATTATTTCTCCCCAATCATACATTAAAATAAACACAATTTTGCAGCAAATTAGCGTTAAAAATAATGTTAAAAGGTAGGTGTCATCAAGGAGAGGTTGTTTGAAAATATTTATACGTTTTCCCCTCAACCATAAACTTGGAAAACAAGTTTGCAGCAAATGAGCATTAAAAAATATAGAAAAGTAGGTGCCATCGAGGAAAGCTTTTAAAAAATATATATAAACAATTTCTTAACTATAAACATTGAAAGACAATGTTGCAGGAAATGAGCATTAAAAACCAATGTTAAAAAGACCATCACGGCAGCCAGCTTTTTTGAATTTATTAAACATTTTCTCATTAACCATAAATTTTGAAATACAATTTTGCACCAAATAAGCATTAAAAATAAATGCCATCAAAGACACCTTTTTTAAAAATATTTGGCAATAATAAAAAAAACATTAAAGTTAATTATAATGTGGTTTGGCTGTTAATTAAAAAATGAAACTAATCTTGTCAATGAATTTTTTCATTACAAATATTTTTATAGGAAAATGTCATTGCAATTTAAACTATTAATACCTTCTACAAAAACAATTATTTACCTTTATGTATATTTATTTGTATCAAAATAACTCAAACAATTCAAAATGCAATTAAATAAGTCTCCTATAAAACAAATTTGAATGTCTACATTAATTACATTAATATTTATGTTCTCTATATAGTTTCTGTTATGGGAGGAGCATAAGAAATAAGAACACTCCCATTGGTCTGTCTATGACACTTCACACAGTCAGCCAGACAAATACTGAAAAAATGATCTTTCTGCCTGTATGGTGTGTTGTGTCGCGCTAAAGAGTGTCGCGCAGAACCACTGTCGCGCTAATCGACGACCTTGTCTTCAGAACTAACATCAGCACCGGAAGGCATTTTCACCCAATCAACCTGCACATTTTTTCGAACCTATGCTTTTTGCAACAAAAAAAAACCAATATCTTCTACATGTCAAGTATTGTATGCTACAATATAACTAAATTTTATATTTAAGGAAATGATATTTAAATTTATTTAGGAAATTTCCCCACCTCATACATTTGTAAATAAACAAACAATACAACCCGATATTCTTAAATATGAGTACGCAAAAGTTAAAAAGAAACCATTAAAATGCTAAAAATGATATGCAATATAAATAAAATATAAAGAGCATAACAACAGTCAGATACATAAAAATGGAAACAAAACAAGCCTAAAGCAATAAAATGTCTATAAAGACCAACAGACACATATAATGTCACAAACAAAACAGATTAAACAGTGTATAGTCGGTTGACTTCAATTTCCACAGGCGAAGTTAAGTACTTTTCCAGCCTATAGAAGCTGCTTTGACTTTAGTACCTCTTCGTTATCCTCTTGTATTTTATCAAATCCAGTTCTTCACAGCGCCAAGGAGTTTATTGTATAGCTACCCTATCCTTGCACCTCGTAACATTCTATTTCCCCAACACAGTCAACTTCTGGTAGCGAGTTTATATATATATATATATATATATATATATATATATATATATATATATATATATATATATATATATATTTGAGCCCTAATCGGTTGCATACTTCTCCCGGTAGCAGTGATAACTCAAATATGGCAAGAGTAAACCACCCCTAAATGGGGATATTTTTCAGCCAACTTCTGGTAGTAAGTTTGTTGTTTCTAGAAATGGTTATATATGTATTTTGAGTTCAGTCTGTTAAATAGCTTCGGCGGTAGTATTAATAAACTGAAATATGTGAAGAGTAAACTACCCTTAAATGGGGGTGTTCTTCTGTTAACGCCTGATAGCGAGTTTATCGTTGAAAGTACTGTTCGTATGTGTATTTTGACCTTAATTGGTTTTATAGTTCTCCCGGTAGCAATGACCTACTGAAATATGGAAAGAATAAACTACCCCTAAATGGGGGTATTTTTAAGTCAACTTCTGGTAACCAGTGTATTGTTCATAGTAGTGATTGCGTATGTATTTTAACATTATTCCGTTGGCTAGTGTTCATGCTCGTTGTTCTGTCACTTTTAAATTCAAATGTCGCGCGCTACACTGACATAGAGTAAGTGTTACTAATGGTTTCCGCCAGAAGACCAGAGAGGGGGAAGAAGAATGAGAGAAGGGAGAGAAGCTTGCATCCCTCTGCCACTTGTTTTTGAGTCCTTGAAGAGGCAAGAGGTCTCGAGAAAGCGAATTGCTTTCAACCCCTTGAAGAGACACGAGGTCTCTAAATATCCATTTTGTTTGTAAGTCCTTTGGGAGACACGAGGTCCCTAGAGGTGTTGTGTGTGAATACAGAAAAACGAAGCTTATGTTCCTGCATTATTGGAGAATAAAGGTAGGTAACTTTGCTTATTGTCAGTGCCCTATTTGTTCTGTTTTTTTTTGTTATTCATTATAAAATAAATACACGTGGTATTTACATTTGGCCCATCGACCGGATTTTTATAGTTGTTTTGTTTTGTTATTAGTTGATACAGTCCATTTTTTGAAGTAATTTTACTTGTTTCCTTTAGTCTAGTAAATTTGTAATTGTTTATTGCCGTGTTGAGTCATTTAATTTCAAGGTGACGTTATTGCTTGTATATAACTAGGTACATACTCGAATTGCATATTGTTGAAATCACGTTTGCATATTGTTTAAATCGCGTTTAGGAATTTTTTGCGTTGAACAATGGAGTTGATTCAGCTAAAAAATAAGCGCGAAAGCGTTTATAGACGAGTAGAAGCCATATTGCACGTGGCTCAACAGGTCAAAATAGACGCAGTAGTGGATTTAGATAGGTTGAATAGATTTGAGGTTCGTTTTGAGGCGTTGAATGAGTTGGTCAATCTATTTGATTCATTGCATTTGGACATCGTGTCGGTAGTTGATCGATCAGAGTTGGAGAGCGAGCATGAAATGCAGAACAAATTCGATGAACTGCAATACTCTATAAAAACTATCTATCGAGAACTGAGAGGTTATGCAAATAAAGCCGCTGAGAATCAAGCTCGATCCGTTTTTCACGGTAGTTCGAAATCGAGTCGAGCATCGAGTAAGTCGCGGTGTTCTGTCAAATCATCGAACGCTCGATCTCTCAGTGAAAAGGAAGTAACGAACGCAAACGCGATTATGTCAACTTCAAATTTAAACAGACATTTGAGGTTACCGAAAATCGAAATGCCAAAATTCGATGGAAATTGGAAAAACTGGCCAACCTTTTATGATCTGTTTAAAACAATGATTCATGAGAACGAATCATTGTCAGATATTGAAAAGTTCCAATATTTGAGTGCTTCGTTAGTGAAGGATGCAGCTGGCCTCATCAAAAATTTACCGCTAACGGGAAGCAATTATGGGATTGCATTCAAGTCTCTGGTCTCAAGGTATCACAATACCCGGGTTTTGTTGACCAATTATTGGCAGGGTATTGTACAGGCCCCCAAAGCAAATAGTGAATCTGCTTCTTCCCTACGAACGTTGTTGTCTGTATTCTGTGAAAATTTGGAAGCGTTGAAGCAGTTTGAACATGACATGTGGGATTTCACTAAATTCAACATGTTGCTGCAAAAGGTGGATATGAGTCTTAAGCAAAAATTTGAGCTTGAGTTTTGCGAATCGGACATTCCCAGTTTTAGTAGTTTATGTAGATTCTTGGAAAAGCAGTGTAAAGCAATGGAGACAACTGCCTTAACTTCCAATTATGTGACTAATAGAAGGCAGCATGTTTCAGCAACCACTGCTAGGCCCGCTTCGTCCTTTGTTACCAGCACAAAGCTTGTATGTGCTTATTGTAAGGAGGAGCACCCCATGCTCAAGTGTGATGGATTTCTATCTTTATCCTCTCATAAACGGTATACGTTCGCAAAAAATAATAATCTTTGTTTTAACTGTTTATCAAACTCGCATGCCAGCAGGGAGTGCAAGTCATCAAGTTGTCGTGTATGTAATAAATACCATCATACATTATTGCACTTCCCAAAAGCACCGGCATCGGGAGATGAGAGTGACTCAAACAAGCCACCTGTGGAAGAGCCACAAGGTGCAGAGCAATTGCGTGTGTTGGCAAGTGTGGTAAAAAGGGAACAGTCCGTGTTACTGGCAACTATAATGCTATTAGTACGAGATAAAAATGGAAAGGTTAGGAGATGTCGAGCTCTCCTGGATTGTGCGAGTGAGGCTAATTTCATTTCGCAGCAGTGTGTTGAAAAATTGGGGCTCAACACCTCATCTCGTTCAGTGATGGTTCAAGGCTTGAACCAAATGAGCTCGCTTGCTAGCCAAGGCACTCTCAAATGTCGAGTAGAGTCCATTTATGAGCCAACAAAGTTAGAGTTGGACATGATTGTGATTCCGAACATTTGTTCCAAGATCCCTTCTGCTAAAATTGAGCAGTGCCACTGGCAACATATTCAGAACTTAGAGTTGGCAGATTCAGAGTTTGGTATACCAGGGGACATTGAAATTTTGTTGGGTACTGACGTTTATGCTCATGTGGTTAGACCTGGAATAAAGAGAGGGCCTCGAGGTGCACCAGTGGCCATCAATACTGTTTTTGGTTGGGTGCTTATGGGCAGTGTAGAACAGTCAAAGTCTCATTCTGTTGTGAATAGTTTATGCACGTTGGTCGACTTGGATCATACCTTGAAACAGTTTTGGAGCTTGGAACAGGTACCACAAGGTTTAGTTATGTCTCCGGAAGATAAAAAATGTGAGGAAATCTTCAAGAAGACTCAGCACCGAAATAGTGCTGGGAGATATATTTTAAATATGCCCTTTCGTGAGGGTACTCCGTGTTTGGGAGAATCTTTCAGTGTTGCATTGAGGCGGTTTTACTCCCTGGAAGCACGTCTTAGTAGGGATCCAGCGTTGCACAAGTCCTATTCGGAGTTTATCAGGGATTATTATGAGTCTGGCCATATGTCTCTGGTATCAGATGTAGCGGTGGAACCATCTGATGCATACTATATTCCCCATCATTGTGTGTTGCGTCCTCACAGCCTTTCGACCAAACTGCGGGTGGTATTTGATGCTAGTTCCAAAAGTACGAATGGTGTATCTCTGAACGATACGTTGTTAGTGGGAGCGAAGTTGCAGACAGATATTGCCACTGTGTTGTTGAAATTTCGCTCAAACAAAATTGCATTTACTGCTGACATTCGGCAAATGTATCGACAAATTTTGGTTGTAGATAATCATAGGGATTATCAAAGAATTCTCTGGAGGTTCTCAAAGGGGGAACCTGTACAGAAATATCGCCTTAATACTGTCACATATGGGGTCTCCTCAAGCCCACACATGGCAATCCGAACAATGATGCAGCTTTGTGATGATGAGGAATCATCTTTTCCATTGGCAGCAAAGCTAGTTCGGTCCGATCTCTATGTGGATGATGTAGTCAGTGGAGTCGACTCATTGTCAGAGGCTTTTGAGTTGCAACGGCAATTGATTGGGTTGTTTGCTAAGGGGGGTTTTGAATTGAAGAAGTGGGCCAGCAATAATTCGAAACTGTTGTCCACAGTATCAGCTGATAGTCAGCAACCTCGATCGTTAGATTTAAATGATCCATCAGTGTTGAAAATTTTAGGATTGCAGTGGTGTCCCATAGGTGATACATTCTCTTTTAATGTTGAACCTATTGATCGTCCGTGCACAAAACGAAATCTTCTTTCGGAATTGGCAAGAATTTATGACCCCCTGGGTTTTTTGTCTCCTGTTACCCTGTTGGCAAAATATCTTATGCAGTGCTTGTGGGAGCAAAAGGTGGGATGGGATGATAAGCCCTCAAAGGATATTGTTGGTCAGTGGTCTCAGTATAAATCACAACTCAGTGCGCTAGCAGGTTTATCAATTCCCAGAGGCGTAAAACACGATAATATCATCAGTACAGAACTCCATGGGTTCTGTGATGCATCAGAGCGAGGGTATGCTGCAGTTGTTTACTTGAGACAAGTATCAGAGGAGGGTCAAGTTTGGATCAATTTTCTGTGTGCCAAGTCCAAGGTATCACCTTTAAAAAGAATATCGATTCCACGTCTCGAATTGTGTGGGTGTTTATTGTTGGCAAAGCTTCTGGAATTTGTGTGTCGGGTGTATGAAGGTCGTTTTGAGTTTAACTCTATGTATGCTTGGTCAGACTCTATGGTGGCACTTGCCTGGATAAAATCATCTTCCAATAGGTGGAAGACCTTTATTGGGAATCGAGTAGCAAGCATACAAGAGAAGATTCCTCCAGAGTCATGGCATCACGTAAGTGGACAAGAAAACCCAGCTGATTGTGCATCGAGAGGCATGTTACCTTCTGGGTTTTGTGAGCATCCACTATGGTGGGCGGGACCCGCCTGGCTAAAATTGGCAAGAGAAAATTGGCCCAAGTCGTTGCGTTTTGAGCCGCCAGAAGAGTGCCTGGCGGAGCAACGAACTCTCCCCGTACTAGTTACTTTGGCAAATGAGGAGTGGCTCAGTAAACTTTTGAATCGCTTTTCGCATCTACGGAGAATTCAGGGTGTTGTTGTATATTGTCAGCGGTTTGTGCGAAATTGTAGGGTGTCTCCATCTGACCGAACTACTGCATCTCTGACAGCCACCGAATTACAGGAGGCGCTTCATATGCTTATCAAATGTGCTCAAGGTGAAGTATTTCAAAGGGAAATAGCATCCTTGGTTAAAGGTGAGAGGTGTGCGAGGGCAATAAATAAGTTAGCCCCCTTTCTGGATACAGAGGGTATCCTCAGGGTGGGCGGTCGCCTTCGTCAAGCTGATGTTCCAGTTGAAGTGAAACACCCTATATTGTTGCCCCGCTCACATCGTCTCACCGAGTTAATCATTGCACACACACACCATGTCAATCTTCATCCTGGTCCTCGCACATTGCTTCATTTGCTTTCGCAACAGTTTTGGATTTTGTCCCCTCGGAGAGCTATTCATCATGTTTTGTCAAGGTGCTATCGTTGCTTTCGAGTGAATCCTACTCCCATGGCACCGATGATGTCTGATTTGCCAGTTGCCAGGGTTTCTCAGTTGAAGCCGTTTTCACACAGCGGAGTTGATTTTGCAGGTCCAGTTTTTGTGACATAGGGCAGATATCGAGGTGTCCGAAAGGTGAAAGCATATATTTGTTTGTTTGTGTGCATGGCAACGAAGGCCCTCCATTTGGAAGTAGTGTCTGATCTTTCAGCTGAAGCCTTCTTGGCAGCTCTTCGGAGGTTTGTGGCTCGCAGAGGAAGATGTGACAATTTGTATAGCGATAGAGGTACCAACTTCGTCGGCTCAAATAAGCAGCTCTTAAACTATGCAAAGGGGGCAGCAGATGCTTGTACCATTAAGTGGCATTTCAACCCCCCATCAGCTCCGCATTTTGGAGGTCTGTGGGAGGCAGGAGTGCGCTCAGTCAAGACTCACTTGCGAAGGGTGATCGGTTTGCAGATTCTGACCTTTGAGGAAATGTCCACGTTGCTTGCTCAAGTGGAATCAGTTTTGAATTCTCGACCATTGTGTAGTGCGAGTACTGATCCAAATGATCTGTTAGCCCTATCCCCAGGACATTTTCTTACAATGGAACCGTTAGGTGCTCCTCCTGATGCTGATTTGACTTTGTTAAGTATGAATCGCTTGTCACGCTGGCAGCTGGTGCAAAGGATCCACCAGGACTTTTGGCGCCGCTGGAAGAACGAATACCTGCATACACTGCAGCAGCGTGGTAAGTGGGATACTGTGCAAACGTCCCCCCCGATCGGAGCTTTAGTTGTGATTAAAGATGAGACTTCGTCACCTCTTGTTTGGAAGCTCGGACGCATTATGCAACTATACCCAGGCCGTGATGGTATAGCTCGGGTAGCTCAAGTTCGCACTAGTAGCGGCACTTTTGATAGGCCTCTGACGAAGTTATGTCTGTTGCCATCGCAGTAATACGTCTGCCTTGAAATTTTTTTTTGTACAGTTAATTATAAATCCAATAGCTTCAGTTTTTTATTTTTTGTGCTTATTGTAAATTTTTGTTTTGTTTGTTTATTTGAGAGACAATATAATTGTGAAAATAAATCCTTATTTTGGTGGGCGGAATGTTCATGCTCGTTGTTCTGTCACTTTTAAATTCAAATGTCGCGCGCTACACTGACATAGAGTAAGTGTTACTAATGGTTTCCGCCAGAAGACCAGAGAGGGGGAAGAAGAATGAGAGAAGGGAGAGAAGCTTGCATCCCTCTGCCACTTGTTTTTGAGTCCTTGAAGAGGCAAGAGGTCTCGAGAAAGCGAATTGCTTTCAACCCCTTGAAGAGACACGAGGTCTCTAAATATCCATTTTGTTTGTAAGTCCTTTGGGAGACACGAGGTCCCTAGAGGTGTTGTGTGTGAATACAGAAAAACGAAGCTTATGTTCCTGCATTATTGGAGAATAAAGGTAGGTAACTTTGCTTATTGTCAGTGCCCTATTTGTTCTGTTTTTTTTTGTTATTCATTATAAAATAAATACACGTGGTATTTACAGCTAGTTCTCCTGGTAGCAGCGATTAACTCAAATATGCCAAGAGTAACCTACCCCTAAATGGGAGTGTTTTTCAGTCAACTTCTGGTATCGAGTTTATTGTTGATAGTAGTGATTGTATATATATATATATATATATATATATATATATATATATATATATATATATATATATATATATATATATATATATATATATATATATATATATTGAACCCTAATCGGTAGCATAGTTCTCCCGGTAGCAGTGATAATTCAAATATGGCAAGAGTAAACTACCCCTAAATGTGGATATTTTTCAGCCCACTTCTGGTAGTAAATTTATTGTTTCTAGAAATGGTTATACACGTATTTTGACCTCAGTTAAATAGTTTCGGCGGTTGTGTTAATAAACTGAAATATGTCAAGAGGAAACTACCCCTAAATAGGTGTATTTTTCAGTCAACTTCTGGTAGCGAGCTGGTAGGTACTAGTAATGATTATACGTAAATGTATAGTTTTGTCAGATTCCTAGTTTTTCTGGTAGCACTGAAAATGAAAAACGGCAAGAGTAAACTACCGTTAAATAGAAAGGTTTTTCTTTGAAACTTTGGTAGCAAGAAGAGATTATCATTAGGTTGCAGAATTTTGAATATCAAAGAAATCCTTAAAGATTAAAGCGTCGGTCAGCAATATTCAATTTGGTCAGCAAATTACATCCCCCGTTTAAAAATGATTTTGATTCGATGTTGACCCATCTTCAGAACTAACATCAGCACCGGAAGGCATTTTCACCCAATCAACCTGCACATTTTTTCGAACCTATGCTTTTTGCAAAAAGAATCAATATCTTCTACATGTCAAGTATTGTATGCTACAATATAACTAAATTTTATATTTAAGGAAATGATATTCAAATTTATTTAGGAAATTTCCCCACCTCATACATTTGTAAATAAACAAACAATACAACCCGATATTCTTAAATATGAGTACGCAAAAGTTAAAAAGAAACCATTACAATGCTAAAAATGATATGCAATATAAATAAAATATAAAGAGCATAACAACAGTCAGATACATAAAAATGGAAACAAAACAAGCATAAAGCAATAAAATGTCTATAAAGACCAACAGACACACATATAATGTCACAAACAAAACAGATTAAACAGTGTATAGTCGGTTGACTTCAATTTCCACAGGCGAAGTTAAGTACTTTTCCAGCCTATAGAAGCTGCTTTGACTTTAGTACCTCTTCGTTATCCTCTTGTATTTTATCAAATCCAGTTCTTCACAGCGCCAAGGAGTTTATTGTATAGCTACCCTATCCTTGCACCTCGTAACATTCTATTTCCCCAACACAGTCAACTTCTGGTAGCGAGTTTATTATATATATATATATATATATATATATATATATATATATATATATATATATATTTGAGCCCTAATCGGTTGCATACTTCTCCCGGTAGCAGTGATAACTCAAATATGGCAAGAGTAAACTACCCCTAAATGGGGATATTTTTCAGCCAACTTCTGGTAGTAAGTTTGTTGTTTCTAGAAATGGTTATATATGTATTTTGAGTTCAGTCTGTTAAATAGATTTGGCGGTAGTATTAATAAACTGAAATATGTTATGAGTAAACTACCCTTAAATGAGGGTGTTTTTCTGTTAACGCCTGATAGCGAGTTTATCGTTGAAAGTACCGTTCGTATGTGTATTTTGACCTTAATTGGTTTTATAGTTCTCCCTATGGATGTTAATTGCACTTGTTGGTATTACCTGGGATGGTGATATTGAATCCATAGGTAAACACTTGATATACTTTATTATTTCACAAACTGAATAAACTATATATGATACATTTAACTATAATACAATTACAACAGTATATGAGTACATAGCAGATAACTGACCGAGCGTAGAGGACGTGTGTTCACTGTAGCGGTTGGTAGAGAAGAGAGTGATCGCTCTGGTGTTTCTTCGTTGCTGTAGATCTTGACAGCTGGCTGTCGCAGAACATAACGTAATGTTTAACTGTCAAGAGTATTTATGCAGAAACACAGAGTAGTGTTGACGGAAACACTGCGGTCGGAACCACCGCCACATACTCCCCTCTCAGTGGCAACGCTATTAGTTCAAGTATCTTCGTGGAAATCGAACTCTACGTCCATGGCGTGTAGTTTGAACGGGAACGGGAACTTCACTTTCAGTTTCACTAGGTGTTGGACTTTCACTGTCACTTTCAGTTTCACTAGGATGTCTCTGAGGCTGGAAAGTTGTCTGTTCGTTATCACAAAGAATGAATGCGGGTTTAAGACGGTCAACAGAAATTGTTGTAGCAATTTGAAGTACTGGTGTGTCGGGTCTACGAGATGAATTTTAGAATTAATTCCTGGTGGTGGGTTAGCACCGGTCTTAGAGAGGTTTGTCTTTGTATCGATTAAACGTCTATGTTTCATATCCACAAGTAAAGCAAACTCTGCTAGAAAATCCGCGCCTATAATTGGTTGCTTGATATCGGAAAGTGTGAAGGGCCAGCAGAACCTACGGCGTAAACCTAGATCCAAATCTAATAGTTGTTCGCCATAGGTATGAATAGGGGTCCCGTTTGCAGCATACAAGGTACGTTTCGATTGAAATTTCCGTTCGTCGTGAGTGGGTGGAATAACTGAAATATCCGCTCCAGAGTCGATTAGAAATTTCATATTGGAGCGTCTATCAAAAATAAAAAGGCGACGTGTTAGGTGGCTCTCGTCGGGCTCGCGTGACTGTATTTCAGCCACGTTGTATTTATCTCCGGAATATTCCACGATTTTGTCTGCTATAACGGACAAATTTTCTAGAGAATCGTTGCTCGAAGCCAAAATTGAACGAACGTTGACTGGTAAACGTTGTAGAAATAAAGTTTTAAGGAAATCCTCTTTAATCTGACTACCGGCTAAAAACTTCATTTCAAGTAAAAGTTGCGATGGTTTTCTGTCGCCTAATTCTAATTCTGTTAAAAGTTTATTTATTTTGCGACTTTCGGACTCTTCAAATTCTAATAAAAGACGTTTCATTAGATCTGAATAGGGGGTTGATGATAATGGTTGGGTTGAAAAATCTGAAATTGACTCTGCGACATCAGCATCGAGTATAACGAGTACATGACTGAATTTTGTCTTTTCAGAACTGATCTGCGATATATCGAACTGGGCGTCAACCTGAATTTGCCAGATTTTCACGTTACGTCTCCATGGGGTGTAAAGTTAGTTCGCCTCCCCGTGGTGCACCCTGGATAGCGTCTAATATTAGACGTGAACTAAATGAACTAACCAGACCGTAACCCTTCTTAGTCATGTCTTAGGAGGGCCGGGAATGCTTGCCTTAATCGGCCGGCATTGCGAGTAGAGTCCTCTATAAAAAACCCACATCGCAAGGTCGTTGGAGGGTTGGTGCCGAAGCGATGATGCTTCTGGCCGTTGTGGCCGGGCATTGGCAGGATGGTAATTCTGTCTCTAGCGTTACCCTCCCCAGGGAAACCGGGCGACCTCCCTGTGAACATGCCTCTCCATGGGATGCGGGGCTCTTCCATGGAGGCTGACTTTCCCTTGCTGCTCGTGGGAACAACATAGACACGACAGATACAAACCCAAACGAGCTCTCGATCTCCAGGAAACTGGAGAACCCATGGAGGTAGAGATGGGGGTAGTCCCCTCTCTTACCGATAAACCAATGGAGGGGGGGGGGGGGGGCAAGGACAATCCTGTCCCCATCCTCTGCATCTCCGTCCTCCGATGAGGAGCGGGAGCTGTTAAAGTCTCCCGTGGGACCCAAAGAGGGACGGGGTAAAAGACAACGGCTGCCTGGATCCGCAAGGAGACAGCTCAGACGACTACTCAAGGCGGGGGTGCCATATTCAACCGCCTTGAGTCAGGCACTCACGGAGTCCCGCCGATCTCGGGTGGGGGCTGGGGGCACAGATGGGACGGTTAAACAACTCGGGGAGTCTGGGGCCTCCACGGATGGGGCCGGCAGCGGGAAGCGACTCCGGTCGGACGGCAGCACACCTCAGCAGAGGGCTAAAAAGCCCCGTGAGGGTGCTGGCAGAAAAACATTCAGTGAGGTGACTGGAGGGGTGAGAGTGGGCATTATCCACTCTGAATATCCCTCCTCATCACTGAAGAACGAACAACTGCTGCTACTGCAGGGGACCATACTGAAGGCTGTGCAGAGCAGTTCAGAGGAAGAACCCAATATAAGGTTCCGGGGCTGCGCAAATCGACCCGGATGGCTCCTTATAAATTGCGAGGACGAGACCAGCTCGCACTGGCTGGAGCGAATAGTTGGGTGGCTCCAGCCGTGGGAGGGGGCTCGTCTTAAGCTGGTGAGAGGACAGGACCTCCCCAGGCCTCATGTCTGTGTGGCATATCTTCCGGACGGGGTGGAAACACTGACGCCCGAGGATGTGCTCACCAGACTGAGGCGAATGAATGGTGGGCTGAACACTCGGGAGTGGACCGTACTACACCGAGTGGCGACGGGACCATCAGGACAGACATGGACATTTTCGGTCGACGATATGTCCATGAATACGCTGGAGGGAATTGGCTTCAGACCATTCTTTGGCTTCGGGCGGGTCTTGTTCCGGCCGAGGGTTAGGGGGTCTGCGACTGAGCCTAAACCCACAGCTTCTGCTACCAGCGTCGCCTGTAAATCGGAGGCGACAGGTGCGGGCCCTTCCGGGAGTGGTGGGGGATCAGTCCCCCCGTCGGTACCCGCGAGTAGTGGCACCGTGGTGGGTGGTAGCTCCACCAAAAAAACCTACCCCAAGAGAGGAGGTGGCAGAACTCAACCTTCCACTGGAACCTCCAGGGGAATACAACAGGGGAAAGGAAAGTCCACCCCTGGGATACCTACCAAAGGTAGACCCTCCTTTAAGAAGCTTGGTTATCGAGCTTCTAAAAAGGAGGAGGAACCAGCACCCTAACTCCTTTTCCCTTCGAGCTCCTTAACCTTCATCCTTATCCTTCACGAACACCTATCCCCACCCCCATGCCCACTAATATAAGGTGCATTCAAGCTAATTTGCATCATGCTAAGGCTGCGACATACCTCCTTAGCATGAAATTAAAGGAAGAGCAAATAGATATTGTACTTCTCCAAGAGCCCTGGACCGCCAATTCGGAACGAACTAAAGGGCTGGGTAACACTTCTGGTAAGATAGTAGAGGTGGGCACTGGCACTAACCCCAGAGCCTGTATCTGGATCAGAAACAACTTGCAGTATTTTACACTTTCAGAATACTGCACCAAGGACATGGCATCCATCCATCTTGTGATCACATCCGGGGGGACCAGGCTGGAAGTAGTGTCCTGCTCGGCCTATTTCCCTGGAGACAGAGATGCAGAACAACCACCTCCAGCAGAGGTGCGGAAATTGTTCGCCTACTGCAAGAGGAACAACTATCACCTCGTTATGGGGTGTGATGCGAACTCCCATCACTTGGCTTGGGGGAGCACGGACACTAACAGGCGAGGTGAGTCACTATTTGAATACTTATTAGGGGAGGAGCTAGTGGTAAACAACATAGGCTCGGAACCCACCTTTCTTACAGCTAATCGGAGAGAGGTTTTAGATCTTACGATCAGCTCAAGGCTTTTGAGCTCAAAAATCCTCAAATGGAGGGTGTCGTCTGAGCCCTCTTGTTCAGACCATGCCCATATCCTATTTGAGATTGAAACAGGCCCTAGACCTGTGGTGGAGTATCGGGACCCGAGGAGGACGGATTGGGAGGGGTACAAGCAGTCCCTCGCCGCCAGACTTGGGTCCACTATCCCCACAGTGAGGTATCGTGATGAGATAGAGATTGCTGCTGAACAGGTTAGGGAAGCTGTGGTCTCTGCCTATCACGAAAACTGTCCACTGAGGTCAAAGAGAGACAGTCGGGGGTCTACTTGGTGGAATAATAACCTCGAAAAACTACGTAGAGAAGTTAGACGTCTCTTCAATCGTGCTAAGATTACAGGCAACTGGGAACAATATAAAACTGCTCTAACACAGTATAACAGGGAGATTAGGAACGCTAAGAGGGAGTCCTGGAGGAGGTTCTGCGGGGACATTAATAGTGTGCCCAGCGGCGCCAGAATCCACAGGATTCTCTCACGCGACCGTGTCCAGGAACTGGGATCGATAAAACGACCAGATGGTTCCTTTACTGAATCTCGGAAAGAAACGTTGGAGCTCTTAGCACACACACACTTCCCAGATTGTCTGATCCTGAGCAACGGTGAGGTCCTACCAGCTGAGGGACGATCTAAACGCCCCCATAGGGAGGACTGGCAAGTTGCTCGGCGAATAGTTACAGCCTCGGCAGTGGAGTGTGCTGTGAATCATTTCCAGCCATTCAAGTCGCCAGGGGAGGATGGGGTGGTACCGGTCCTTCTACAAAAGGGACTGGAGATTCTCCTACCCTTCCTTATCAGGCTGTTTAGAGCCAGTCTGGCCTGGAACTGTATTCCTTTCAGCTGGACGGTGGTTAGGGGGGTGTACATTCCCAAATTGGGACGTAATGACCTCCTACCTACATCACTGAGACCTCTCAGTATTACATCATTCCTCCTGAAGGGATTGGAAAAAATACTGGACGGACACATTAGGGGGAACATCTTACCCAAGAACCCCCTAAATACCCACCAGTATGCCTATCAAACTGGCAAATCAACTGAGCTAGCGCTCAATAACCTTGTCGAGAAGATCACACACTCTCTGGAAAATGGAGAGGTTGCTGTGGCGGCATTTCTCGACATCGAAGGAGCATTTAATAATGCATTACCGATCTCCCTCTACGAGGCCACTATCGCTAGGGGGGTGGAACCTACCATCTGTGGCTGGATCGGAAACATGCTGCATAATCGGACCATTGTTGCCTCGTTGCGGGGGGAGGTGGTCGGCGTCGGAGCTGCGAGAGGGTGTCCTCAGGGGGGCGTTCTATCTCCCCTGCTATGGTCCCTCTTTGTGGACGACTTGCTGGCTATCCTCGGACTCTGGGAGGTTGAGGTCCAGGCGTATGCGGATGATCTCGTCATAATGGTTAGAGGCAAATCTGAGGAGGAACTGTCTAGTACTCTTCAAGAAGCACTAAATGTAGTCAATGATTGGTGCCGTAGGGAACAGATGTCTGTGAACCCTCGCAAAACGATCATTGTCCCGTTCACCAGAAAAAGAAGGTTGAAAAAATTAAAACCACCTACTCTTATGGGGGAAAACATACCATTTTCGGACCAAGCAAAATATCTGGGAGTTACCCTAGATAAGAACCTCAACTGGGACATACAGTTAGAAAATGTTATCCGCAGGGCTAAAATGTCCCTGTGGACCTGCCGGAGAATCTGTGGTAACAACTGGGGAACAAACCCCCAACAGATGTACTGGCTCTATGTAGTGGTTATCAGGCCCATGATAACATATGGAGCCATAGTTTGGTGGCCAAGGGTACTTCGTGGTATCGCGAGGACCAAACTGGCTCATCTACAGAGACAAGCTTGTCTGATGATAACGGGAGCGATAAGCACCGCACCATCAGCCGCTCTGGAGGTCCTCCTCAATATTCCCCCCTTCACATATGGGTGGAGAGGGTGGCGAGGTGGACAACGTACAGACTAAAACAAACGGCAGTTAATATGCCGAGGGAAATCAGTCTGAGGGGGACCGGACTCCTTGATGACAGTGATTGTCACGGGATTCTGGAAATGGTCTCAGACTTGATGCCTACAAAAATCAGCAGAGATCTGTCTTTCAAGACCGTCCTCCCGGAAAGGGAGGACTGGGACCGGAACCAATCGACCCTGTTGAGAGCGGACCTCTGCTGGTACTCTGACGGCTCCAAAACCAATATGGGAGTAGGAGCCGGCGCTTATGGGGGCAGCACCGATGCTAGACTATCAGCTAGTCTCGGCAAGTACGCAACCATACACCAGGCAGAAGTTTATGCCATCGAGATGTGTGCAAGGGAAAGTTTAAAGGACCTATGCACAAACAAATCGATAAAGATATATGCAGATAGCCAAGCTGCAATAAAGGCTCTTGGTTCCTACCGGTGCAATTCAAAGACGGTATGGAGTTGTAAATCTGCCCTTAACGAATTGGGCAGCTGTAATGAGGTGTCGCTGGTCTGGATACCGGGTCACTCGGACCATGATGGCAACGTTGCGGCAGACGCGCTTGCCAGGAGTGGTGCCGAGTGCGACTTTATCGGACCAGAACCGGTGCTGGGAATAACATCTTGCACAGCAAAACGCACCTTAAAGACCTGGACAGATAGAAGGACAATTCAATATTGGCAAAATCTTCCAGGATTAGCTCACTCTAAGGCCTTCATAAATGGCCTGTCTGAGTCAAGGGCTAAGAAACTACTAGAGCTGAACAGACAACAACTGAGAACTCTAGTCGGCCTATATACAGGACACTGCCGCTTGCGGCATCACATGCACCGTATTGGGATCGGTCAGGAGACCGAGTGCCGGCTGTGTATGGAGTATGACGAAACAGCAGAGCACGTGCTGTGTTCCTGTCCGGCAGCGGATAGGACTAGACACCTGCTCTTTGGCAAGGTAAAGCTTCCTCCAGAGGATCTGGATCGACTTTCGCCCACAAAGGTTATCGACCTCTGTAGGAGGCTGGATTTGTTGGGCGAAATATAAACATTAGGCGTGAGCCACAATAGACCTATGGTCGCGGTGGAAGGTCCGATATGGACCACTCACATTCAAACCTAACCTAACCTACGTCTCCATATAGGAGGTAATTTTATTGCAACCTTTGGCATGGTATTACTGCTTGAAGAATCTTCGGCCACTGTGAAAAAAATCAGATAATTTTTAAATTAGAAAGGACTGACCTGTTTAGATATTTGTTTCCTGTAGGCACGTGCGTGGAAGTTAGGCGACGTCGGCTGGAACATCAGGCTCGGCATCTTCGGCTTACGGCACGGGGTCACCAATATGAATGTTAATTGCACTTGTTGATATTACCTGGGATGGTGATATTGAATCCATAGGTAAACACTTGATATACTTTATTATTTCACTAACTGAATAAACTATATGATACATTTAACTATAATACAATTACAACAGTACATAGCAGATAACTGACCGAGCGTGGAGGACATGTGTTCACTGTAGCGGTTGGTAGAGAAGAGAGAGACCGCTCTGGTGTTTCTTCGTTGCTGTAGATCTTGACAGCTGGCTGTCGCAGAACATAACGTAACGTTTAACTGTCAAGAGTATTTCTGCAGAAACACAGAGTAGTGTTGAAGGAAACACTGCGGTCGGAACCACCGCCACACTCCCGGTAGCAATGACCAACTGAAATATGGAAAGAATAAACTACCTCTAAATGGGAGTATTTTTAAGTCAACTTCTGGTAACCAGTGGATTGTTCATAGTAGTGATTGCGTATGTATTTTAACGTTAATCCGTTGGCTAGGTCTCCTGGTAGCAGCGATTAACTCAAATATGCCAAGAGTAACCCACCCCTAAATGGGAGTGTTTTTCAGTCAACTTCTGGTATCGAGTTTATTGTTGATAGTAGTGATTGTATATATATATATATATATATATATATATATATATATATATATATATATATATATATATATATATATATATATATATATTTGAACCCTAATCGGTAGCATAGTTCTCCCGGTAGCAGTGATAATTCAAATATGGCAAGAGTAAACTACCCCTAAATGAGGATATTTTTCAGCCCACTTCTGGTAGTAAATTTATTGTTTCTAGAAATGGTTATACACGTATTTTGACTTTAGTTAAATAGTTTCGGCGGTTGTGTTAATAAACTGAAATATGTCAAGAGGAAACTACCCCTAAATAGGTGTGTTTTTCAGTCAACTTCTGGTAGCGAGCTGGTAGGTACTAGTAATGATTATACGTAATGTATAGTTTTGTCAGATTCTTAGTTTTTCTGGTAGCACTAAAAATGAAAAACGGCAAGAGTAAACTACCGTTAAATAGAAAGATTTTTCTTTGAAACTTTGGTAGCAAGAAGAGATTATCATTAGGTTGCAGAATTTTAAATATCAAAGATATCCTTAAAGATTAAAGCGTCGGTCAGCAAATTACATCCCCTGTTTAAAAATAAAGTTTTTATCATTATGGGCTACAATAAACAGTTTATGTTAAACAATTACGTTAATATATTTTATAAACATCATATTTGTCTAATAAAGTATGTAAATAAATAATAATTCATATTTTTCTGTGCCTAAACTATTTACTACAACGTGAATTGAAATATACATTTAGAAAAGTAGAAAAGGATGACATCACGCGATTTGGGATTGAAGTTACCAGGTAACCTTTATAACCAGCTCTGCCGTGCAAAAGCAAAACCTAGTAACTCGAGTTACTTGGTTTTACTTCTGTTTCAATATTCCGATTGCCTGTAACGACCTCTATCTGTAGCTATTTTACGTTTGTAAATAGGCCTTTTCCAAAGAGGTTGTAAACCTCTTTGGCCTTTTCTTTATGAAGATATTTAGTGTTGCTTTATAGTAACCTGACTTATATGTTTAAATTTCGTCTGCACTAAGGCGACTTGCTTTGCAATTTTTGTTTCTTGTCTGGATGGCAATAAAAATTACCACAGTATAAAGAAGTAAGTCTAGTGTATAGTAGGTGGTTCAATAATTTCCTTAGGTGAAATTCACAACTAGTGTAATTTAATGTTTTTTTATTAAATTACCAAAGTAAAACCAAGTAACTCCTGTTTTCGTATAATATAAGGAGAGAAATGTACTATCAATATGAAGTAAGTAGATTTTACCGTTAGATTTTGGTGGGGTTAAACTATAGCAAGTGTTTTTGCACGCCTGGCGGCAGCTCTGGGGTGTTGACACCATTACTTTTAAATACTTTGAACCCAGTCATAGTTTCATGAAAGCGAATTCCATACATGGTGAAATAGGTAAAAAAAATAAAAGAAAAACTAAAGAAGTTTAGGATTATGAAGATTTGGAGAGACTTTGATTAACATGTCAAACAAAAATACCCTATTATAAGTTTAAGAGCTGAAGATTTCCATAATTTGAAAATGCATGTGTTCAAAGAAAAAAATAGAACGCTTCTCCCAAACTCAATGAGATGCAATGCTTCCAGTTTAGAAAGAGGTCGAAAAAGATACATTATAAGTGTGATTTGGAAAATGAATGTTGTGAGATATCACCTTGAAGTCAAGATTTGATCTGACACATCCTGGAAATATACAGTGCAATAGAGGGATAAGCTCTAAAAAAGATAATATAATATAGGAGCGACTTCCCTATATGCCACCGAGAAAGCACCTTCATTGGAAAACCCTGGCTTCTGCAGAAGACATAGAAGATTTCGGAAAACTGTCAGCTACTACTGAATAATAAGGAAATATATAAAAAATGCTTACATTCTATGTAATTTTTGTTTAACTTAACATCTATGTATTTTTAGTAAGTATGTAGTGTTGGAACTACCTGTCTAATATTTCACTTAAAAATTATAACAAAATAACAAACAATTGAATAGTTACCATTTCTTAATAAAACCATCCACAGCCCTTTGCTTGTAAACATTTTGAAGTAATGTATTATTATCATTTTTTTAAATGAATTGCATGGCGCTTGTCTAAATATTAAACCGCCAAACTATACATTTTAAAGATAGGCGTTCTCATATCTTGAGCCATTGCCATCATTGCACTATTAAAACATATCTTTACAAACAGTTATGAACATTGAACTTATCCAGGTTTGTCTTTTATAATTATTTATATTTTTAAGACCCGTGTTTTAGTAAATATTTATAAAAAAAATTCACTAATAGAGAGGTATGCAAAAATTGTTTCAAATGAGCGCGAACTAGGACCCCTAAAACCCATGTCCGGGAGTTATATTTTTTATATGTTTATACACACGCACCCACACACACACACACACACACACACACTATATATATATATATATATATATATATATATATATATATATATATATATATATATATAAATATATATATATATATATATATATTTGTGTGTGTGTGTGTGTGTGTGTGTGTGTGTGTCCAACCGATAACTAAAAAAATAATCAACCGATTTGGGCAAAACTTGGTAAGTACCCTTCTTTTATTAATGGCTTGGACGAGTTCGTTAGGCAGGGAAATCGGACAAGGTTTCCCGGAAAAATTTTGAGTTTTCTTTCGAAAAATTTTTTTGCTCCGAAACAACAAAGCTATTTTAATAAAATATGCTGCCTTGTAAAAGATCGCACTACCAAAATTCAACCTTCTAAGTTTATAGAAAATTTAGTTATTTAAATTTGAAGCATTTAATGAAAATCCACTACCATACCGCACTTGCTGCGTCTCGAACTTTTAACAGGTAAGCTAATTGGATAATATAAAAGCCTGGACGCAGCAAGTGCGTTATGGTGAATTTTCATAGAAATGATCTGGCACAACATATTTTATTGTAACTTTTTTTTCCTGTAACATAGAAATCTAAATTTTGGTGTATAGTTTACTTTTTATATCGTAAACCTACCTACCAAATTTGGTTATCATAATTTTTTTATTTTTTAACATACAAATTTTTTTCAAATGAAAACTCAAAATTTTTCCGGAAAACCTCGTCCGAATTTTTCGATTAATGAACTTATCAAAGCCATTTACAAAGGGAAGGTACATGCCAAATTTGATCAAAATCGGCCCATCATTCTTTGAGATAACATTTTTTTTCGAATAAAAACTCAAAATTTTCCCGGAAAACCTCGCCCGATTTTCTTGACTAACAAACTTGTCAACGCCATTTACAAGGGGAAGGTACGTGCCAAATTTTATTAAAATTGGCCCATTATTTTTTGAGATGAATTTTTTTCGAATAAAAACTCAAAATTTTCCCGGAAAACCTCGTTCGATTTTCCTGACTAACGAACTTATCCAAGCCATTTACAAAAGAAAGGTACATGCCAAATTTTATCAAAATCGGCCCATTATTTTTTTAGTTATCGGTGTGATACATATATATATATATATATATATATATATATATATATATATATATATATATATATATATATATAAACATATAAAAATTGAAACTTTATTTTTTTAGTTATCGGTGTGATACATATATATATATATATATATATATATATATATATATATATATATATATATATATATATATATATATATATATATATAAACATATAAAAATTGAAACTGACCCCGGATATGGGTTCTAGGGGTCCTAGATCGCGCTCATTTGAAGAATTTTTTTCAAAATTCAAAAGTCGAGATCTCCTCATTAGTGAATTTTTTCTAAGAAAATTCACTAATTTAACCATTTATGTTATTAATTGAAAATTAATATTGAATCATTGAAGAAAATATTATGAGGTTATATAAATCAAGTCAACTTAAGTGATTTTACCTATGGGTAAATATGTTTTTAGTTACCACAGGCCCTACATACTTAAATGAAAAATTAATTATATAGATTTAAAAAAAGTGTACGTCGACTTGCTTGCTTTTTCAATTGTAAAATAGTTGGCTAGGGGAAGAGAAAAATCGCCAAGTGGACTTACTGGTTTTTACTATTGTAATATGTTGAAGTTTGAATGACCAAGTATCTTTAAATTTGTTACTAAACATTTCAATTGAAAAATTTCTTAAGTAAGTACCCAATATTCAAAAAGAGCAATGAAAATTTTATCTTAATCTGCGGGATCAGAAAAATTAACTATGGTTAATGAAAAAAGTATCTTCAGTCGAATGATAAAACTTTGGACTGCCCTACTGAAAAGCTGCAAATTAAGAGTTACTAGGTTTTACTCATGATATAATGACTTAGAAGAGATTTGATATTGCGTATATGTCCCGCCCTTTTCTATGACGCCACGTGGTGAGTAACGTTATAGAAGTTGAACTACACACTTAAAACAGTCATTCGCAATCAAAAAGTTTCTATACGTCAGTTTAATGCGGTTGAAGTTACGCCTATAATGTCTTTTTCAGATAATAAAGGTCGCAGCACTAAATTTAATCGTTTTCATTTTTATTGCTCCCAACTTTATGCACTTAAATACTAGTAAAATACGTAATTTGTTAAGAGTTTGTGATGAAACGTCAAACCCCACTGCACGACAGCATATTATTGTAGCATTGGACTCACCACTTGACGCCATGCGCGTGACAGGTCTAAAAATAGGTAGTCTGAATATCATATCTCTCGGTATTTGTATCATGGGTTTTACACATGATATATTGACTTAGAAGAGATATGATATTGCGCATATGTCCCGCCCCCTCCTATGACGTCCGCGGTGAGTAACGCTATAGAAGTCCAACTACACACTTAAAACAAAGTCATTCGCAAACAAAAAGTTTTATACGTCAGTTTAATGCGGTTGAAGTTACGTCTATATTGTCTTTTTCAAATAATATAGATCGCAGCACTAAATTTAATCTTTTTCATTTTTATTACTTCCAACTGTATGCACTTAAATATTAGTAAAATACGTAATTTGTTAAGAGGATGTGATGAAACGTCCAACTCCACTGCACGACAGCATATTATTGTTCCATTGGACTATTGGACTCATGATATAATGACTTAGAAGAGATATCATATTGCGCATATGCACCGCCCCCTCCTATGACGTCACGCGGTGAGTAACGTTATAGAAGTCCAACTACACACTTAAAACAAAGTCATTCGCAAACAAAAAGTTTCTATACGTCAGTTTAATGCGGTTGAAGTTACGCCTATATTGTCTTTTTCAGATAATATAGATCGCACCACTAAATTTAAGCTTTTTCATTTTTATTACTTCCACTGTATGCACTTAAATATTAGTAAAATACGTAATTTGTTATGAGGTTGTGATGAAACGTCAAACCCCACTGCACGACAGCATATTATTGTTGCATTGGACTCACCACTTGACACCATGCGCGTGACAGGTCTAAAAATAGGTAGTCTGAATATCATATCTCTCGTTATTTGTATCATGTATTGGACTCACCACTTGACACCATGCGCGTGACAGGTCTAAAAATAGGTAGTCTGAATATCACATCTCTCGTTATTTGTATCATGGGTTATGGGTTTTACTATTGTACGGCAGAGCTGTGTACTATTCGGTAAGCGGTAGATACGGTACAATATTTGTAAACGCCTAATAACAAACAATTGTTTCTTATTCTGTGGTAAAATGTCAAATTTTGTTTGAACCGAGATTGAGAACTTTAGACTTTATAGTAACGTAATATATAGGTGAATATTGTATATTATCAAGGGAATGGTAGAATTTTGTTGGTCAATACTTTAATCCGCATAGATTGCAAGATGGCTGAGGAAAGATCAAAATCAGATTTCTGTGATATACTGAATAGGATTGATCGCCGGTTTGAAATAATACACGTGAAGTGGGCGGAAAGTAAATTTTTTGAAATTAAATTTCGTACACAGATTCCTAGAGACAATGAAGACTTTAACGCTCTTTGTGACGAATGGGTCGATTTGTTTTCAGATGTTACAAACACAGTCTGGGCAAAAAAGATCTCAAATACTGGCCCAAAAATTAGATTTAGGAAGCAGTACCAGTGTTGGACACAAGGCGGTAAAGTTATACAGAAGGAACTTCTTTTTGACGCAAAAAGGTGCAAAGGAACTTTGGATATGAAGGTTCTGACTGATAATCCTTTGACGAGGAGAAAAAATAAACATATTAAGTTGGGGTTAAATGTTGTTGTAAAGGTATTTTATAGTAGGTATTTGTTTTATTACTCTGTATAACCAAATATGTTTTCAGATTAATTTTACACATTTACATCAAATGGACAGGACACAACCATTTTCGTTCTTTGTACACACATGTGCTCCACAAGCAGAAGCTCCCAAGCCAGTTATTCAAGTAAATGCCAGGCTGCCACAGGTAATTGCAGAAATTGTACAAAAAGCTTCATCAAAAACAGCGAGCACTGATCTTTCAAAACACAATACAGAAAAGATTATACAGAAACATTACAATACAAATTCTAGAAGTATTAATATTGCCAGAAGTTGTGGATATCTCAATAATATCAATGATATGCTTGCTACTAGCTCTGCAAATCTTGTAGTTAGTAATGCAAATGCAGTAAATAATAATAATAGCATAATTACAAGCATTAGTAACCTGATTCCTACAAATAAAATTGATGTTGATATTGTTACTAACACTACAGGTTTACTTGATCCTAATTCTGTAATGGTAAATAATAATACAATTGTTACACAAGATCTGTTACAAGGTAGCCTGCTACAAGCTGAAATTGAATTGAAATCTTCAGGAGGAAACATAATAGTATCTGATAATCAACAGCATTTATTACAAGATAGCCTTCAAGTATCAGGTATTCAGCAACAGTCGATACAACTAATTCCGAATGTATCATTACAAAGTTTAGATACTGTAAAATTAGATATCCAACCTCAAGTGCAACAATATACACAGGTAGTAGTTAGTTCTCAATTGGAATTGGGTGAACCATTACTGATGTGTCAGCCTTTGATGTTTGATACTTCACAAGTTATTCCTGTTGCTGCTCATTCATTGCCATCACATTTTGTTGTACATCCTCAAAATATTCACAATCAGGCTGGCCCGTTTTTATAGTTATTTCAGTAACCGAATAATGTAAGTTTTCATGGTCTATGTTAACTAGACTAGCTGGTTATTATGGATTTTGTAAGCCATGTTCAATTGATATTTGAATATGTTTGATTTACTGCTGCAATAGACAGTAAACATTATCTAAGGAAGTGTGGTAGTAGTTGAAGTGATATTTTCAGAGTCTCATTGTCAAATTATTTGGCTGGTCTAGTATTTCAGTAAGGTTAATTTGCTAATCTATAAGTATCTATAAAAGAACTAAGTTTAATTTCGAAGGTATATACTTTGTATAAGTTAATGCCTTTGAAAAGATTGCACCAGGTCTTGAAATTGTTCATTTAATTTCCTTAAAATATATTAATTACACTGGTGAATAACTTGATGTTTATATATGTAATTTTTAATAAGAGCTGAGTCCTCTATTAATGATACAAATTGTAAACTTGAAAAAGTAATAGACTTGTTCTGGACCTATTTGTAAAGGCAATAACATACAACTTTAGACACAGTGGTTGTGCCAGCTCAAATTCCGCTGTCTGTAATATTAACAGAAAATTTAATTGTGTGATTAAAACCAAAAATCATAGTTTTATCAATCACAATCCATAGTGTCAATTTATAGAGGTATCACATTTTGTTGTACATCCTCAAAATATTCACAATCAGGCTGGCCCGTTTTTATAGTTATTTCAGTAACCGAATAATGTAAGTTTTCATGGTCTATGTTAACTAGACTAGCTGGTTATTATGGATTTTGTAAGCCATGTTCAATTGATATTTGAATATGTTTGATTTACTGCTGCAATAGACAGTAAACATTATCTAAGGAAGTGTGGTAGTAGTTGAAGTGATATTTTCAGAGTCTCATTGTCAAATTATTTGGCTGGTCTAGTATTTCAGTAAGGTTAATTTGCTAATCTATAAGTATCTATAAAAGAACTAAGTTTAATTTCGAAGGTATATACTTTGTATAAGTTAATGCCTTTGAAAAGATTGCACCAGGTCTTGAAATTGCTCATTTAATTTCCTTAAAATATATTAATTACACTGGTGAATAACTTGATGTTTATATATGTAATTTTTAATAAGAGCTGAGTCCTCTATTAATGATACAAATTGTAAACTTGAAAAAGTAATAGACTTGTTCTGGACCTATTTGTAAAGGCAATAACATACAACTTTAGACACAGTGGTTGTGCCAGCTCAAATTCCGCTGTCTGTAATATTAACAGAAAATTTAATTGTGTGATTAAAACCAAAAATCATAGTTTTATCAATCATAATCCATAGTGTCAATTTATAGAGGTATGATTACAGTAATTATAGTGTGAATACTAGATTACCCCAAAGTACTAAAAATAATAGCTTATTTGCATTAATAATGTTTATTGTTGTAAATTGTGAAAGTATTCTAATAATTATTACGTAGCAAACAAACAATAGATCCCACAGAAATATAAGGTGGATGTGGAAATGGAAACCTGACTACATAATGAATAAGGTTTCGAAGCAAAATGCAAAAAGTTGATACACTGTTGAAAAATTGTGCCTGGAGTCCAAAAGATTTTTATAAAACTTTCAAATCCGCCTTTTTTTTTTCCTTGGGGCTCGTCTGCAGCTTAGTCGCCCCGATAGCACTGCAGCCTTTGGCTTATTGCGCATGCCCTTAATCTTTTTACTCCACCCATTCCAAAATCACTGTGCCTTGAACTAGTCTGCACAGCGATTGGCAGGGTGAAGTTTTATAATGCTCTGTCTCCAGTCTAGACTGACCGTAGTTAAGTTGTCTTTTGCGGTCCAGAGCTTTACATTCGCACAAGATGTGCTGAGCTGATTCCTACCACTCGCCACAGTCTGCATGCGATGTCCCCCTCGAAACGCCCCATTTTATGCAGGTGTTTCTTGACGGCCATGTGTCCCGTCAAGAGACCTGTTATATTTCTAAGCTGTCCTCTGCTAAGATTTATCAGCTCCACAGCTCTCTTTGAACTGGGTTTGTCAATTATTGACTTCACATGTCTGCGCCCTGGACAGTCCAGTACACCTTGTGTTGGTTTCTGACCCAGGCAGTGCTCTTTGTCACGCCCAACGCCGGTTCTGGTCCCTGCCGGATCCGTATGTGAACCAGACGAGGGCGTCTTGTGGTATACCCGGCGTCTCAATATCATTATAGTATTTTTAGTAGATTAAGAGAACAGTGTAAAAATGTTTCTAAGATTTGTTGTAATGACTATATAAATAATATTCAAACAGCCATAAACGTAGATAGTAAGAGTTTTTGGAGATATGTTAGATCAAAGCAAAACAAATTCGGTATTCCTAAAGTAATGAAATATAATGACACACAGATAGATGATGTAGATAAAATTGTTGACTCATTCTCAGATTTTTTTGGGTCAGTTTATAACAATTATAACAATAGTGTTTCTGTAGATTGTAGTGAAGAGTTCTCTCATAATGCGATCATGGGTGTAATGAGGATAGAAATAATGGAAGTGTTTGATGCCATTGCGCAGCTTGATAATAACTTAGGTGCTGGTCCAGATTTGATTCCTGTAAGCTTTTTAAAGCAATGTAAATGTATCTTATCGGATATTCTTGCTAAGATCTTTAATTTGTCACTACAGTTGGGTGTTTTCCCAGATGCTTGGAAGATATCGTTCTTGGATCCACTCCATAAAGAGGGTGACATCTGATATAAAAAACTACAGATCTATAATAAAGAATAGTTTAATTCCTAAGATATTTGAAAATATTGTAATGAATAAACTAAGACCGTTTGTTGAAAGACAGTTAACTTTAAAGCAACACGGTTTCGTTAAAGGTAGATCCACTGTTACAAACTTACTAATATATGAACATTACCTGTCTCGGGTCCTTGAGGAGAGAGGTCAACTCGATGTGATATATACCGATTTTTCAAAGGCTTTTGATAAGATAGATCACCGAATCTTATTGATAAAGCTGCAAAAATTTGGAATTTTTGGAAATTTGTTGGCTTGGTTTGGGGACTTGTCTAATAGAAAACAAATAGTTAAAATAAAAAATTATCTATCTAAAGAGATCGATGTGACTTCGGGTGTGCCACAGGGCAGGCATCTCTCACCATTGCTCTTTAACATATTTGTTGATGATGTGACTCGCTGCTTTGAATATGCAGATACACTTTTATATGCAGACGATCTGAAGATGTTTGTTGAGATTAAAACTCCTGAAGATAATATGAAATTACAGGCAGATATAGATAATTTGATCCAGTGGTGTAGGAATAATAATATGTTGTTAAATAAGAGTAAATGCTGCTATATACAATTTTCTAGATCGAAAAATATTTCAAATTTTGATTATAAAATGGAAGATACTGTCTTAAAAAAGGTTGATCAAATAAGAGATCTGGGAGTGTACTTTAGTAGTGATTTGACATTTGGTAAGCATATTGAATTAATTACAAATAAATCCTTGAAAATGCTGGGATTTTTGAAAAGAACATTGGCAGACTTCTCCGATGTAAACTGTTTAAAATCTGTGTACTGTGCATATGTCAGATCTGTGCTTGAATACAGCAGCATTGTTTGGTCACCATTCTATCAGATACATAAAGATCTACTTGAAAGAGTCCAAAAAAGATTTCTTAGGTTTGTGGCATATAAGATGGGTATCGTAACTGACCAAATTGACTACTTACAACTTTATACTCAATTAAATTTGATTACTCTCGAACAACGAAGGGTTAATTTTGACCTTTGCTTTTTATATAAATTGCTGAATGGTGTTGTAGATTCTCCTGACTTACTAGCTATGATTAAGCTTAGTGTTCCATCCAGAACCTTAAGACACCATGGTCTATTTAATGAGAGTTTCTATCGTGCTATGCTAACAAATATTGTGAAAAAACTGATATTTTTTTTGTAAGCCTTGCTGAATTTAAAAGTGTGTTAGAAAATATTTTTTAGGTTTATATTATTAGCTTGTTTATAGTTAATTTGATTTTTGGTTGTAAATTAATCTGTAAATTGGCTCAGACCGTTAATAAAATTATTATTATTATTATTGTCTCCTCCCGCCATGCCTCACAGTCGGGGATTTCCACTGTAAAGTTGTTTTCCCTGCAGATTCGCGGGCTCACGAAGTCTGACCTCATTTCAAGCATGGGCTTCTTCACAATCTCCTGAATTTTGCAATGGCCCCTGAAGCCTGGGTTGATCTTCAGTCTACCATTGCAGGCTAGTCTGTATAGTCCTAGCCTGGCCTCCCCCATAATAATTAAGTGTAGGGGGGCAGATCCACCTCCATGGCGGCTGTTGTTGGAGATATGGCCCGTGTGATCCCCAGGCAAGCCATCCTATGGATCTTGCCTAGTTTTTGTTTGGCACTGGAGTGTGTCACCTGAGGCCACCAGACCAGTGCCACGTATATTAACGATGGTCTGACCACCCTTGTGTACAGCCAGTGGGCCATACTAGGTCTTAGTCCCCACGTTTTTCCATATAGCCGCCTAGCGACGGCTAGGGTCATGACTACCTTATGCAGTATTTTTCAACGTGACCATTCCAGGTTAGCTTAGAGTTCAATACGACCCCAAGATATTTTACCTCCCTGGCCATTGGAATGTTCCTACACTATAGAGTGAGAATTCTGTGGTTCTCCCACTTCCTCCTCCTCGTAAACAGTATGACGGTTGCTTTCTCAGGGCTCACCCCGAGCCCTTGACCAACCGTCCAACTTTCTCCCACTTTCAGTGCTGTCTGCATGCGCTCCCACACTGACTGTGTAACCTTTCCTTGGACTATAATGACATTGTCGTCTACATAGCCCTGTACCTCATACCCCCCTCCCGAGAGCCTCCCTAGCAGGCCGTCCATGACTAGGCACCAAAGCAAGGGAGACGGAATGCTCCCCTGCGGACACCCCGCTGTGATCCCCGCTAGCAGAGTCCCTCCCGCGAGTGAGGTGAACACTGCCTTGTCCCTGAGGATGGAACCGATCCAAATGCAGCAGGTCTCCTCTATTCCACGCTCACTGACAGCTGCCAGATCCGATCTGAATGAGGTGTTGCTAAAGGCCCCCAGCGCCACCTCCCTGTTGTCCAGCGTATTATCCAGTTTCAGCACCAGTTGGTGCAGTGCTGTTTCTGTTGAGACTCCTGCTCTGTATGCATATTGTCCGCAGTGTATAGGATATGCTTCCAGTACACCTCTCCTAATGTGCCAGTCGAGCAGATTTTCCATTATTTTTAGCAAGAAGGGCATGAGACCTATTGGCCTCAGGGACTTTGCCTGGTCTGTTGGACGCCCAGGTTTAGGAATGAATACAACCCTGGCCAGTCTCCATGCCCTCGGATTGTACCATACCACAGAGCCAGGCTGTCCCTCATAATGCGGGTAAGCGCCAGTATATATATATATATATATATATATATATATATATATATATATATATATATATATATATATATATATATATATATCTATATTTCCTGTTCCATCAAATCCCGGGGATTTGTATGGCTTAAAACTGTTAATAGCCCATCTGATTTTGCTACAAGTAACCACCTCTTTATGATGCCCTCCTATAAGGTGCCTCTATTTCTGAATGTTCCCAGTCCGGAGGTGATTGGTTTATTATGTTACAGCCGGGGAAGTGCGTCTGGAGTAAAATTTCCATAGTTTCCTCCCCCGAGCTTGTAAAGCCTCCCGTGGATGTTCTAAGGGAGCCTATGTTGGTCTGAGTGCCCTTTTTTTTTTTTTTTTTTTTTGTTCCCTCAGGGCTCGTCCGCGGCCTTGCCGCCCCGATAGCACCGCAACCCTTGGTTGATTGTGCATACCCCTAGTCTTACTCCACCCATTCCAAAATCACTGTGCCTTGAACTAGTCTGCACAGCGATTGGTAGGGTGAAGTTTTATATTGCTCTGTCTCCGGTCTAGAGTGACCGTAGATCAGTTGTCTTTTCCGGTCCAGAGCTATACACTCGCACAAGATGTGCTGGGCTGATTCCTCCCCCTCGCCGCAGAGTCTGCATGCGAGGTCCCCTTCGAACCGCCCCATTTTATATAGGTGTTTCTTGACGGCCATGTGTCCCGTCAAGAGACCTGTTGTGTTTCTGAGCTGTCCTCTGCTAAGGTTTAGCAGCTCCACAGCTCTCTTTGAACTGGGTCCGTCAATTATTGACTTCCCATGTCTGAGCCCTGGACAGTCCGCCCAGTACACCTTGTGTTGGTTTCTGACCCAGGACTTAATGGCTCCCCTGGCAGTGCTCTTTGACACGCCCAGAGCCGGTTCTGGTCCCATAAATGGTTCTGCTGACCCCCTCTTTGCGAGACTGTCAGCTTCTTCATTGCCTTTGACCCCCGAGTGACCCGGCACCCAGATGAGGGTCACCTCATTCTGCCCAGCCAGGTCGCTCGTCTCGTCTCGGCACTCACTCACCAGCCAGGAATTTACCCGTGGGCTACTTAGTGCCTTAAGGGCTGCCTGGCTGTCTGTGGCTATGAGGATCCGCTTGTTGGTGTAGCCCCTCCTCTTGTTCTCCCGCACACAGTGCAGGATGGCGTACATCTCGGCCTGAAACACCGTTGCATGGGCTCCGAGGGAAATACTGTGACTTACCCTCGGTCCTTCCGAGTACACACCTGCCCCCGTCCCACGCTCCCCGCCAGATCCGTCCGTGAACCAGACGAGCGCGTCCCGTGGTATGCCCGGTGTCTCCTCCCGCCATGCCCCGCGATCAGGGATTTCCACTGTGAAGTTGTTTTCCCTGCACATTCGCGGGCTCGCGAAGTCTGACCTCATTTCAAGCATGGGTTCCTTCACGATCTCCTGAATTTTGCAGTGGCCCCTGAAGCCTGGGTTGATCTTCAGTCTACCATTGCAGGCTAGTCTGTATAGTCCTAGCCTGGCCTCTCCCATAATAACGAAGTGTAGGGGGGGTAGATCCAGCAACACCTCCATGGCGGCTGTTGGGGTTGAAGACATGGCCCCTGTGATGCCTAGGCAAGCCATCCTTTGGATCTTGCCTAGTTTTTGTTTGGCACTGGATTGTGTCACCTTAGGCCACCAGACCAGTGCCGCATATGTTAACGATGGTCTGACCACCCTTGTGTACAGCCAGTGGGCCATACTAGGTCTTAGTCCCCACGTTTTTCCATATAGCCGCCTAGTGACGGCTAAGGTCATGACTGCCTTACGCAGTATTTTTCCAATGTGACCATTCCAGGTTAGCTTAGAGTCCAATACGACCCCAAGATATTTTACCTCCCTGGCCATTGGAACGCTCCTACCGTATAGAGTGAGAGTTCTGTGGCTTTCACACTTCCTCCTCCTCGTAAACGGCACGACGGTTGCTTTCTCGGGGCTCACCCCGAGCCCTTGATCAACCGTCCACCCTTCCACCACTTTCAGTGCAGTCTGCATACGCTCCCACACTGCCTGTGTGACCTTTCCTCGGACTATGATGACAATGTCGTCCGCATAGCCCTGTACCTCATACCCCCCTCCCGAGAGCCTCCCCAGCAGGCCGTCCACGACTAGACACCAGAGCAAGGGAGACAGAACGCTCCCCTGCGGACACCCCGCCGCGACCCCCGCCAGCAGAGTCCCTCCCGCGAGTGAGGTGAACACCGCCCTGTCCCTGAGCATGGAACCGATCCACCTGCAGCAGGTCTCCTCTATTCCACGCTCCCGGGCAGCTGCCAGAACCGATCCGAACGAGGTGTTGCTAAAGGCCCCCTCTATGTCTAGGAAGGCCCCCAGCGCCACCTCCTTGTTCTCCAGCGTATTCTCCAGTTTCAGCACCAGTTGGTGCAGTGCTGTTTCTGTTGAGAATCCTGCTCTGTATGCATATTGTCCGCAGTGTAGAGGATATGCTTCCAGTACACCGCCCCTAATGTGCCGGTCGAGCAGTTTTTCCACTGTTTTCAGCAAGAAGGACATGAGACTTATTGGCCTCAGGGACTTTGCCTGGTCTGTTGGACGCCCAGGTTTAGGAATAAATACAACCCTGGCCAGTCTCCATGCCCTCGGAATGTACCCCAGAGCCAGGCTGGCCCTCATAATGAGGGTAAGCACCGGCGCCAGTATATCTATCCCCTGTTGGAGCATGATGGGCATTATTCCATCAAATCCCGGCGATTTGTATGGCTTAAAGCTGTTAATGGCCCATCTGATTTTGCTCCAGGTAACCACCTCTTTAGCGACTGTCCAGTCTACTCTAGATGCCCGCCTATAAGGCGCCTCTATTTCTGAGTGTTCCCAGTCCGGAGGTGATTGGTTTATTATGTTACAGCCGGGGAAGTGCGTCTGGAGTAAAATTTCCATAGTTTCCTCCCCCGAGCTTGTAAAGCCTCCCGTGGGTGTTCTAAGGGAGCCTATGTTAGTCTGAGGGCCCTTAGACAGGATCTTGTGTAGTCGAGCACTCTCGGACGTGTTTTCCACTTCTTCGCAGTGCCTCCTCCACGACTCCTTCTTGGCGTCCCTCAGTCTTTTGTTATAGGTCGATAGGGCCTGTCTATATTCATCCCATGCTCCCGACCTTTTGGCCGCGTTAAACAGCTTACGAACCTGCGTCCTCCTTTGCCTGAGGTCCTCGTTCCACCATGGGACGTTCCTGGTGGACACCCTCATTTTCAGGGGGCAGTTGGCGTTATAGGCCGAGGTAATTGCGTCTCGCAATTGGACTGCTGCAATCTCGAGGTCTATTGAATCCCTTATGGCCCTCTCAACCCCCCGCAGTTCCACAGCTAGGTCTGCCCTGTAGGCTTCCCAGTCCGCCTTGCGGGGGTCCCGGTACCATACTGTTTCTCTTTCGACTTTGGCGATTTCAAACCGGATGTATCTGTGGTCTGAGCTACTCACTTCCCTAGACACAGCCCAGCTTTTAACAAAGTCACCCAGAAACTGGGTGGAAACTGTTAGGTCTAAAACTTCCTCACGCCGTGTTGTGACGAATGTCGGTTTATTACCTCTATTCAATATGTCTAAATTAAATTTCATAAAGAATTGTAAAAGTGCCTCACCCCTAGAGTTTGTGTCCGAGCTACCCCACAACTCATGGTGCGCATTCGCATCCATGCCGATGATGGTCTGCCATCCACCTGCTCTGCTACCCACCATCAGCTGCTCCAATTCGTTGGGTGGAGGAGGGTCCGTGCTGTCCCCTGGCAGATAGGCTGACGCGACAGTAATGTCCCTCAGCCCATCCGCTCCTCCACATCGGATTTTGATCGTTGCCAGGTCCCTGGAACAGAAATTCATTAGAGGGAGAAACTCTATCCCTTCCCTGACAAAAATGCAGGCCCTCGGATTCTCGCTGGACCTGCTGTAGATGAGCTTTCCATTAGCTCCGCCGAGTCCCTTGATCTCTCCTTTGTAGGAGTACGGTTCCTGGATGAGGGCCACATCCGTGTTCCTCAGAGCCATTAGTAGTCCGGCCGTGGCTGCCCTACTGTGTTGGAGGTTGACCTGAAGGAACCTAAGTCCCATTAACCCTTAATTGCTTCCCCAGTGGGCGGAAGCTAACCCTTCCCATGCCCCAGAATGCCTTGAAGGAGGTTCCTTCAAGGGCTCTGTAAGATGTCGGGTCGATCGAGAAGGCGAGCGTCTGTCCTTTCTCCTCTGCCTTCCTGCTTAGAACCGACCAGTGTTGCGTCCCCAGTTCAGGGTTCTGGATCTTAAGTCTGCTGATCACCGTCTCCTGCGGGACGGTGTCAGGGATCCGTACGAGGACCTTGCGTCTCTTTGGGAGTTCCTTGGGCTCGACGGCTGTCAAGTCCGCCCCCTCCCAAATCTGACCGAGGCCCCCGATCGTTTTCCGCAGCCAGTCCCGCGACTGCGGGCCGGCACAGGTTATCCAGAGGATGCCCCCCGTCAGGCGCGTCCGGTGGAACTGAGGCGGGCTCTCCCCTTCCTGAAGAGAGTCCACCGCAGCCTGGATCAGGTCCGCCTTCCCCTGGTCTAGCGTGACCTCAGGATGGCGTCTGTCAATCACCGCCATCCCGAGGCCCTCCGCAGCCTCCCTGTAAGAGCCAGTCTGCGCCGGTGTTCCGGCCTTAGTTCCTTTGGGAGGTCTGTCTGTAGTAGGCGTTCTAGAGCCAGAGCGCGGCGTCTTCCGACTCGCACTCTCCTCTTGCGCCTTTACAGGCACCCTGGCCCTTTTGGAACGTCTGTCTGTAGTGGGCGTGCTAGAGTTCGAGCGCGTCCTCTTCTGACCCGCACTCCCCTCTTGCGCCTTTACAGGTTTCTCGACCGTCCAGGTCCCGGCCGCCATTTTTTGCGCCCTCCGGAGCTTCTTTCTTTGCGCCCCGGAAAGACGCTTGGACTGCCGGGGCAGTCCCTCTACTCTAACAGTAGAGTCCTCACTGGTGGAGGGGCCCCCGGAGTCCGCGGAGCTCGCCGCCCTCCGGTGGGACCCAGCCTCCAGCTTGGGTGTCGGGGACAGGTCTCTGGCCGAAGCTACCCCCTGATCCCCCGTATCTACGCCGGTCGTGGGACCTCCAGAGTCCGCTGCCGCACCCTGGCTCGTCTCCGTTTCCGGGATAGACTCAAGGCTCAAGTCTGTAGCCGGAGCCACTCCTCGAGCCTCATTGGTTTTGGTTTTATATGTATTTATAATCTTCATGTTGTTCCCACGAGAATGGGGGAAATACTGTCCACACCATCAGAACCCCCTGTGTGGTGCAAGGCGGGTTACTCTGGAGGGTTGCCTGGTACTCCAGAGGTTCCGTTCACGACACCATCGCCCTGGTGCCATCCATCCATAGGCACGGGTCACGTGACACCGTAGATTGGGGGAGTTTAGTTCGACCTCCTTGTCTAGATCCGTCATGTTTAGTTATTAGCAGGGTCACCTCGTGCAGGATGCGGATTTTTACCGCGCATGACGGTCTTGGGGAAAGCTTCATCGGGAGTTTATGTTGTTATTTCCACTTCCTCAGCTTGCCCCCTGGAGTCCTTTGGCCCGCGACTCCTTAACCCCCTGAGTGCCCTTGCACAGGATCTTGTGTAGTCGCGCACTCTCGGATGTGTTCGCCACTTCCTCGCAGTGCCTCCTTCACGACTCCTTCCTGGCGTCCCTCAGTCTTTTGTTATAGGTCGTTAGGGCATGTCTATATTCATCCCATGCTCCCGACCTTTTGGCCGCGTTAAACAGCTTCCGAACCTGTATCCTCCTTTGCCTGAGGTCCTCGTTTTGCCACGGGACATTCCTGGTGGACGCCCTCATTTTCAAGAGGCAGTTGTCGTTATAGGCTGATGTGCTTGCGTCTCGCACTTGGGCTGCTGCAATCTCGAGGTCTATTGAATTGTCTATGGTACTCTTAACCCCCCGCAGTTCTACTGGTAGGTCTGCCCTGTAGGCTTCCCAGTCTGCCTTGTGGGGGTCCCGGTACCATATCGTTTGTCTTTCGACTTTGGTGATTTCAAACCGAATGTATCTGTGGTCTGAGCTACTCACTTCCCCAGACACAGCCCAGTTCTTAACAAAGTCACCCAGAAACTGGGTGGAAACTGTTAGATCTAAAACTTTCTCACGCTGTGTTGTGAAGAAGGTCGGTTTATTACCTCTATTCAATATGTCTAAATTAAATTTCATAAAGAATTTTAAAAGTGCCTCACCCCTAGATTTTGTGTCCGAGCTTTCCCACAACTCATGGTGCACGTTCGCATCCATGCCGATGGTCTGATATCCACCTGCTCTGCTACCCACCACCAGCTGCTCCAATTCCTTGGGTGGAGGAGGGTCCGTGCTGTCCCTTGGCAGATAGGCTGATCTGACAGTACTGTCCCTCGGCCCATCCACTCCTCTACATCTGATTTTGATAGTTTCCAGGTCCCTGGAACAGAAATTCATTAAAGGCAGAAACTCTATCCCTTCCCTTACAAAATGCAGGCTCTCAGGTTCCCGCTGGATCTGCTGTAGATGAGCTTTCGAGCAGCTCCGCCGTGTTTCTCAGAGCCATCAGTAGTCCGGCTGTGGCTACCCTACTAAGTTGGAGGTTGACCTGAAGGAACCTAGGTCCCATTATCCCCTGGTTGCTTCCCCAGTGGGCGGAAGCTAACCCTCCCCAGAATGCCTTGAAGGAGGTTCCTTCAAGGGCTCTGTAAGACGCCTGGTCGATCGAGAAGGCGATAGTCTGTCCTTTCTCCTCTGCCTTCCTGCTTAGAACCGACCAGTGTTGTGTCCCCAGTTCAGGGTTCTGGATCTTCATTCTAGTGATCCTGGCGTCTCTTTCGGAGTTCCTTGGGCTCGACGGCTGTCAAGTCTGCCCCCTCCCAAATCTGAACGAGGCCCCCGATCGCTTCCTGCAGCCAGTACCGCGACTGCGGGCCGGCACAGGTTATCCAGGGGGTTTTCCCCGCCAAGCGCCCAGTGGAACTGGGGCGGGCTCTCCCCTTCCTGAAGAGAGGCCCCTGGTCTAGCGTGACCTTTGCGTCTGTCAAGCACCGCCATCCTGAGGCCCTCTCTGCAGCCTCCCTATACGAGCCAGTATGTGCCGGTGTTCCGGCCCTGGTCCTTTTGGGACGCCTGTCTGTAGTAGGCGTGCTAGAGCCCGAGCGCGGCCTCTTCTGACTCACACTCTTGCGCCTTTACAGGTGCCCTGGCTTTTTTGGGACGCGTGTCTGTAGTAGGCGTGCTCATGTCCGAGCGCGGCCTCTTCTGACTCGCACTCCCCTCATGCGCCTTTACAGGTTTCTCGACCGTCCACGTTCCGGTCGCCATTTTCTGCGCTCTCCGGAGCTTCTTTCTTTGTGCCCCGCAAAGACGATTGGACTGCCGGGACAGTCCCTCTACCCCTACAGTAAGGTCCTCACTGGTGGAGAGGTCCGCGGACCTCGCCGCCCTCCAGTGGGACCCAGCCTTCAGCTTGGGTGTCGGGGACAAGTCTGTGGCAGAAGCTACCCCCGTATCTACGTCGGTCGCGAGACCGCTGCCGCCCACTGGCTCGTCTCCGTTTCCGGAATAGACTCTAGGCACGAGTCTGTAGTCGGAGCCACTCCTCGAGCCTCATTGGTTTTGGTTCCATATATATTTATGATCTTCATGTTGTTCCCAGAACCTCCTGTGTGATGTAAGGTGGGTTACTCTGGATGGTTGCCCGGTACTCTAGAGGTTTTGTTCACGACACCATCACCCTGGTGCCATCCATCCCTAGGCACGGGTCAAATGACACCGTAGATTGTGGTGTTTATTTCGACCTCCATGTCTAGATCCGTTATGTTTAGTTATCAGCAGGGTCACCTCGTGCAGGATGCGGCTCTTCACCGCACATGACGGTCTTGCGGAAAGCTTCATCGAAAGCTTATCTTGTTGTTTCCACTTCCTCAGCTTGCCCCCTGGGGTCCTTTGGCTCACGACTCCTCGATCCCCAAATCAGCCTCAGGCATTGCTTACTGTGTTATACAAGGTGATTCAAATATCATGTGTGACTATTGTTATCTCCGAAACAGTAAAAGTTTTGAGGTCAGTCAAATTATGAAAAAGTTGTTGTTTTTAAAGCATTTTAATATGACGTTTACGGCGTTGCCAAATTGTTTTTACTTTTCGAAATATTAAAGAAAATGTAAAAATGTCTCAAATTTTCAATCGATAATATTTCATAAACTATCAATCTGATAAGTTAAATTTCTTTAATTTTTATTCTCTATAACATAGACTTATCACCTTCTCAGAATGTCTTTTTTTTTAATACAGACCTGGAGATTGTTCTCTAAGAAAAATTGAAAGAGAAGTAGGATTGTCAAAAACGTATGCAAGAAGGATTTTGTGTCAGAATAAATTTAGACCTTATCGCTGCAGAAAGGTTCAACATTTATGACCTACAGATTACCAACAAAGCAGGATAGTTTGCCGGTGGATTTTGAGATCGTGACGGCAGGATCCTGATATTTGCAGAAGAGTTTTATGGACTGACAAAAGCAGATTTTGCAATAATGGATGATTCAACAGGAATCTTCATTATCGTTAGACGCAGGGAAATCAACAAATTCATCGTGAAACAGCATTCTAAGAAAGGTTCAGCATTATGTTTGGCTTCGAATACTGGATTCAAAAGTTGTGAGTCCTTCCTTTTTTTCAAAGAACATTTGACAGGTACAATGTATCTAAGTTTTCTAATAGATACTTTACGCGATTGGTTAGACGATCTGCCACTTGACATGGTCAGGACTTTTGTTTATTTCCAACAAGATGGAGCTCCAGCACATTGCGACTGCCATTGTGTTCGATTTCCTAATCAATTCAAGCCTAATTATTGGATTGGCAACAATGGACCTATAAACGGGCCTCACTGTCACCGGATATCACTCCTATGGACTTCCCCCTATGGGGTTTTATTAGTGATAACGTTTATAAAACACACCTCTAGACTTGGATCATTTAATTTTGAAAATACGGGAGGCATATAAAAAATGTATCAAACATATTACAAAATATTCAAAGAGAAGTAATAAGAAATGCGCATATGTGTTTGAGAAGTAATGGGGGTCACTTTGACTAGTTTAATGTATTAAGAAATGCTGGTTATTAATTTTAACACTCCTAAGATTATTTTTAATTGGCTTCCTCATGTTCTACTGAGTCGACTGTATCTATTATTTAGTTATTGTCTATACCAAATTGTAATTTGAAAAACATTTTCACTTCTTTTTAATTGTAGATTTAGTAAAGCGTAAATTTAAAGTCTTACTACACTAGAAAGTCATGATACAGGACCGTATAAAGGGCCTGATTTAAAAAAACACTGATGATGGATTTTTCGGTACCGAAACGTCAGAAGACATATATTTGTGATACATGATTAAATTTATAATTTAATTGCCTTTCATATCGTGATATCACAAATCGAGGTCCGTATTTAAAAAAGGGAGTTGGCATCGATGTTTCAAATGTCAAACGTCACTTGGAGGAAGTGATAAGCCTGTCTGTGTGTGTGTGTGTGTGTGTGCGTGCGTTAGTGCGTGTGCGTCCTGCGTGTGTGTGTGTATGTGTGTGTGTGTGTATCACACCGATAACTCAAAAAATAATGGGCCGACTTTGGTCAAATTTGGTGAGTACCTTCCTTTTGCCAGTGGCTTGGATAACTTCCTTAGCCAGGAAAATGAGCCCATGTGTTTTCTTTTGGAAAAATTTTATATCTCCGGAAATAACAAAGTACGGGCAACCAAATTTGATACGCGTGTTTGTACTATAAAAGGTGAACCATGTACCCAAATTTAGGTCTAAGTTTAAAGACAAAAAAGTTGTAGGCATGTAAAGAAAAAAAAAATTGGGGGTTTTCGTCAAAACGTGAAGTCACGATTTGAAACGTCAAAATTGGCAGCATGTGGTCAAAGAACTGGAAACAAATACGGGTTATGTAAAGACAATGTCGTAAGAAGTGTTCTGCAAACCCTTAAGTTTCAGCTTCAACCATCATTCTCCTTCATTTTACTGAAATATTTCCAGAAAATTCATTTCAAATAGACCCTTTCTCTGATGCTTTGGCTGTAGGTTTAGTTCAGTTTATGGTTTGAAGGTCTATAATTTAGGAAATTTTCATAGAAAAAATTCGGAGACCGCGACCTTTGAATTTGAAAAAGATTTCTTCAAATGAGCGCTAACTAGGCCCCCTAGAATCCATATTTGGGTTTACTTTCAGTTTTTATCTGTTTACATATATACAGGGTGACGCATTGCTACGGGAAGCTCAATATAATTGTTATTATAAAGGAGACGAGAAAAAATTCTGCATCTTATAAACATATTTTGACAAGCACAGAGTGGTCCAAGTCGTTGGTGATCCCTACAATTGTTTTTTTCAAACACCCTTATATTTTTGCATTTTTTATCAAAATATGATGCATGTTTGTAAGATAAATGTTCGGGATGCAGCAAGTGTGTTATGGTAGCGAATTTTCATTAAATGCTTCAAATTTGAATAACTGAATTTTCTATAAACATAGAAAGTTGAATTTTGGTATGTAGTAAGGTCTTTCCAAAGGCAACATATTCACCAAATTTCATCAAAATAGATTTACAATTTTATTACAAGTAAACCCAACGCATTGTTTTCTATTCTTTAGATTCCCATAATATTTATTATTTCACTAAAGTATCCAACACTTGTTTAACTATACGGTGCATTTAAATTTCAGGATGCATAAATTTTATATACACGATTGGTTTTTCTCTATAAAAAGGTTTCTATTTTTAAGCTATATTTATATATATATATATATATATATATATATATATATATATATATATATATATATATATATATATATATATTGCTATGATAAAAAGGTCTCAAACAACACTTATGGTTTGCACGAAATGTGTATGTACTCTTTTGTAAATTGTATTTCATGATAATAAATATCCAAAACCAGGCCAATATGAATCATCCATATTACACGACACTAGCCATGTGAAAGCCATAAATAACACATTGTCACCAGACATATTCTTTGTTACTGTTATTTAGTACTGGATACATGAGATATGAATAAGCTGAAAAAGAAATGTTTCGTTTAAATCATTGTTGAAAATTATATATATATATATATATATATATATATATATATATATATATATATATATATATATATATATATATATATATATATATATATATATATATATATATATATAACCTATATAATGTGGAAAAATAATAGTAAAGAGTAATTAAGCTACATACCTAAAGGTGTATGTATAGCTAGAAGTTTAAAAACAGGTTAATTTTAAACCAAAGAAATATTGTCAAAAGATTTTACTTATATCATTTAAAGATAAAATGTATTGAAAAACACTCTGTATATTGATAAAAAGTAAAATGAACACTCCTAAAGACAACAGTGGTTTAAAAAAAAAGGACTTCCCAAGCAAGAACATTTAAAAGTGTTTTTAGTTATATTGAAAATCATTGTTTATATTTAATAAGTTAGGTTATCCAAATGTCATATCTAGAAATAGCAACTTTTCTTTTGTAAATGTCATTAGAGTGAAGGATTTCCACACAAATTTCCATAGTGTTTCACAAGCAAGATCATAGAGGGCGGATAGTGTATCAAATTCGAAACAGAAAGAATAAATTTTGACCATGTTAAAAGTCAAAGCAATTTTAAAAATCCTGTCACTCAATAAAATAAAACTTTGTTAGTAATTTTTAACTGTAGAGGATCCAATAAGATAAAAATTCTAGAATTTTCCAATACAATTTATATAAAATATTTGTTATACTTTAAAATTTCTTGACGTATTTTCTTTGGGGGTATATTTATAAAATATATAAGAATTAATGGCATATAGCACCATCTCTAAATTAGAACCGACTAACTGAGACTGGAGTCAGAAGCTGAAGCAGCCGACGATATTTTAATTAAGGGGCAAGTATATTTATATATACATCTGTATTCATTGCTATTTAACAGAGGCAAAGAGTAGACCACCAACCATACACAGACATATCAGATTCTAAATAAACAGGAACACACAAATCATTTATTCATTTATTAACACTTAATACAAAATTTAACGTAAAATTTACAAAAATTGTGCATGTGCATTAAGTATAACCTGTAGGTATTATTGTCAAATCAAATTAAAATTCTATGCATATAAAATAAACTAGAAATCAGAAATTAAACGTATTAACATTTTAAAATAATTTTTAACCTAATACAGGGTGATCTAAAAATAACTATATGCATTATATACATAACAAAAGGTATTAATAACAAAAGCAAACTATAACAATTGTCACCCAATCGTGGGGCATTAAAAATAAGTAATATAAAACTAATATAAACAAACACAGTAACACTAACAATAGTAAAACCAATTGTATGTATGTATATATATATATATATATATATATATATATATATATATATATATATATATATATATATATATATATACCCGGATATGGGTTCTAGGGGTCCTAGTTCGCGCTCAGTTGAAATTTTTTTTTGCAAAGTCTCACCATCGACACCTCTGTCCTAATGAATTTTTTGTGATAAATATTCACTAAAGTCGTGACACAGTAAGTGTGTTTTCGTAGCGAATTTTCATTAAATCCTTCAAATTTCAGTAATTCAATTTGCTATTAACCTAAGGTTGGTTCGCTAGGAAACCAACAGTTTAAGTTTATTTTCGGAAAATTTTTGTACAGTTTCAAACAATGAGTAATTTTGTTAAAATATGGTACACTGTTTCTACTATATAGATTATACTGATAACCAGATTGATGCCTGCTTGCATTAGAAAGACAAATTTGCTATTAAATACATTTTAATGAAAATTCACTTCCATAACACACTTGCTGCGTTCAGACTTTTTCAGCAATGTTCTGGTTATGCTAAAATATTAGCCATTTTTACTTAACAATCTTCTGTTATTAATTTATTGTCTTCCTAATGTCTGGTATTCAAAAACTACATCCTCAGGGGAATCTGTAAGGCTGAAGATAGTGCACGATGTACTTACAGATTCCCCCGTGGATGACTGATTAACAGGTCGAAACGCGTCGGGACAAGGAATAAACATTTGTTTGGAAAGAAAAAGCCTTTTTATTCAACTCACCCAAAGATGTCAACCCCATTGACGTTTAGGAACAACAAATAGGTATTTACGTTTTGTTAATGTCTTATGCTATCTGGCAGTGAAAACAAATTTTGTGTAGCAAAAATACAAACTTTATACCCTATCCAATTGCTAATCTCTACCACTGAGATGATTATTTTTAGCCCATAGCAATAATTTTTTAATCAGTTCCAGTAAATATAACAATTTGTAGGTTAGGTATCTTATATTATATTATATATATATATATATATATATATATATATATATATATATATATATATATATATATATATATATATATATATATATATATATATATATATATATATATATATATATAATAGCAAACCCACAACAATATCTAAATATTTGTAACATACTTGTGTACCAATTGAATATAAGAAAGATATTTTGCTTACAATAACAATATTGTAAATTTTTTTGCAGTCATGACCATGATCACTATCTGTTTTTGCAGTAATGCCCCAGTTAATTGATATAGCCAGTGCACTTCATTATGCTACGAGGCAAAGTTTTTACTTTTTTAATTGTTAAAAACGATCTCTCGTTACTAGCAGTGGTAACTGGCAACATTGACAGTCCGAAAGTGATTTTATTATAGGGAAAACAACAACACATTACCTTTTTGTCAAATTTTATTAAGAAAAAAATAGTTTATATGTATAGAATATGCATTGTATGCTGAAACCTGAAAATTAAATATAAACTGTTAACTGACTAGCAGAAGTTCACTAGATATTACATTAAAAATATATATAAAGAAATAAAATAACTAATATATAGGAACATTGAAAAGTAAAAGATACTAAAAAAATAGTATTGCAGTTGGGACCGATAAAATATGAAGAAAAAAAAATCGTTTACTAACTACAGGCAAAATAAAATCAACACTTCTGACTACTATTACCCATAAAAAACAATTGTGAATGCAAAAAACATAAATTAACAAATTTTTTTTAACGAAACAAAAATAAAAGTGTTATTGACATATAAAGATAACTTTTTATTTACCAATTTCATTTTAAACTTATCTAAGATTGATGCCTTTCTTCCATCTTCTATTAAAAATTGTAGCTTAGGAACCGAATCTACAACAATCGTATTAGTAGCCTTCAATGTACTGGGTTCAGGAGATGTATTATTTACTTCTTGAACTGGTTTGGATGTATTAGCTGGGTTTTCATGAATCATTTCTTGTTCTAATCCCTTCTGGTACTCTTAATTTTCGTATTCATTAGTTTCTTGGTTAAATGCAACTATTTCATCTTCATGTTGTTCATCTGTTATGTTAAAGATATCTTCTTCACTTAGTTCATCTTCAGAGGTACCATTTTTGCTTTATATTGAGGCAGCAAGTTCAATATCACGTATTCTGTCAGTCTCGTTTGTCAGTTTTAAATTCAAAGTATTTATTGCTCCTTCGTCAGCCAAGAACTGTAAATTATGTTTTATGAAAACAATTTTTTCTGTAGTGGAAACGGTCAGTCTATTTCTCTTTACCATTGTAATATTAGAATGTAATTTAAAATTTCGTTCACAGCTACCAGTAGTGGCTGGCATTGATAATAGCCTTTTTGCTATTTTCGTAAGAGCTATATTTAAATAAAATCCAGTCCATTGATATAATGTTGGCAGCTACTCCCCAATATGCCTTGTTAGAAAAAATGCTTGTCTGAGATCTGCATTTAACAAGGTTTTTGAGAAGTTCTGTTTCATCAATGCCTATGGTATTACCAAGTTCTGTTACATTCTGTATTATCTATTAATTCATGTTGGTTCGGGTCCAAAAAACATGCAGCGCCTTGAGAATCATGTGTCATGAATACTCTCCGTGATTCCCACATGTCCATAATTTTTTGTTGGTCTGTCAAAGAAAAACCATTAGAGCACTGTGTTATACCATTTTCTATAGCTGTTAAATGTTTGTAAAAATATTAAAGAGTTGCTTTATGCCCTTCTAGGCAGTTTATTGATGATGATATTGGTTGCAGAAGTTTTAGTAGTCTGTTCAATATTCCCTCTACACATGAGGCTTTACACATGAGGCTTTTAAATTATCTTTATTAATATTTAAACTTTCCAACATCATAGAGTAAGTAGCAGATCTAGTACCTAGTGGAACTTTCAGTGTTTTTTTTTTATAGTTTCACCACGACTTTTCTGTATTTCTTTAAAAATATCTTTCGGTATATGTTTATTGTTGAAAATGTTCACAATGTCCTAGGCAGAATTAATAACTTTCTCCGCTGTGGGGATTTTAGATCCTTGGCCAGTTAATTTAAACCATGTGCTAAACAGCCATATGCCAAAATATGTGGATATTTTTCTTGAATAATAGCCCACGAACCTTTCAAAGCTTCAGCATTATCAGTTATGATGCCTAAAATTTTACTGGGGCCAATTTGTTCAATTTCTTGAAGATAAATCTGGGCTAAATAAGCATGAGTGTGTCTGTTCCTGAGTCTGAGTTTTTAAAAATACAGGCTCTGGAGTTGCTACAATTATATTTATTAGTGCCACCTGATTGATATCTGTCCAACCATCTGATAGAATTGTCATATCATCAGCCTTTTGTACTTTATATTCAACTACCTTTTGGATCCCAGCATATTCAGAGTTGAGCAATCTTGTAGTTAACTTATTTCTTCCTTAACTTCTCAAATCACCTGTTAAAAAGTTGGTTGCTGGCCCACAAATTGACATTTACATGAAAATAAACTGGGAAAGCTTCCAAGGAAAGTTTCCGGGAATGTTTCCGATAACTCTAAAGGAAACTTCCCAAAATCGAAAGTTTCCTTAAAATGGAAACTTTCCAATTCCCATCTCTAGATTTTTGCAAATAGTTTGCCTTGGTGTAAGCCGTGGAATGTTAAGTTCAGTTTGAAATGTTTCTTCAATAAGCTCTGAGGCAGAATGAAATGTTGCTTAAATATTTTCAGTATCCTCTATAGTTTTTTAAAACTTTAAAATATTTTTAGTGTAGTATTCAGCTGATGCCCATGAAGGGATTTCTCTTGAAGAGTTACAGATAAGACACAGAATAAAACTAATAGTTTATTACAAATAAGTTAAACTAACAAAAAATTCCAAACAAGTCAAGGCTGCCGACGAAATTTTTAAAGTTTGCCAGAAATATTTTCCAGGCTAATAAAAACACATTGAAACAACTCAACAACTGCCTTTCAATGAATCTATGTTATCACAAAGCTGAAGGAGTCTTCTGTTTTTGCTTTCTGGGGAATGTTGTGAAATATCTGTGAGAGTTTCATTTCCACTATCATGGTTTCTAAAGGAAATAGTCACTTTTTCATTTACCACATAGGCAATTTCTGATCATAGGAATGGACATATTATTGAACAGTGCAAGATTTAAGCGACGACTATCAGAATGAACATATCTCGTAATTGGATATTGCTGCCTTATCCTAGATTGGACACCAATAATGTGGCCAGCCATATTAGCTGCTGCATCATACTCCCGGTCAACAAATTTGCACATATCAAGCCATAACTCATGACGTTGCAAGATAACTTACGTTTTCTGCAGACTAATCATAAATTGGAACAAATCCCAAAAAATCTTCGTGTATTATTGAGGCTTGTGAAGTATCCTGTATATTAGTGAATTTTCTTAGAAAAAGATCACTAATGGGGAGATCCCGACTTTTGAATTTTGAAAAAATTTCTTCAAATGAGCGCGATCTAGGACCCGTAGAACCCATATCCGGGGTCAGTTTCAATTTTTATAGTAGATATACTATTTCTATATCCAGCACGAAAAGAAAGTTGTTTAACAGCTGAAACATTAATTGTTTCATTAGCAAGTATACTAAAAGAGCTGGCATTATTAATTATACGAACTATTTCTTTTGTAACTATGTTTGAGCATATCTGTATAATTTCATTTTGTATTTCTGGACTTGTATGTGTTTCTGTGGCTGTGGATAATGTAAGAATGCACGGAACTCCATTTGTTTCAGGTTTTTCCAATATAAGTTCTCCACTGTCACGATTACGTCTTAGAGGTATGTATTGTATCAGCAAACACACCACATTTTTTCTGATATGTTTATTATGAAAATAAAAAGTTTCTTTAGCCTTCTTTCTATCTAAAGCTGCTTTTTACCAGTTTTAAAGGATTTTCATCACCTTTTTATATCCCATCATGGAGAGAAAAAAACAAGGCCTACTGTAAATGACATCTTTTATAGAATAAGCAAGGAAAGGAAATCCACTTTCTGCATTTTTAATCCACTTTTTATAAAACTTGTTTTCGAATTTTTTCTATGGTCACTGGGAATGAGAGTTGTTCTTTAGGTAATAAAACTAAAGTAGGAATTTTCATTTTTCTTGCATCCATATAATATTTCTATTTACACCTCCAATATCAGATTATTCTAGCTGCCATATGTCTGTTGCCTGGACTTTAATTGCAGGACTTGCCATAACTTCGAGGTGAATCATGTCTATTTTTTTCTTTAACATCATTGGTAGCACTAGAGCTTGGTAAATCTGTAATAAAAAGAAAATTGCTTATGCCCACAAATTTTAGGATCTAAAAAATAACTTGAATAAAAAAAATATTTCCAAAACATATGCTTGAAATAAGAAAATTTATTTAACCTAGGCCTAACATAGTGATCTAGAAAATTATTTGTATTGAGTAAATACACATTTCTCTCAAATATTGTTCTTTTAGTTCAAATAAATGAATATTTAAGGTAGTGCTCTTTTATTTCATTCAAAAATGCATTTGTTTCAATGAAATATGTATTAATTTCCCAATAAAAAGGTTTTGCAAATAAAAACCGCAACTCGCAAGCTATGAACAAAAACCAATAAACATGCTGTAAGCTATAATTTACCATTATTACGACGTTGCTTTGGCGGCTTCATAATAATGATTAAATGCTTGGTTAGCATTTACTTTCAGTAGTACGTTTCAGTTTCGTTTTCCACTACAGGGTAATTATAACACAATATTACTGTATAATATGCCGTGCTTTCCTCAGCTGTGGACCAAGCCAGCGTCTGAGTCACAGGACAAAACTCAATTTGTGTGTGGGGGCTGTAAATTATGGACACAAGTAGCTGCAGCTCTCAGAATTTTTAGACTGCCAAGAAAATGATAATAATAAGCAAATATGTGTTTTTTTATAAAGAAAGCACATTTGGTTAGCAGTATAACCTATATAGTAGAAACAATGTACCACATTTCATCAAAATAAACTTAAAATGTTCCTGAAAAAAACTAGTTTCCTGGGCAACGAACCTTATAGGTTAATAGCAAATCGCCCTATTCAAATTTGAAGCATTCAATAAAAAATTCGCTACCATAACGCACTTGCTGCGTCTCGAATTTCTTTTCTTACAAACATGCATTATAATTTCGTGGTCGAAATTCGATACATTAAAGGTTAGCTCAGAACTGGCACGGACCGGGGAATTCGACTATCTAATTAAAACATAGCATTGTTCAATCTATTTGAACTGGGGCGATTTTCCTGGCTAACAAACCGATCCAGGCCACTTGTGAAAGGAAGGTACTCACCAAAAACCAAATTTTGAAGAAAATTCACTAAAATCGTAAGTTTTGTCAGAAACTTCTGTTGTTGCAGTACATTGCCATATCTTCTAGTATGTCCTTCTGGAAATTCTTTTACACTAATTGCTCAACTCTTGTTTGAATCTTCTTCTTAACTTGAGTCCAGTACAATAATATGATTTTATCCTCGACAAACACTTGCACAGGCGCATTTTAAATACATTTGGCTATGTCACAAACCAAAACTTCACAACTTAAATCGTATGAATACATACAACTAAACCAAATGAGTTAAAATGTTTGCATCTGTCTGTAGTTCCAACTATCAGTATCGGAATGCCCTGTCCTAATCATTTTATCTTTCTCACCCATTTTAGTATCACATTTTAACCTGCACATACCTCGGCACAGTTGACCCAATAAACCCTTTAAAAACAACAAATACAAATGTACACTCAAAGAATGGAAATAGGAGAAAAAAACTAGCGCTGCAAATTGAATCATAACTTCCACATAGCTGCGATAATCGACTCTCCTCAGAAAGACATTCTCATTAATTGAATTTAAGGTCCATGACGACATCAAAGAAATTATTCGTATTCCTGTACCCATAAATTTCTGAAATGTTATATCACTTGAGTTTTATCGAAAAAATGTCAATGTTCGCCAAATCACCCCTCATTTATCCCCTACCCCCTGAAACGATCTTACCCAAAAACAATTCGAAGCATTCCTTTGTCGGTGTTAACTGTATACCAAATTTGAATATGGTATCTCAATTCGTTCGAAAGTTATTGTGCCTACTAACAGACAGATGTGCAGGCTGACAGACAGACCGACCAATAGACAAAAGTTTCGTTACAAAATCAAGTTTTTGATGTTTTGAGAATTCTTATATTTAGCAAAAAAATAATAATAATTTAAATTTCTATCACCGATATTCCACCCCACACATAAAAACATCAGTTTTCACCAAATCACCCCTGATTCAACCCCTACCCCCTAGAGCGATTTGACCCAAAAAAAAAAAACAATCCGAACCCTTTGTTTGTTAGTTGCTAACTGTACAGTATGTCCCAAACTGGATGGGAATGTATTGCTATCTCCGTTATTATTAGAGATAGGGAGATGGTTAAGTTAGCAATGTTTTGTAGAATTCCATGTTCGTTCCAAATATGACTTGTATTTTGTCCTGCCTCTTTTCGTTTTCGAGTAAAAAACAAAATTTTTCAATTTCTTTTTTCTTCAATATCTAAGTAGGCGTTGATCTGACATGTCTAAGACTTGCACATTATCAGGACACTTTTTACAAAGTAATCTTTTTGTGCTATTCTCAACTTTGGATTGTGATTTGTTTTTGAGCTACGGGTATCAACGTTTGTTTTTATTATGGCAGCCTTATTGGATTTTTTGCTTATGTGATAGCCTGTGAAAAGAGCTTTCCAATGATGTACAACATGTTTGAGAAATCTTGTAATTGCACTGACAATAAGTTTTAAGTTTTATTTTATGGTTGCAAGCATTTTATTCAGCTCCTGAAAGTCAACATTTTTGGCATATTTATAGTGTCTGTGGAATTGTGGTTTTCGCACCAGTGCTCTATTAGATTATCATCTACTTGCTGATGCTACTCAATTAAAGTTAAACTTACAGTTTTTCTTAAAATCAGCTGTTGAATAATTGTTATTCCTTCAGTGTTGTATTTTTATTTTCTTTTTTCTTATCTGTCTGATAGAGCAATTAAACCCTTATCATTCCCAGATAGTGGAGCCTGAAGAGTTAAGTTATTATATACAGGGGCTGTTCACAAAGTTAAATACATTTAAATGGAGTGCTTAAAATGCCAGGTTCAGAAGAATGCTCCTGTTCTTTTTTGTGATAGTTGTGAACGTCAGATACATCGTGACTGCTCCAATTTTAATGCTTCTGAACTTAAGGTGATGGACATGAAGGGGAAGCGCGCATTAAGATTTTACTGTGACGATTGTCTTGCAGGGTTGCAGCTGGTGGCTTCTTTGATTAGAGCCGTAGATACATTGAAGAACGAGGTTGAAAGCCCTAAAGCTAAGATTGAATTGAATCCTACTCTAAGTGAAGAGGTTATGATAGGTGAGATCCACGAGCGTGAGAGTAAGAGGAGGAATATAATGATCTATAATCTAGCTGAGAATCCCTCCAATAGCAGTGGTTCTGATTTGAATCAGGTGAAGCAGCTCACATATGAGATGACCGGAGATGACGTTGAGATTGTCAGTTGTTTTAGAATAGGTAAGACAAATAAGAATGGCGCTAGAGCTCTTGAGGTAGTTTTATCACGGTCTGAAGATGCCTTGAGGATTTTAGAGCTGAAGAAAAATTTGAATAGAGAAGCGAAGGTCTTCATCGAAGCTGATTTGACAACTCGTCAGTATGCCAACTTGCAGAAACTAAAAACCGACTTAAAGAAGAGAAGGGAAGGTGGTGAGGTAGGTCTATACATTAAATATGTTAACGGTGTCCCTCAGATACAAAAAAATTAACAACAGGTCGGGATGGATTGGATTCTCTTAACGTAAATAACTGTAAAAATGCTTCTATGGTGTATTATCAAAATGTCCGTGGACTTCGTACAAAACTTAACCTTTTAACTACTAATGTTCAACTTTGCTCGTATGATATATTGGTCTTTACTGAGACTTGGTTGAACAGCGACATATATGATGCTGAACTGGGCCTTCATGGCTTTATTATTTATCGTAAAGACAGATCTAGTAGTACCAGTGATTGTTCTCGAGGAGGCGGTGTCTTGATTGCTGTCAGAGAGGAGCTTGTAAGCCAAAGGTTAATGGTTTCAGATGAGTTTGAGCATGTTTTTGTGTTAATTGGATCAGGCAACAACCAAATGATAGTTGCTGCAACGTATATACCACCCAGATCCTCGTCTGAAGCATACATTGGCTTTTCTGAAGAACTCGAGAGATTATCTATCACTCATCATAGTGCAAAAGTTTTGGTCTGTGGTGATTTCAATCTTCCCCATGGCATATGGTCTCAAGACAGCATTGGCTCCAGTGTTTCAGTTCAGCCAGGCTCCCCACCAAGTGAAATTCTAGCAGCTGAGGTGGTTTCAAATATGTGTTCGTACCTCAATTTGTTGCAGCTGAATAGTCTCATCTCCATGAACGGTTCACTGTTGGATCTTGTTTTATACTCTAGCAGTGATATTGTTCCTTAGCCTCCCGATATAGTTCTAATTCCTGAAGATTCGCACCATCCACCGTTTTAGTTTCAGCTGCTACACGACTGGTGCACCAACAACGTTGGATTTGTTCCAGATGGTTATTACAGAGATTTCAAGTCTGGTGACTTCGTCTTAATTTCGGGATTTTTGGACTTAGTTAGTTGGGATACTTTGTTCGAAAATAAATCCCTTGAATTGATGGTGAAAATGCTTTATGATATTTTGTACATTGCTATTGATTTATATGTTCCTTTAAAGAAGTTTTCTTCTAAAAAGTTTCCGCGATGGTTTACACCTGAACTCAAAAACTTAATATATCTTAAAAAGCAAGCACATCTCAAATATAAGGTATCCAAGTCTGCTGATGAGTGTGTTAAGTTTTCTAAATTAAGATCCCTATGTAAGATAAAATCTCGTGAAGCTTACATTAACTATCTTTCCGAAACTGAGTCATCACTATGTAATAATACCAAACCTTTCTGGAAATTTGTTAACTCCAAGTATAAGAATGCTGACTTTTCAAGTACTTTAAAATATGATGATCAAATAAGTTCATCGGGATTAGACATTGTTGACATGTTCGCTGAGTATTTTTCGTCGGTTTACAGCGGCTATAAGTGTTCTCCCCCTACCCATGAATTTTCTTATGCTGAGCTGAATCTGTCAGTGCACCACATTAAAATATCAGACATTTATACTAAACTTGCAGCCCTAGATGTCAGTAAAAGTCCTGGGCCAGACGGTATTCCACCATCTCTTCTTAAGTGCTGTAGTTTTAATTTGTCTAGACCTTTATGGTTCATCTTTAATTTATCTCTGGAAATGGGTGTTTTCCCTACATGCTGGAAACTTAGTTTCATTCTTCCAATTTTTAAATCTGGTGACAGAGGTCTTGTTGAGAACTACTGACCGATAAGTATTCTTAGCGTTATTCCTAAAAATTTTGAGGATCTTCTGTGTGAGACTCTTACTTCTCTCCTTAGAGGTTCAATCATTGACCAGCAATATGGATTTATATCAGGTCGATTTGCTGACCTAAACCTGTTGGTGTACAGTGCCTACTTGTCTGAGTCCTTGGCGGCGGGTATTCAGGTTGACTCTGTTTATACCGACTTTTCCAAGGCCTTTGACAGAGTGAACCATAACCTCTTAATCCATAAGTTACATATGTTTGGTGTTGGCGACCCTCTTCTCAGCTGGATAGATATCAGGTGGTGCGGAAAGGGAATTTTATGTCCAATGGGATAAAGGTTTTGTCTAGTGTGCCACAAGGGTCTCACTTGGGGCCCTTGCTATTTAATATATTCATTAATGATATTCATGAGTGTTTTTCTCATTGTAGATTTTTGTTGTTTGCTGACGATCTGAAATTATTTTCCGGGATTACAGGTCCCTCAGACTTTTTTTTAAGATTCAGTACGACATTGACAACTTAATAAGCTGGTGTCTTAACAATGGGATGGAACTCAATCCATCTAAATGCCAATCAATTTCTTTTTATAGAGAAAGGAACAGACTTGAACATACCTATTACATCAACGGTGTACCATTGAAGTCTGTTGAATTAGTTAGAGATTTGGGTGTTGCATTTGATTCATCCTTTTCATTTATTCCTCATGTTTCTAATGTGATTTCTAAGTCTCTGAAGTTGCTTGGCTTTATTAAAAGATGTACCTCTGATTTCACCAACATCAGATCTGTTAAAATTCTTTATTTTTCTCTTGTACGTCCTCATCTTAAATATGCCCCCTCTGTATGGTTTCCCTACTATGTATGTCATTCTGTCAGTCTTGAACAAGTACAGTACAAGTTTTTAAAGTTTCTTGCTTTCAAAAGCCACCATGACTGTAGTGGTATCGATGATTTACTAACATATTTTAATATCATGCCTCTTGATGTTCGACCCAAACAAAAAGATTTAAAACTTTTTTATAACATAATTAATTTCGAGGTATCTTGTCCTAACTTACTTTCTATGATCAACTTCTTTGTTACACCAAGAGTAACTCGTTCAAAGAGTTCATTTCTTCTCACTTTTCACCGTACTAACTACAGTCATAACTCTTATTTAATTAGATGTTCAGTGTTGGCCAACAAATTGTCAGATGAACTTGACTTTTTCACAAGAAAATCAGTTTTCTTAAAACAGCTGTCACTTTGTAGATTTAGTTAATCGGTACTTAATATTTGTTGCCTATATTTTGCCTATATTGCTTATTTTTATTTTATTTGTTATTTTTTTTTTTTTCATTTTGTCTAACTTGTAACCATTTTGTATGCTTTATTAACTGCTTTTATTGTATATATTTTTTCTTTTTGTACTTATCTAAAATGGGCTCCTGGCCCGTAAATAAATAAACAATTTTGAGAAAAACTGTTTTGAGGATAGTAGGCTATGAAATCCAATACCAGAAAACAAATGACAAAAATCTGTTCAAAAAGCAGTAGGCCATGGAGTCTAACAATAGACTTCTACTTTTAACATAATTTTCCGTTATGATTTACGATAAAAAAATAGGAACTTTGAGCACACCAATGAATCGGCCCATTATTATAAATGATATTTTACATTACAACATTATCGTAAAAAATGTTCTAATTTAATTAAATAGGTAAACCTATATAAACAGAGCTCAATAAAAATCAGATTAATGATTTGAAAGCTATTTGATTTTTAAACGTAAGTTAACTGAAAAACAACAGAAGAAAGGTGGCTATGGATATAACACTATCGCGCGAATTAAGAATACTGTCACTCTTAATTATCTGAACAATTTGAGGTGTATTTCATACGTTGCTTAAAATTTTGTACTAAATAGTTTGTTTCCTGTTTATTTTAAATATTATTCAACAATATGTTCAGTTATGAAGAATATTTTGACATGTTGGAATGTTCTATTCGTTCTAACCGAAATACTGAGGCAGCTGCAAATTCATATCAAAACAACCACCCAGAAAGACGACAACCAAACACCAAAATATTTCGCAGGATAGTGAACGAAGGTAGCTTCCACACAAAGAAACTACCAATGCCTAGAAATGAAGAAGGAAATAATGCCGTCTTACAGGTTTCAAACGAAAACCCTCCGCAATCTGTTCGGTTTTATGGTGAACAAATTGACGTTCCAAAAAGTATGGTACACTGTGTATTAAAACAAAGTCATTACCATGCATAAAAACCTACAATCGTACAAGGCTTAAATGTTGGCGATTACCCTAAGCGACTTCAATTCTGCAGATGGTATCAAGGACAATGTCAGCAGATTTACAAATTGTGGTGTGTATAATCGCCATAATAGGCATTATTGGGCAAATGAAAATCCCCATCTAAAGGAAGAAAGACGATTGCAAGACAAATTTGGCATTAATGTTTGGTGCGGCTTATTATGTAAAAAACTGTTATTTTTATTTGTAGATTAGACAGTTAATTTTAAACTTCATTGTTGGTCTGTTCTTTTAGTGAATTTTCGTAGAAAAAATTCACTAATGGGGAGATCCCGACTTTTGAATTTTGAAAAAATTTTGCAAATGAGCGCGAACTAGGACCCCTAGAACCCATATCCGTGGTCAGTTTCAATTTTTATATGTTTATATATATATATATATATATATATATATATATATATATATATATATATATATATATATATATATATATATATATATATATATATATATATATATATATATATATATATATATATATATATATATATATATATATATATATATATATATATATATATATGTATCACACCGATAACTCAAAAAATAATGGGCCGATTTTGATAAAATTTAGCATGTACCTTTCTTTTGTAAATGGCTTGGATAAGTTCGTTAGTCAGGAAAATCGGACGAGGTTTTCCTGGAAAATTTTGAGTTTTCATTCGAAAAAAATTCTTATCTCAAAAAGTAATAAGCCGATTTTAATAAAATTTGGCATGTACCTTCCTTTTGTAAATGGCTTTGACAAGTTTGTTAGTCAGGAAAATCTAACAAGGTTTTCCGGAAAAATTTTGAGTTTTCATTCGAAAAAAATTTTTATCTGAAAGAATAATAAGCCGATTTTAATAAAATTTGGCATGTACCTTCCTTTTGTAAATGGCTTTGATAAGTTTGTTAATCAGAAAAATCGGACGAGGTTTTCTGAAAAAAATTTGAGTTTTCATTTGAAAAAAATTTTTATCTTAAAAAATAAAAAATCTATGATAACCAAATTTGGTAGGTAGGCTTACGATAGAAAAAGTAACCTATACACCAAAATTTAGATTTCTATGTTACAAGAAAAAAAAGTTATAATAAAATATTTTGCGCCAGATCATTTCTATGAAAATTCACTACCATAACGCACTTGCTGCGTCCCGAGATTTTTGAAAATAATTCAACTGGGGAAATGTATCTTAATCTATTGAGAAATGATATCTTACCAACAATTAAAAGAGTTCATGATAATTTAGACGAGATTTGGTACCAACAAGACGGTTTCAGCTCACAATGCTAGGATCGTCAAAGAATTTTTGTACCAAAATTTTAATAATCGTGTCGTTTGTAATAATGGGCCGGTTCATTGGTGTGCTCGAAGTCCTGATATAACACCCATAGATTTTTATTTTTGGGGTACTCTGAAGAATGATGTGCATAAATATCAATGAATTACGAAACAGAATCACGGAAGCTATAAATCATATTAACCAAAACACCCTCACCAGAGTTTGCAGGCATGTTTCAAAAAGGTGTATAAAGTGCATTGAACAAAACGGTGGCCATATTGAATAATTTTCTATTTTATTATTTGTTGAGTTCCGTTTCTAATTGTGTTGTTTTGTGGAGTTTAAGTTTCTATTTGTTATTGCCGGGTTTCGTTATCAAACTGTTTCACATAATATTATCTAGCATTATTACCTAATTAAGTATTGTAAATTAAACAACAATATTTTTTTATTGTGAATTATTACGGAAAATTATTTTAAAAGTAGAAGTCTATTGTTAGACTCTATGGCCTATTGCTTTTTGTACACTTTTTTTGTCATTTGTTTTCTGGTATTAGAGTTCATAGCCTACTATCCTCAAAACGGTTTTTCTCAAAATTGTCAGTGCAATTACAAGATTTCTCAAGCATGTTGTATACATCATTGGAAAGCTCTTTTCACAGGCTATCACATGAGCAAAGAATCCAATATGGCTGTCATAATAAAAACAAACGTTGATACCTGTAGCTCAAAAACAAGTGACAATCCAAAGTTGAGAATAGCACAAAAAGATTATTCTGTAAAAAGTGTCCTGATAATGTGAGAGTCTTAGACATGCCAGATCAACGCCTACTTAGATATTGAAGAAAAAAGAAATTGACAAATTTTGTTTTTCAAAATAACTCGAAAACGAAAAAGGCAGTGCAAAATACAAGTCATATTTGGAATTAGCACGAAATTCTACAAAACTGCTATTTTAACTGCCTCCCTATCTCTAATAATAACGGAGATAGCAATACATTCCCATCCAATTTGGGACACCAAATCTGAAGACGATATCTCAATTCGTTCTAAAGTTATTGTGGCTGCAAACAGACATACAAACCTACAGACAAAAAAAAGTTCGTTTTCAAATCATGTATCCTATCTGTTTTGACACCTTTTACCACGTTTAAGCGAGAAAAAAAATTTGAAATTTTTGTCGCCGATGTCATAGTTCCACATGTATTGACGATGTCGAAGTAATTAACCAAAAAAAAATGACAAAAAAAATCAATTTACATAAAATATGAAATGTGTAAAAGTATGTACAAATAGAATTAACAAACGAAATAACACATATACATCACATTTTACCAGAGTCCAATAATTTAAAATACGAAAAGTGTTAAAAGTATGTATAAATAAAATGAACAAAGATCAAACGTACACATTACATTACACAACAGTAAAATAATTTAAGCTGATATGTAGATACCAACAAGATTAGCATGAGCGGTTATACTCAAGACACATTAAATGTCTATTTGGGCACTCATGAATTCATCTACTTAATAATAACTTGCCTCCAGTAGGATGTTTTTCACTGGCGCCTTTTTTTCTCCCTCATGGCTCGTCCGCGGCTTTGCCGCCCCATAGCACTGCAGCCCTTGGCCTATTGTGCATGCCCTTAGCCTCTACACTCCTCATTCCAAAATTACTGTGCCTTGAACCAGTCTGCACAGCGATTGGTAGGGTGAAGTTTTATAATGCTCTGTCTCCGGTCTAGACTGACTGTAGATCAGTTGTCTTTTGCGGCACAGAGCTTTACACTCGCACAAGATGTGCTGGCCTGATTCCTCTCCCTCGCCGCAGAGTCTGCATGCGAGGTCCCCCTTGAACCGCCCCATTTTATGCATGTGTTTCTTGACGCCCACGTGTCCCGTCAAGAGACCTGTTATATTTCTGAGCTGTCCTCTGCTAAGATTTAGCAGCTCCCCAGCTCTCTTTGAACTGGGTTCGTCAATTATTGACTTCCCATGTCTGAACCCTGGACAGTCTGCCCAGTACACATTGTGTTGGTTTCTCATCCAGGACTTAATCGCTCCCCTGGCAGTGCTCTTTGTCACGCCCAGAGCCGGTTCTGGTCCCATAAATGGTTTTGCGGACCTTCTCTTCGCGAGACTGTCAGCTTCTTCATTGTCTTTGACCCCCGAGTGACCCGGCACCCAGATGAGGGTGACCTCATTCTGCCCAACCAGATCGCTCGTTTCGTCTCGGCACTCACTCACCAGCCAGGAATTTACCCGTGGGCTACTTAGGGCCTGAGGGCTGTCTGGTTGTCTGTCTCCTCTTGTTCTCCCACACACACACAGTGCAGAATGGCGTACATTTCGGCCTGAAAGACCTACTATGACTTACCCTCGGTCTTTCCGAATAAACACCTGCCCCTGTCCCACGCTCCCCGCCAGATCCGTCCGTGAACCAGATGAGCGCGTCCCGCGGTATGCCCGGCGTCTCCTCCCGCCATGCCTCGCGGTCGGGGATTTCCACTGTAAAGTTGTTTTCCCTGCAGATTCGCAGGCTCGCGAAGTCTGACCTCATTTCAAGCATGGGCTCCTTCACGATTTCCTGAATTTTGCAGTGGCCTCTGAAGCCTGGGTTGATCTTCAGTCTACCATTGCAGGATAGTCTGTATACTCCTAGCCTGGCCTCCCGCATAATAACTAAGTGTAGGGAGGGGCAGATCCAGCAACACCTCCATGGCTGCTGTTGGGGTTGAAGACATGGCCCCTGTGATGCCTAAGCAAGCAATCCTTTGGATCTTGCCTAGTTTTTGTTTGGCACTGGATTGTATCACCTTAGGCCACCAGACCAGTGTCGCTTATGTTAACGATGGTCTGACCACCCTTGTGTACAGCCAGTGGGCCATACTAGGTTTTAGTCCCCACGTTTTTTTATATATAGCGCTTAGTGACGGCTAAGGTCATTACTGCCTTACGCAGTATTTTTTCAACGTGACCATTCCAGGTTAGCTAAGAGTCCAATACGACCCCAAGATATTTTACCTCCCTGGCCATTGGAATGTTCCTACCATATGTCTAAGAAGTCCCCCAGCTCCACCTCCGTGTTCTCCAGCGTATTCTGCAGTTTCAGCACCAGTTGGTCCAGTGCTGTTTCTGTTGAGACTCCTGCTCTGTATGCAGTGTAGGGGATATGCTTCCAGTACACCGCCCCTGGTCGAGCAGTTTTTCCATTATTTTTAGCAAGAAGAACATGAGACTTATTGGCCACAGGGACTTTGGCTGGTCTGTTGGACGCCCAGGTTTAGGAATGAATACAAACCTGGCCAGTCTCCATGCCCTCGGAATGTGCCCCAGAGCCAGGCTGGCCCTCATAATTAGGGTAAGCGCCGGCGCCAGTGTATCTATCCCCTGTTGTAGCATGATGGGCATTATGCCATCAAATCCCGGGGATTTGTATGGCTTAAATCTGTTAATAACCCATCTGATTTTGCTCCAAGTAACCACCTCTTTAGCGACTGTCCAGTCTACTCTAGATGCTCGCCTATAAGGCGCCTGCCTCTATTTCTGAGTGTTCCCAGTCCGGGGGTGATTGGTTTATTATGTTACAGCCGGGGAAGTGCGCCTGGAGTAAAATTTCCATAGTTTCCTCCCTCGACTTGTGAAGCATACCGTGGATGTTCTAAGGGAGCCTATGTTGCTCTGAGTGCCCTTGGACAGGATCTTGTGTAGTCGAGCACTCTCGGACGTGTTCTCCACTTCCTCGCAGTGCCTCCTCCACGACTCCTTGGCGTCCCTCAGTCTTTTGTTATAGGTCGTTAGGGCCTGTCTATATTCATTCCATACTCCCGACCTTTTGGCCGCGTTAAACAGCTTACGAACCTGCGTCCTCCTTTTTCTATGGTCCTCGTTCCACCACGGGACATTCCTGGTAGACGCCCTCATTTTCAGGGGGCAGTTGGCGTTTAAGGCCGAGGTGATTGCGTCTCGCACTTGGGCTGCCGCAATCCCGAGGTCTATTGAATTGTCTACGGTACTCTTAACCCCCCGCAATTCAAATGCTAGGTCTGCCCTGTAGGCTTCTCGGTCCGCCTTGCGGGGGTCCCGGTACCACACCGTTTGTCTTTCGACTTCGGCGATTTCAAACCGGATGTATCTGTGGTCTGAGCTACTCACATCTCCGGACACAGCCCAGTTCTTAACAAAGTCATCCAGAAACTGGGTGAAATTGTTAGATCTAAAACTTCCTCGCGCCGTGTTGTGACGAAAGTCGGTTTATTACCTGTATTCAATATGTCTAAATTAAATTTCATAAAGAATTGTAAAAGTGACTCACCCCTAGAGTTTGTGTCCAAGCTTCCCCACAACTCATGGTGCGCGTTCGCATCCATTCTGATGATGGTCTGCCATCCACCTGCTCTGCTACCCACCATCAGCTGCTCCAATTCCTTGGGTGGAGGAGGGTCTGTGCTGGCAGATAGGCTGATCCGACAGTAATGTCCCTCGGCCCATCCGCTCCCCCGCATCGGATTTTGATCGTTGCCAGGTCCCTGGAACATAAATTAAATTAAAGGCAGAAACTCTATCCATTCCCTGACAAAAATGCAGGCGCTCAGGTTCTCGCTGGATCTGCTGTAGGCGAGCTTTCCAGAAGCTTCGCCGAGTTCCTTGATCTCTGCTTTATAGGAGTACAGTTTCTGGATAAGGGCAACATCCGTGTTCCTCATAGCTGTCAGTAGTCCGGTCGTGGCTGCCCTACTGTGTTGGAAGTTGACCTGAAGGAACCTTAGTCCCATCAACCCCCGGTTGCTTCCCTAGAGGGCGGCACGAATCTGTAGCTGGAGCCACTGCTCGAGCCTCATTGGTTTTGGTTTTATTTATATTTATGTTCTTCATGTTCTTCCCATGAGAATGGGAGAAATACTGTCCACACCATCAGAACCCTCTGTGCGGTTCAAGTCAGGTTACTCTGGACGGTTTCCTGGTAATCCAGAGGTTCCGTTCACGACACCATCACCCTGGTGCCATCCATCCCTAGACACAGGTCACGTGAAACCGTAGATTGGGGGAGTTTGTTTCGACCTCCACGTCTAGATCCGTCATGCTTAGTTATGAGCAGGGTCACCTAGTGCAGGATGCGGCTGTGCACCACGCATGACGGTCTTGGGGAAAGCTTCATTACATTTCTAGCTTGTTTTAATCTACTTTCTGCATTTTACTTTTTTTTCCTTTATTTTTAGTAGTAAGTAGTTGAGTTGCATTCTTAATATCTTCAGATAGCACTTCATTGATGTTTTTGTCTTCTAATGTGATAATCTAGCTATAGATCATAGTTGGCATTAAATGGGTCTTTGTTGGATTTTTTATTCTGATGGGATCTATATCAGTTTACATTACATGGATCCTTGTGATCATTTTGATCTTCAGTCATTTGAAGTTCTTTATGTTTTTGATCCTTGGTTTTACCACCTCTTTTATTTTCTAAAATGAAAATTATTTGTTGATCATCATTTTCGTTGAGTTTGTTTTTTTACCATCTTCGGTTTATAAACATAAAGAAGACTCCAGTAAAATTGGACTTTCTTAATTAAAACAAACCCAAAAAACAAAAAAAACTGGCAAGTTTTACAATTACATTTATGCTGCACACATTTTAGTGGTCACAGCAAAACTGATATCATTTCAAGCTAACTTTTACCTTGCATATGAACTGGAATTACTATTTTGGTAGTATTTACAGCCGTTTATGTAGCACCGTACTTTTCGTTGCAGCATGCTTACTTTATAAAATACATTCTTCTAGGGAAGTACTCCCTGATTTAGTGTAGGTATATTACTTAAAATTAAGTAATAGTCTTCATTGGATGCATCATGTATATGTAAGGAACTAATAGATTATGTCTAAGTTGCTTCCTTGAGATGTTAAGAGTTCGAGGCGTTTTACTTTTAAAGTAAGAGTAAAAAGTGTTTTATCATTGTTTTAAATGATTAATTTTTGTCTTTCAGTTTAACATAACATTTATTTATAGTCTGCCATACTGTTTAATTGTTAAATGTTTAACACTGTAAATTATCTTGTTATTATAACAGATACAAATAGCAATGGGGTCAGCATTTTGTGCTACAATCAAATGACCTTTTGCATCTGCCTAACTAAGTTCATGTAGACCAGAATTTTGTGTTTATTAAAATGTGAGTTACTATATGTTCATTGAAAGGTAAATCTTTGTTTTAACAGAGACAAAAAGTGTTCAACACAAATTTGGTAATTATAGGAATTTATTAAAATATTTTATCAGTTGCATATGATTAGTAGAAATTTACTGGTTATGATTGCAAAGTCTCAGTTGTCAGCTGAACATCACCACATACCGTGCAGAATTTTAAACCAAAAATAGGGACCCAAATAAATATTTTGGGCTTTAAACAAATTGCAATTCGTTTTCCATTGACTAGTTTTCTACACATTCGAAGTAAAGTACATCTTATAAACACAACATTGGTTTAAGATGTCAGGCGCTGAAAAATGGAATTAACTCAAGCGTAGCTTAGACAGCTAAAAACTAAGCACTGTGCTTTGGCTGTTCAAAATTTTTGTAAATACTAATGTGTTTAGGCTGTTAAATGTGAAATACATTTTTGTCATGTGACAAATTTATTTAAGCCAAAATAAATACTTTCTAAGACTGGAACTTAAGAATTAATAAAGCTGGATTGTAATCAGGTAGAAAACTGTTACACAAAATCTTAAAACATGTTCTGTAATAAACTCAAGAAAGTGAAAATGTGGATGAAAAAGTAGGCACTAACCCAGAAGTGATGGAAAGATAATTATTAAAACTTTTCCAACACTTTTTTTGTGTATTTTTTATACTTTTATGTAACAAATACTGTAATTTGAACTTGTGTTTAGTTGTATTATGTGTTATTAGAGTCAGTTGTTGTATCTTAATTTTTACTAAAGTTATGTCACATGCATATTTTACAAACTGTTTTTACACTGATGATTTTATTTAACCGTTCTGCAGCACTATAGTTTATAATTTTGTTTTTTAATGCTGACACATTTATGATGCTGGTTGGAAAATATTTCTGTAGGGAGAAAAAAATACATTTCCTTCATTTTCATACTTTCTATTGTGTATAATTACTATTACCTATTGCTTTAATTTTTCTGTGTTATTGGTGATATATCGAGAATTAAGCCTTTTTGGTTTTATGGAGTTTGACTGTTAAGTAATTTTATTATTGTAAAATTGTCAAAGTAAGTTTTCATAAAATTATATTTTCATATTGTTTAAATATTATAGTAACTATTAATAAATATATTGTACAAAAAATTCTTTGTATTATTTTTTTTTTGAGCGATCAAACTTTAAGCTATGGATCTAAAGCCAACTAACAAAAATGTTCTATAATTTTTAAGTAATAGTGGAAATTTGTTGTGTTACTATTATATTACTGCTCTTTAAAAGCAATTTTGTTCTATAAAGACTGTTAAAGTGAGTATTTAGCTTCTCGCAGCAAAATGCTTCTTTAAATTTATTTTACGGATGTTCTTAGAGCAGAAATATAAAACACTTTAGAGATTTCGTTTTTTCTTGTTTTGTAAACGTCTATACAGCAATCGTTATAGAATATATTAGCTTACAGAGCAAGTCGCTCATTAATGGCTTTATAATAACGATCTTCCGAACATATTTGTTAACTTGCAAACATCAGACATTTGTTATAACAAAAGTAGGCGATGGTAGCTACTGGTAACATGGTTTTGAATCAAGTTTAAGACAATTTTTTTCCAAAATGATCGTCACCAAACGATTTCTTGCAATTTTAGCATTGATGGCTTACCAATACATTGGAGCAGTAAGTATGAGTTTTGGCCCATACTTTTTAACATCCATGAATTGCCTAAATTAAGACCACCTATGGTTATTGGTATATATTGTGGAAAAGGGGAACCATCGGACCTAAATGCCTATCTACAACCATGTGTTGAAGAAATAATAGACAGCCTAAGTCTGACGTGAGAGGGATGGGCGGAGCTTATACTGACTCCAAACAAATCCGTTCTTAATGGTAAAATCCCATAAGGAATTTTTCAATTAGTGTTTTCAGGTTTTCTGTGAGAAAATAAGGTTTCTAGTTTGCCTATTTCGTTAAAGAAACATGCTGTTTGACTGAATTACATTCGTCTTGCCTAGGTGAGTTAATTTAATTTAATAATTCTGCTTGAAAACTTTTTGAGGTTATGTTTATTTTATTTTTCGAGATATTTATAGTATTATATTTTTAGATCTTTTGAAGAAAATGGCTTTAAAACATGTATTAAGACTTTCGAGCATCAATGTTTTTTTAGATAATGATAACGGGATTATAAAGAACGGTGAAAATGTCTTAGAATTCAGCCATGCCAAGAAAATGGACTTCGACCCTGATTTGATGATAATAAGAGGAGAAATATTAGCTAGTATGAAAAATAAGAGCTACTCAGAATTTATTATAGGTATAATAACATTGCCTTTCTCAATATAATAGTGAACTAATTCGGTCTGATTTCATTGTAGAGTTGGAAAAGAACGGTGACATCTCGTCAGCAACATGTACTTGTCCAAGAGTCCACATCGCGACTGGCACTTTTTGAGCATTATAACATTTCTGTAACAGATAAAGCATGTTCATGGAATGCACTTTGGGATAATATAGTAAAATCTTTTTGTAGTGCACTAACTATTAATTATCTGGTAAATATGTTTAGTAAACCACTCAGTTGTCCTAGTAAACGAATTTAAAAATTTGAAGCATCCGTATAGGTTTACTAAACAGATTTCTACCTAAGTACATTTACCGTCTATGTGGTTATGCTGGTTATATTTTGAGTCTGCTATGTGCAGTGCTAATCCGACTTATTCTTTTGTACTCAATTTATTATTTTTATAAATAACGAAAATAGTATTTAGAACCCGTGTTAACTATTTTACTCGACAGTGAAATTGGTTATCATTTAAATAATAAAAATTAATTATAATGTATTCTAAACTTTACTAATTGTTGTTGCCTTTACTTGGTGAAACGGTTCCATCCTAAAATGAAGTTATTCAGAATATGGCAAAAATAACTAGTTTGAACCTAAAAATATTTGGGAATAGACTAATGTACCTACGTAAAACTAATAGCTTGGTTATTGCAACAGCGTGGGAGGATAAAACAAAAAATATTTTAAACAATAATTTAAAACAGATAAACAGCCTAAAATAATAATAACAATTTCTTGATAAGTACACTTGAAGAATCCAAATCACCACAACACATTTTTTAAACACCTGACGATCGTTATACTAACAAAGTTAGTTATGAAAAATTCTAACTACTTTAACATCGCCTTTTATACTGAATCTTAGGTAAAGCACGATACCGAGAGGGAGACTAAATCGCAGGCAAATTCTTCAGTATATTGTATTTTAATTGCCGGACGAGGTTTTTGAACTTCCTTTATCACTTTACTTGACAGGTTTCAGAATGTTTATCTGCATCAAAGACAGAGCGCAAACAGAGGACTACAAAGCATATGGGGGGGGGGGGCCTTTGGTCTCGGATTAAGGAACTTTTTTTTATTGTCCTAGAAATATAAATACTTTCGCACACATCGAGCTCCGCTGGCCGTCTAACATTTTTGATAAGTTTCACATTTTCTTTATCAATGTGGTGGTTATTATCCCAAGTATGTTGTGGCAGGCATGACTTCTCCACACTATCGAATCTAAGCTGTGCCAGATGTCCACAAAATCTAGCCTGAATGGTTCTCTTAGTCTGCCCAACGTATCTAAGATTACAATCTTTACAACACACATTAATCAATCCGGATATGCGTTATATATCGGATTGCGTAGTGGAAAAATTAATTAGTAGACACAGAAACAAGAAAATATTAGCGGAATGCACGACATTCAGAAAAGATAAAATAGAGGAAAAAAATGTTTGCCTACCTTTTGAAATATTTCTAGGCCAATAATGATGCAGATGAACATTCCGAACCTGTCAGGTAAAGTGATAAAGGAAGTTCAAAAACCTATTCCGACAATTAAAATACAATATGCTGAAGAATTTGCCTGCGATTTAGTCTCCCTCTCGGTATCATTCTTTACCTAATATTCAGTATAAAAGGTGATATTAGTAGTAAAGTAGTTAGAATTAACTTTGTTAGTGAAACGATCGCCAGGTCATTAAAAGATGTGTTGTGGTGATTTGGATTCTGGAAGTGTACTTATCAGTGCTCAGGTTCCAATCTTCACTTAGTGAACAGTTTCTTGGCCGTTAATCACACACGTGCCTCAAGTACACCCCACCCCCCCCCAATTTGCAATATATTGTAATTGGGTATACTACCAGTGAGTGCATCGTTAGTGCTCTTTAGTGCACAAAAAAAATAGTGCTTTAATACAAACGGAGATACAACAAAAAAAAACGTGGGGGACGCCAACTTGACGCATGATTTTTTGCAAATTGACTGTGAGTAGTATCATTCAATAGCAAATCGTTAGTGCTTCGCAGTAACACAACATTTTTTGTTGGTGCTTAAACACTTTAGAAAAAACAAACATTTTTTGTATGACTCGTTGGTTAGTGCATCGTTAGTGCTTTCGAGAAAAATACAAATTTTCGTTAGTGCTCTAATACAAAAGGAGGTATACCAGAAAAACTGTGGGGGGGGGGACTTGACGCATGATTTTTGGCAAATAAGGTGTGAATGATATCAATCGATAGAAAATCGTTAGTGCTTCTGAGAAACACAAAAATTTTTGTTAGTGCTTAAATATTTTAGAAAAAACAGTCGATGTCCCTTGGACTTGAAAACTTTTTTTTCGTTGATAAAATTTACATTTTCTCTATGACTCGCTGGTTAGTGCATCGTTAGTGCTTTCAAGAAAAACAAACATTTTCGTTGGTGCTCTAATACGAAAGAAGATATACCAGTGGGGGGCAACTTGACACATGATTTTTTTCCAAATAAGGTGTGAATGATATGAATCGATAGAAAATCGTTAGTGCTTCACAGAAACACTTTTTTTTTGTTAGTGGTCAAATACTTTATAAAAAAGAAATGTAGTTCCATCGCCTAAAAACTACCTGTTTTGGTTCATAAAATACACAATTTTTGTATGACTCGTTGGTTAGTGCATCGTAGGTGCTTTCGAGAACAACAAAAAATTTCAATAGTGCTCTAATACAAAAGGAGATATACCAGAAAAACCGTGGGGGGGGGGGGGTGTGTCAACTTGACCCTTTTTTTGCAAATTTAGTGTAAGTGGTATCATTTCATTTCAAATCGTTAATACTTCGCAGAAATACAACATTTTTTGTTAGTGCTCAAATACTTTATAAAAAACAAACGTATTTCCATCGGGGTAAAAACTATCTAAACTAAGGTTTATTATAATAAACATTATAATTTCCTAGCCCGTTAAAAATGGCTTTAAAACAGGACCCAAAACGTCGAGTTTTCTGATTCTAGATTTATCATAAATCAGAATAAAAACCTTAAAAGATCGGTTTATTCTAAAGCACTTACAATAAAATAACACACATAATTATTTATCACCGTGGGGTGCTTCAAAGGGTTAAATTAATGATATTTTAGCGAATTTTTATTTTAGAAAATTCGGTAATAGAGAGGTATCGGTGGTGAGACTTAGAAACATATGCTCTGATCCAAGTACAATTGTTAACATTGAGCTGGTACCATTTTCTAAGAATGAAAGTTCTCCATCACCACTTAGGTAGCTTATCCTTTGTCGAATATCTGTCCCGCTCATTTCCGAAACTGGTTAACTTGAAGGTTTCACATTTTATTTCTTCTGACAAAATACACCTTCGTCACTAAATAATTATGCACTGACCTGCATACCCTTCCTATAGATAAAAGCGAACTTTCCAATTAGTAAAGAAATTAGTATATATTTTTAGGAATTCGCAGTTTTATCTAGAAATAGGAAACCATGGATCCGAAAAAAGTATCATTACTTTTTGTAAAAAAAAAGCATTAATTGTTTTAAACAAGAATGCTTTTGCTGATAGAAGGCTCGTGGTCAAAGCTCGTTTTAAAATTGAAAATAAATTTTAAATAAAACAAATATATACCAAGTATAAGAGACCAATGTTCTCTTCACAAGCGAAGTAAAAAAAAATTTCAAACTTAGGATATGAACATAATAACCTTTAAAACATTCTTAACCACAGTTTTATTTATATGTATATATTAGGGAAAATAACTTGATTGTTTCAAACAGCTCCCTGTATTAAGTATTTAAACTAGATTGTAGGTAAACAATACAAACTCACTACCTCGAATTTACACTGTGTCAAGAAAATGACTGTCGCACATGATGATCAATTAAATTTTGGCACGCAGCAAGTGCGTTATGGTAGTGAATTTTCATTAAATCTTCAAATTTAAATAATACATTTTTCTAGAAACCTACAAAGCTGAATTTTGGTACTTAGTAAGGTATTTACCAGTGCAACATACCTACCGAATTCACAATAAGCCGGAAAAGATGTGCGAATGGTCTGACGACCGCAGCCATGATAATAATAATATAATAATAATATTTATTAATCCACTTATAACAAACGTTATTGGATACGTCAACAAATATAACAGAAAAAATATACAGTCAGAATTATATAAAACATGGCCCAATAAAGGGCAAACAAGTCAAAATAACAAGTATTAATAGTCACTTAAAAGTAGACAATTGAACACAGTGAAAAATATACATAAAATGCACCACCCTACACACACACACACACACACACACACACACACACACACACATACACACACACACATATATATATATATATATATATATATATATATATATATATATATATATATATATATATATATACACATATATATATATACACAAAATATATATATACACAAACACACATATATACACACACACATATATGTCAAGTCTATAATTTAAAAAAAACAAGATACGGGAAGCAAAGCTCACAGGCAATGTACAAATTTATCAGCCAAAAGTCAAAACACAACCTGTAATTCACAATTATACTCCCTAAAAATCAATTCCGTAAAATTCGTCTATGCTATACAATTCTTTTTCAATTAAAATTGATTTCATTTTTAATTTGAATTTATTTACACTCATATCTTTTAGACTATGAGGTAAATGATTGTAAAACACTATCAATTGATGTTTTACACTTTTCTGTACTTTAGCTAGCCGTGTTTGTGGCTGACAAAGGTAAGGTCTTACAGTGCCCCTTGTGTTGTGTGAATGAATTAATTCACTACCTACAAAAAACTCATAATATTTTTTCACAAAACACAAACATTCAAGCACATACAGAGAAGCAAAGGTAACCCCCTCAAATTAAAAATAGCTCGTATACACGCCTTCTGAAGCACAAAAACTATATTTGCCTCTACTGAATTGCCCCAGAAGATTACTCCATATCTAATTCTGGACTCCACAAAAGAATGGTAAGCTGACAGACTGGCGGACACATCCACCGAAGATGAGATTGTTCTAAGCGCATACACGTAACCTGCCACCTTCGCAGCCACCATTTCCACATGAGCTCTCCAACTCAAGTCACTGTCCAGCTTCACTCCCAAGAACACTATGCTCTCACTAAAATTCATTTGCAGATCACTAACAGAGAGTTGTGTCATGTACTCTATTGAAATCAACGAGGCCTGTTTTATTTACGTTTAAAAGCAAACCGTTTTCACCAAACTATCTATTAAAATCATCTAAAGCACTAACTGTATTTTCTCTTACACTTTTTAGGTCTCTTACTACAAATGAGGTGTCATCAGCGAACAAGATCGTTTTATGTGGTGTCAGACTCGGTACCTCATTCACATATATGAGAAACAAGAAAGGCCCCAAAACGGATCCCTGTGGCACTCCCATGCGGAATACATTCTTTTGCCTGTTGTTCTGTCAACAGCCGACAAACATTGCCTTCTTTCACTTGTGTAGTCGAGCACTCTCGGACGTGTTTTCCACTTCTTCGCAGTGCCTCCTCCACGCCTCCTTCTTGGCGTCCCTCAGTCTTTTGTTATAGGTCGATAGGGCCTGTCTATATTCATCCCATGCTCCCGACCTTTTGGCCGCGTTAAACAGCTTACGAACCTGCGTCCTGGTGGACACCCTCATTTTCAGGGGGCAGTTGGCGTTATAGGCCGAGGTAATTGCGTCTCGCAATTGGACTGCTGCAATCTCGAGGTCTATTGAATTTTTTATGGTACTCTTAACCCCCCGCAGTTCCACAGCTAGGTCTGCACTGTAGGCTTCCCAGTCCGCCTTGCGGGAGTCCCGGTACCATACCGTTTCTCTTTCGACTTTGGCGATTTCAAACCGGATGTATCTGTGGTCTGAGCTACTCACTTCCCCAGACACAGCCCAGCTTTTAACAACGTCACCCAGAAACTGGGTGGAAACTGTTAGATCTAAAACTTCCTCACGCCGTGTTGTGACGAAGGTCGGTTTATTACCTCTATTCAATATGTCTAAATTAAATTTCATAAAGAATTGTAAAAGTGCCTCACCCCTAGAGTTTGTGTCCGAGCTACCCCACAACTCATGGTGCGCATTCGCATCCATGCCGATGATGGTCTGCCATCCACCTGCTCTGCTACCCACCATCAGCTGCTCCAATTCGTTGGGTGGAGGAGGGTCCGTGATGTCCCCTGGCAGATAGGCTGACGCGACAGTAATGTCCCTCAGCCCATCCGCTCCTCCACATCGGATTTTGATCGTTGCCAGGTCCCTGGAACAGAAATTCATTAGAGGGAGAAACTCTATCCCTTCCCTGACAAAAATGCAGGCCCTCGGATTCTCGCTGGATCTGCTGTAGATGAGCTTTCCAGTAGCTCCGCCGAGTCCCTTGATCTCTCCTTTATAGGAGTACGGTTCCTGGATGAGGGCCACATCCGTGTTCCTCAGAGCCATTAGTAGTCCGGCCGTGGCTGCCCTACTGTGTTGGAGGTTGACCTGAAGGAACCTAAGTCCCATTAACCCTTAGTTGCTTCCTCAGTGGGCGGAAGCTAACCCTTCCCATGCCCCAGAATGCCTTGAAGGAGGTTCCTTCAAGGGCTCTGTAAGATGTCTGGTCGATCGAGAAGGCGAGCGTCTGTCCTTTCTCCTCTGCCTTCCTGCTTAGAACCGACCAGTGTTGCGTCCCCAGTTCAGGGTTCTGGATCTTAAGTCTGCTGATCACCGTCTCCTGCGGGACGGTTTCAGGGATCCGTACGAGGACCTTGCGTCTCTTTGGGAGTTCCTTGGGCTCGACGGCTGTCAAGTCCGCCCCCTCCCAAATCTGACCGAGGCCCCCGATCGTTTTCCGCAGCCAGTCCCGCGACTGCGGGCCGGCACAGGTTATCCAGAGGATGCCCCCCGTCAGGCGCGCCCGGTGGAACTGAGGCGGGCTCTCCCCTTCCTGAAGAGAGTCCACTGCAGCTACCACCGCAGCCTGGATCAGGTCCGCCTTCCCCTGGTCTAGCGTGACCTCAGGATGGCGTCTGTCAATCACCGCCATCCCGAGGCCCTCCGCAGCCCCCCTATAAGAGCCAGTCTGCGCCGGTGTTCCGGCCTTGGTTCCTTTGGGAGGTCTGTCTGTAGTAGGCGTGCTAGAGCCAGAGCGCGGCGTCTTCCGACTCGCACTCTCCTCTTGCGCCTTTACAGGCACCCTGGCCCTTTTGGAACGTCTGTCTGTAGTGGGCGTGCTAGAGTTCGAGCGCGTCCTCTTCTGACCCGCACTCCCCTCTTGCGCCTTTACAGGTTTCTCGACCGTCCACGTACCGGCCGCCATTTTTTGCGCCCTCCGGAACTTCTTTCTTTGCGCCCCGGAAAGACGCTTGGACTGCCGGGGCAGTCCCTCTACTCTAACAGTAGAGTCCTCACTGGTGGAGGGGCCCCCGGAGTCCGCGGAGCTCGCCGCCCTCCGGTGGGACCCAGCCTCCAGCTTGGGTGTCGGGGACAGGTCTCTGGCCGAAGCTACCCCCTGATCCCCCGTATCTACGCCGGTCGTGGGACCTCCAGAGTCCGCTGCCGCCCCCTGGCTCGTCTTCGTTCCCGGGATAGACTCAAGGCACAAGTCTGTAGCCGGAGCCACTCCTCGAGCCTCATTGGTTTTGGTTTTGTATGTGTTTATTATCTTCATGTTGTTCCCACGAGAATGGGGGAAATACTGTCCACACCATCAGAACCCCCTGTGTGGTGCAAGGCGGGTTACTCTGGAGGGTTGCCTGGTACTCCAGAGGTTCCGTTCACGACACCATCGCCCTGGTGCCATCCATCCATAGGCACGGGTCACGTGACACCGTAGATTGGGGAAGTTTAGTTCGACCTCCTTGTCTAGATCCGTCATGTTTAGTTATTAGCAGGGTCACCTCGTGCAGGATGCGGATTTTTACCGCGCATGACGGTCTTGGGGAAAGCTTCATCGAGAGTTTATGTTGTTATTTCCACTTCCTCAGCTTGCCCCCTGGAGTCCTTTTGCCCGCAACTCCTTAACCCCTCTGCCTCCTTCAAATTGGTTGGATAAATACCCTGTTCAAACATTTTATTAATTAGCTCTGATAATGGGTCAGCTAAGGTCGGTGCACAATACTTTAACAATGATACCGGCATCTCATCAAAACCAACCGCCAATGTGTTCTTAAGCAGCATAATTGTATTTTCTACCCTTCTCTATCGGTGGGTTTCAAAAACATGGTGTTGCCCAGTGCACTAGGACTCCTAGAGTCCAAGCGCCTTTCCGGCGCAGTATATTTTGGACACATATTCAACAATTTATTATTCAACGATGTCAATGTGTTCACATAATCTTTCCCGTCTGCAAAATTCCGCACATCAAACTGTTTATCTCCTTCATGCTGCCTCCCAGTCAACTTATTGACAAGTTTCCAGGTTGTTTTTGCTTTGTTCTTTGAGTCCAAAATATAGTTGGTATTGTTTCTCTTTTTTGCCTCCTCTATTTCACGAGTCAACTTATTTTTAATGTTACAATAAGTCTCCTTACTAACACTTCCTCTCTTAAGCCCCTCAAAAAGCTGCCTCTTTACCCTTTATTATCTGCTCAGTAATCCACACCGAATCATCCCCACAGTTTCTCAACTTTCTCATTTACTTAGGGCATACTTCATCCATTATTAACTTTAAATTTTGATATATCACGTTGTAGCAGTCCTCAGCACTACCATTCTCCATTATTTCATCCCATGCCAACTATTTTAACTTACAGTTTATAATCTCTAGATTATATTCCGAAAAGCTTCTACACTCTGCTTTTCCTGCTTTTTCAAGAACTTTTAAATTAATGCACATGCCTATTTTTTGTGCCAGATGGTCTGATTGAAAAAAGACCATGTTGTTAGCATTAAAATTGCCTACATTTGTGAATATGTTATCTATAAGCGTTCCTGATGTCCCATTAATTCTTGTAGGTTCAGTGATAGCAGCTCTCAATCCTGCTGCACCCAAAATGTTAAGAAAATATTTCACAGGTGCTGATTTAGTGTCTTTCAGGTTCAGATTGAAATCACCACATAACAAAATCAAAGACATTTTCCTAATCAAAACACATTCAAGTATCTCCTGAAATATAACAAAAAATTCGGCAATATCTTTTCCAGGTCTATAAATATTCACTATTATAACATTACTGTCTATTATTTCAACTGCACTACATTCCAGTATCAACTCTTTACTCTTTTCCTTCACGACAACAAGTTCACGATGTTTTATGCCCTTTTTAAAAAGATGCAGGAACCACCTCTCATGCTAACATCCCTACAAAAAGAGGACGCAAGGACAAAACCATCAACGGACACTACACCAATCTCACTCCTCCTAAACCAGTGTTCGGTAAAACACAACTCATCAGTATCAAAAACCTCAAGAAGCACATTCAAGTCATCCACGACAGTGTTCAGTCCCTGCACATTTTTATGTATTAAAGTGAAATCATACACAAATAAACTGCTCTGTCCTACACCACTATTTAACATCGTGCAAGAATCGCTCTCTTCCCTCTCTGTACCATGTCCCTCCAGGCTATGTCGCTGACTATGTTCTTCCCCCTCGAAAATGAGAACACTGCTGTCCTGTAGATAATGTGTCACTCTGTGGCACCGTTGTTTCCAAAACTTCTTGTTGCCCCTCTCGATTTCCATCTTCTGAAAACCGTGCTAAACTCAAACAAAGACCAATCTTTCTTCCCAACAGGTTCTCGACTCTCCCCTCAAAATTCTCCTCCTGTGTTCCGCCTCCCATATCGTCCACTCTTCCTTCAAACTGTTCTGAAGGTTTTATAAAAATAAGGTTTTTATCCGTTCCTGCAGGCTGCAGTATCTGTTCAGCCACTCTCTGTGCTATCCTGTAATTACTCAACTTCCTATCATCAGTGTTCACATCAATGAAACAAGCTTTTCCATCCAAAATGTTATTGACTCTAAACATAAATTCTTTCAATTTGCATTAAATTTCCTGATAAATTTTATATTATGTCTATTTGACTTGGTGATAGGTGTTGATGTGATGACAATGTTTGTATGCAAACAAGATTTAATTTTTCTTAGAATGTTTCTAAAAGAGGGATATCTTTTTTGCCTCAAAATCATTTGCCCCGGCCATAATAACCACATAGTCATTGTCAGAAAACTTAATCAGCAGATCTTCAACACTTTCTGTGACACCCAAAAATGTTGCCCCAGGTTTGATTATAGTTTCCAGATTATAGCCACTTGATCCGATACGACCATACAATACTTTATTAAGATGTCTACCATATTCATCACATAACAGCAGTACCTTCCTTTGGTGTGTTGTCACTGATACTATTTTCGGATTATCTGTATGTGTGTGTAAAGTTCCCGGCCATAATAACCACATAGTCATTGTCAGAAAACTTAATCAGCAGATCTTCAACACTTTCTGTGACACCCAAAAATGTTGCCCCAGGTTTGATTATAGTTTCCAGATTATAGCCACTTGATCCGATACGACCATACAATACTTTATTAAGATGTCTACCATATTCATCACATAACAGCAGTACCTTCCTTTGGTGTGTTGTCACTGATACTATTTTCGGATTATCTGTATGTGTGTGTAAAGTTCCCGGAATGTATAGTAGATTCACCATTAGTTTCTCATCCCCTAATTGCTCTTTTAGGTCATTTATCTGTTTATTGAGCTTTTGGTTTCGCTCCAACACTTCTCCAATTTCCACTCCAAGTTTCATGTTCCTTGTGTTAATATCTTTCCAGGCAGCCTCAAATTCTCCTATCTTGCTCTTTAAGTCTTCACATTCTTTACACTCAGACAACACTGTCCCCTTGGCTTGTTCTGCTTCAATTTTGCAAAGTTTCTCCTTCAACAGCTTAATCTCTCTTGTCTGCTGCTCAGCTTCCCTGGAATAATTCGCCTCTATTTCATAGGCATCAGCCTCAAAAAGTTCCAACCTCTTCCTCAGCCTCTCTACATACCCTTCTTTCTGCCTCAATTCCTCTTGCAGCCCACATACATCTCTCTCAAGTTCATTTATCTTATTTTTGCCAGTAGAATCGTCATATTCCTCCACACATTTTTGTGAGCACAGTATCTTATGTCTCTCCACAATGACCATACCACTCGCTCTCAATACAACTCCTGTGGAAACCCTCAAAACAACCAATACAGAAATAGTTTTTTGTTTCTTTAACTTTATTACAGCAGCTTAAGGATTTGCTCATATTTAAGGACACCTGTAGCTCGTCGCAAAATTCCACACCAGTCTATATTATCTTTAAAATAAATTATCACTTTAATGTTTAAAAGGTTTATCTTATCACAAACCTTTTTTACTATTGTTTATACTTCAAATATATTTAGTAAAGTCTAATTTCTGCAACAAGTGTAACAAATCTGAGGTGCACTTCTAATGGTTTCACTAAGAGACAGTCCAATGACACAAATGCGAAAAAAAAAACAATTTTAAGCTCACTATTTCATGAATAATTTCCACATTAAAACCTGACAACTTCTGAGCAGCTTCAATGTCTTGACATATATCCAAACAACACACACACACACAAATTCAAAATAACTTTGTTATTTTTTGAGTCGCAAAGTCTCACCATCAATACCTCTCCATTACCGAATTTTTTTTAAATAAAAGTTTGCTAAAATATCATTAATTATACCTTTTGAAGCATCCCATGGTGATAAATAATTATGTATGTTATTTTATTGTAAGTACTTTAGAATCAACCGGTCTTTTCAGGTTTTTATTCTGATTTCTGATAAAACCAGAATCGGTTAAAGCTCGACGTTTTGGGTCCTGTTTTAAAGCCATTTTCAACAGGCTTAGAAATTATAATGTTTATTATAATAGACCTTAGTTTAGATAGTTTTTACCCCGGCGGAAATATGTTTGTTTTTTATAAAGTATTTGAACACTAACAAAAAATGTTGTGTTTCTGCGAAGCACTAACGATGTGCTATCGATTGATATCATTCACACCTTATGTGGAAAAAAAACATGCGACAAGACCCCGCCCCACAGTTTTTCTGGCATAGGTCCTTTTGTATTAGAGGACTAACAAAAATTTTTGTTTTTCTCGAAAGCACTAACGATATACCAAGCAACGATGTGGATTTTATGAACTAAAAAAGTTTTCACCCTGACGGAAAAATTTTTGTTTGGACATGTTTGTTTTTCCTAAAGTATTCAAGCACTAACAAAAAATGTTGTGTTTCTACGAAGCACTAACGATTTGCTATTGAATGATACCACTCACACTTAATTTACAAAAAAAATCATGCGTCAAGTTGCCCCCCACGGCTGGTATATCTTCTTTTGTATTAGAGCACTAACGAAAATTTTTGTTTTTATCGAAAGCACTAACGATGCACTAACCAGCGAGTCATAGAGAAAATGTGTATTTTATCAACGAAAAAAAAAGTTTTCAAGTCTACGGGACATCGACTGTTTTTTCTAAAGTGTTTGAACACTAACAAAAATTGTTGTGTTTCTCAGAAGCACTACCAATTTGCTATCGATTGATATCATCCACACCTTATTTGCAAAAAATCATGCGTCAAGTTGGCCCGCCCCCAAAGTGTTTCTGGCAGATCTCCTTTTGTATTAGAGCACTAACGAATTTTTTTTATTTTTCTCGAAAGCAATACGGATGTACTAACGAACGAGTCAAACAAAAAATGTGTATTTCATGAACTAAAAAAGATAGTTTTCACCCCGACGGAAAAATGTATGTTTTTTCTAAAGTATTTAAGCACTAACAAAAAAATGTTGTGTTTCTGCGAAGCACTAATGATTTGCTATTGAATGATACCACTCACAGTCACTTTGCACAAAATCATGCGTCAAGTTGAGCCCCCACCCCCTCACCACGGTTTTTTGCTGTATCTCCGTTTGTATTAAAGCACTAATACATTTTTTTGTGCACTAAAGAGCACTAACTGGTAATATACCCAATTACAATAAATTGTAAATGGGGGGGAGGGGTGTCAACTTGACGCACGTTAAATACACGAATATCAAGGAGATTTTAAGTTGGCGCCAATTTAATAAGAAATCTGCTAACAATGTGTACTAGTAAATTAGTAATGAAACAGTTTATTTCCTCTAACCATCAAGTTCACCAACTTAGTTAATTTTATATTACACCTTTCAAATCTTTTTATGTGTAGGGGAATGTGGGGCAAAGTGGACCCTCGGGGCAAAGCGGACTTCTCCCACCACGCATAAAAGAAAAATCCGCGCTCGACCACAGTTAGCACGTCTTGAAACTCACGCCGAAACCGTATTGTTAGTATGCTTTCGACAGCAGCCGCGTCACAACCCTGCGCGTCCTTGAATGCCTAAGTTTTTCGTGATCTGTGATGCAATATTTAGTGTTTACAAAATAAGCGATAATAAGGTATGTTTTTGGAGTTTTTAAATTGTTAATGTGTCTTTGAATTGTTGAATTTGTAGCTAGAAGTTATCATCAGTAACTTTTTGGTAGACAGTTCCATTCTTTTTTAACGGCTTTTTTGTTCTAAAATGACCCTGCGGGGCAAAGCGGGTTTTTTCAGCGGGGAAAAGTGGTCAGTGGCCGCTTTGCCCCTATACCTCAAGATTATTTGTTAAAATTTTTGTGTAGCTTACTATAGTGTTGTGAAACCAGCATTTAGACACTCAGCATGACGTTTTCAGCTACATATTATGTTTTAACAATCTTTTGTACCAATTTTTATATTACTTATACCAGTTTTAAACTGCATATTTTTGATTGTTTTAGTTTGAAAATGGTACGGAGCTATAAACGAAAATCAAATCAACAATCTTGGTCCGAAGAGGCTATGGCAAGGGCTATAGATGACGTAAGAAACAAATACATGCCTATTAAAAAAGCAGCTTTAACCCACCAGGTGCCTAGAACCACTTTAAGGCGCCATTTGAATAAGAACGACATGGAGCCAAACGATGCAGCAAAAAAAAAGTTGGGACGATTCACCACAACTTTTACAGCCGAACAAGAAACGGAATTAGCAAATCATATCCTAGAAATGGAAAGTCGACTTTTTGGACTTGGGACCACCGATCTGAGAAGGCTGGCGTTCGAGTATGCGGAGAGAAACAATATTCCTAATACATTTAACAGAGAAAAAGGTTTAGCTGGGCGCGATTGGATTTATAATTTTTTAAAGAGGCGCAAAAATATTTCTTTGAGGTTGCCAGAACCCACATCACAAGCAAGAGCTACAGCGTTCAACAAAGACAATGTTTCAAAATTTTTTGCGCTTCTAGGAGAAATGTTGGAAAAACACAGTTTCTCACCAAGTCGGATATTTAATTGTGATGAAGCAGGACTACTGACAGTACCAAACAAACCATCAAAAATATATTCTTTAAAAGGGAAGAAACAAGTTGGAGCACTGTCGTCAGCGGAGAGAGGGGCCCTTTCTACATTGGAAGTTTGTTTTAATGCTGCGGGCAAAATTACTAAAGGGGGAACATAAAAATGTTCCCCCTTTAGTAATTTTTCCGAGAGTGCGAAGATCTCCTCTTCTTGAAAAAGGCTTGCCTCCAGATTCAATTGCTGCATATCATCAATCAGGATGGATGCAATCTGAAATATTTTCAGGTGTCTGGTTCAAACATTTTTTAAAGTATGCTAAACCCACCAAAGAAGATCCGGTCCTATTGGTATTAGACGGGCATGCAACCCATACCAAAAATTTGGAATTTGTGGAAATGGCGCGAGCCAACAATGTGAATGTTATAGTTCTACCCACACATACATCTCATCGACTGCAGCCGCTCGACGTGACTTTTATGCGACCTCTTATGACATATTACGAACAGGAGGTAAAAAAGTGGCTGGTGAATAATGCAGGAAAACTGGTAACCATTTACGAAGTAGGTGATCTTTTTGGCAAGGCATTCCAAAGAGCTGCTACTACAGAAACGGCTTTGAATGGGTTTAGAGCCACTGGAATCTATCCCTATAACCCGAACATATTTCCAGAATATTTATTCAAACCCTCGGAGACCACAGATAAACCTGCACCTCAGAATGAAGAAACTCAACTTCAGAACGAAATGGCACAATCACGGAACGAAGAGATAACATGTCACAACGAAGAAGTTGAGGCTGAGAGTACACAAAAGCGTTCTGCATCACCTCAACCAGGTCCAAGCACTAGATCATCTCCACCATCTACTCCAGTTGAGACAGTAAAAAAAAGCGTCGGCAAAGATAACTGCGAAAACCTGAAACAGCTTTATTTTTCTCCAGAGGATATTCTTCCACTTCCAAAGGCTGGACAACGTGAACAAAAGAGATCAGTGAAAAGAGGAAGAACAATGATACTAACAGCAACTCCCAATTATGAAGAACTCAAATCTGCAAAAGTTGTTCAACCAAAGAAAGCTAACACCGTTAAAAAACAAATAGCCAAACAACTACCAAAGAAGATAGTTACTGAAAATGACTCCTCATCTGAGAGTTCTGCTGATGTGGAATATACTGAATCGGGCAATTCAAACAGTGATATTGAATATTATCCAAAAACATCTAGATTTAAGATAGAAAAAATAAACATTCGAGATCTGAATATAAACGAATTTATTTTGACGGAATTGGTTTCAGATAAACAAACCAAAAAACAATTTGTAGCTCAAATTATAAACATAGAAGAAAATTCTGCTCAGGCTAAAAAAATACAAGTGAAATTCCTACGACAGTATAGACAGAGTAAAAATGTTTTTATATTTCCAGACGTAGACGATATTAGTGATATCTTTGAGTGTGAAGTAGTGGGAAGAGTTCATATTACAAATCTGAGGCATGGGAAAATGCAGATTATATGAATATGGGTTTTTATTTTGGTATTTAAAAAAGTATTAAAGCATTTGTGTTTGTGTTATGTTCTTTAATAGTTTATCATTTTAGAAATAAAGTTTATGTCGTACCGTTCTTTAAATATTATATTCATATATATATATATATATATATATATATATATATATATATATATATATATATATATATATATATATATATATATATATAACATGTAGGAAAAAGTTTGTTTGTTTCATATATTTTCTTATTCTATGATTTTAAGAATAAAGTTTTGGTTGTATTGTTCTTTAAATAATGTCTCATGTTTATTCCCCCTATTTGAGTTTCTACCGTTGACATGGAATTAAAACTTTAAATTGAATTATACATGTGTTTTTTAAGTTATCACCAGTTTAACCTCCTTATGTCCACTTTGCCCCATACGTCGGTCCACTTTGCCCCACATATGGGGCAAAGTGGGCACTTTTGACTTAAAAATAAAACCTGATATGAAATAGGTTTACAGTAACAGCAAAAATAAAAGGTAATTAAACTAGATAGATAAGGTGGGCCTTAATTAAAAGGTGCAACTTTTGGAGAAAAATGTTGAAAAAATGAAATATGATAATGTTTATAAGCTTAGGGGGGCCGCTCTGCCCCACATTCCCCTACTCGTATATATTTCAGTACAAGTTTTGGTATTATATGGCTGTCGGCTGTACACAATTTTGATACTCATATTAAAAAGTCTTAAATTTATATTGGATGTTTTTACGGTTTTTTTAGACTCTCCAACTTTTTAAATTAGTAGATAGCTCATATTTTTGAATTTTATGTCAATAAGTTAGCTCTTATTTTGAGTAATAGGTCAAGTCTTGATTCCATTATCATAAAGTTAAATTACAGTAGGTACTACACTTGATCAATATCCACATATAATAAAATCGTAAATTTTTACATCGAATAAAGTTATTTCGATAAAAATTTGCAGATAACTAAATCTACGATTCCGAAGTCATCGTTTCTATAATTTTTATTTACTAGTTTTTTCAATGCGTAGTGCGCAAAAAATACTTTACATTTTTGTCTATTTTACGGGAATGCAGTGGAAACTGTATGTAACAGTAAACAAATCGTGAAGGAACAAAGCCTTAAGCAAAAGCTGGTCTCTAATATAGAGTAGTAAAGTAAACATTGAAAAGATAGTAGATATATAAGTGTATTGGTTTTAACGAAACCCATCGTACCAACAGACCTCCGTTTTTTGTGACTAAAGGACCTGTTTCCAGCCAACTCTCTCACACACAAACCCACACAACAGACCTCCGTGCGCTGTTGCAATATTTCTGAGGCGTATTAGTATGTAAAATACTCGGAGGAAAAGCCTACTGGGCCATCGTATGAAGTGTATATGTGTATTAAACGGTGACGCCACCTGTTAGAGGTACCGTGAACTGGTTTGTGTAACTGTATATGTATATCATGTCAAACGGCCTCCGACCAAAAATTTAGAATTCACCGTTTAATGATTAATAGATCATGGTTTAGTCGTTATACACATGGATACGTATTGGCCTCCGATTTTTCGTAGTCGCCTCTGATTTTGGAGGCAAGTTCTTTGAACGCGTATATATTTTAGAGGCGTATAAGACATAATGCATATATATATATATATATATATATATATATATATATATATATATATATATATATATTATGGATGTTAGTTGCACTTGTTGATATTAAATCCATACGTAAACATTTAATATAACTTTATTACTTCACTAACTGAATAAACTATATGATACATTTAACTATAATACACTTTATGATATAATAACAATTACACGAGTACATAGCAGATAACTGACCGAGCGTGGAGGAGGTGTGTTCACTGTAGCGGTTGGTAGAGAGTAGAGAGGGAGAGAGATCGCCTAGTGTCTCTTATACCTGTAGTTCTTGACAGCTGGCTGTCGCATAACGTAACGCAACGTTTAACTGTCAAGAGTATTTATGCAGAAATATAGAGTAGTGTTGACGGAAACACTGCGGTCGGAACCACCGCCACATACTCCCCTCTCAGTGGCAACGCTATTAGTTCAAGTATCTTCGTGGAAATCGAACTCTACGTCCATGGCGTGTAGTTTGAACGGGAACGGGAACTTCACTGTCACTTTCAGTTTCACTAGGTGTTGGACTTTCAGTTTCACTAGGTGTTGGACTTTCAATGTCACTTTCAGTTTCACTAGGTGTTGGACTTTCACTGTCACTTTCAGTTTCACTAGGATGTCTCCGAGGCTGGAAAGTTGTCTGTTCGTTATCACAAAGAATGAATGCGGGTTTAAGACGGTCAACAGAAATTGTCTCTTCTCCGTGTGATTTCTTGATTTTGAAGACTTTGTCAGTTCGGGACAGTAGTAACACAATTGGCAATTTAGCGACCCAGTTTTCGTCCATATGAGCTTTCAAGGCCTGTTTCAGACGTCTATGCCATCTCTCGATTACACCATTTGCTGCTGGGTGGTAAGCTGTGGTCTTGATGTGGTCTGCACCTAGTGTTTTAGTGAGGTGTGTGAAAAGGTGGCAATCGAATTGTTTACCTCTGTCTGTCTGTGGTGATGTATTGCGGAACACCGAAACGAGAGATCCAGCATGATAAAATAGTGTTCGCTACTGTTTCTGCTGTAATATCTGACAATGGAATTGCTTCGGACCATCGAGAAAATCTGTCTATTATTGTTAACAGATAGCGTTGACCTTGTGATGGTGGTAATGGTCCCACAATGTCAACATTTATATGCGAGAATCTTCTCATGGCTGGGGTGTATTGTCCAATGGCACTGGAAGTGTGTCTCCATATCTTGACTTTCTGGCAGGGAATGCAAGTTTTAGACCAAAGAGATACATCGCGTTTCAATTTGGGCCAACAAAATCTATCCTGGACCAGATCGGCTGAAGCTGATATGCCTGGGTGAGATAAATTGTGGATAAAATCGAAAATCTTTCGGCGAAATTTGAGCGGAATGAATGGGCGAAGTTTCTTTGAAGAAGAATCGCAAATAAGATTCAATCCGTTGTCAAGAGGCATGTTTTGAAATTTGTATGGGGAAGATTTAGACTGCAGAAGGTGTTTGAGTTCCTCACAAGATGACTGAGCTTGCGCAATTTCTTGGAGTGACACAGTGGAAGAAAGTGAAATTGTTTCAATGCGAGAACAATAGTCTGCGGGAATGTTTGTAGGACCTGGTATGTAGCGAATGTCTGTGGTAAATTGACCTAGGAAGTCTAAATGTCGTAGTTGCCTTGGAGATGCTTTATCGACGCGTTGTTCAAAAGCGTATGTCAAAGGTTTGTGGTCCGTATAAATGGTGAAATGGCGACCTTCTAGGGTATATCTAAAGTATTTAACTGCCTGATAAGCGGCTAGAAGTTCGTGATCGTAGGTGCTGTAAGATTTTTAGGCTGAAGTAAGCTTTTTAGAGTAGAAACCTAGGGGTTCTAGTGTTTGATCACATAGTTGTTGGAGGGAAGCACCTACGGCATAATCAGAAGCATCGACATGGAGAATCAGTGGTAGCGAAGAAGACGGATGAGCTATTAGTGTAGCGTTTTTTAGTGCCCCTTTCAAACGTTCGAATGCTTCTCGAGTCTGAGGAGTCCACTCGATTTTACGTTTGTCGCGTTTTTTGGGATTCTGGCAGAGGTCGAATAGTGGTTGCTGAATTTCCGCAGCACGTGGAAAAGAACGACGGTAGAAATTTATGAGACCTAGAAATCTTCTGAGTTTTTCAATGGTATCGGGAAGAGGTAGGTCGGTAATAGCTTTGATGCGTTCAGGAAGTGGAAATAATCCAGATTTATTTACACGAAAACCTAAAAATGAAATTTCGGCCACTCCGAATTCACATTTAGATGAATTGATACGGATGCCGTTGTCTTGAAGTGTCTGAAAAAGTTTTGCTAGATGCTCCTGATGTTCTTTTTCAGAGGCTGATGCAACGAGAATATCGTCAAGATAGGCGTAGGCAAAGTCAAGATGTCTTAAAATTGAATGTAAATATCTTTGAAATGTTTGTGCTGAATTACGAAGGCCAAATGGGGTTTTAACAAATTCGAATAACCCAAATGGAGTTATGACTGCTGTTTTGGGAATATCTTGAGGTGCTACTGGGATGTGATAGAAAGCGCGAATGATATCTAATTTTGAAAAAATACGTTTGCTTTCTAACTGGGCATTAAAATCCTGCAAATTTGGAATGGGATATTTGTCTGGGATTGTTTTAGCGTTTAGTGCTCGGTCTCCATGAGCCATCCTTTTTTTGCACCATGTGGAGGGGGCTTGGCCATGGACTTTTGGAGGGTCTACAAATTCCCAAGTTTATAATGTGCTGGAATTCTAGCTTTGCTTGAGCTAGCTTTTCCGGGGGCAATCTTCTAGCTTTTGCAGTGACAAGTGGTCCTTCCGTACTTATAGTATGGAAGAACTCAACCTCTGGAAGGTTGCTAGAAGAAGTTTCCTTAAAAAGGTCAGGAAATTGTTGTAGCAATTTGAAGTACTGGTGTGTCGGGTCTACGAGATGTATTTTAGAATTAATTCCTGGTGGTGGGTTAGCACCGGTCTTAGAGAGGTTTGTCTTTGTATCGATTAAACGTCTATGTTTCATATCCACAAGTAAAGCAAACTCTGCTAGAAAATCAGCGCCTATAATTGGTTGCTTGATATCGGCAAGTGTGAAGGGCCAGCAGAACCTACGGCGTAAACCTAGATCCAAATCTGATAGTTGTTCGCCAGAGGTATGAATAGGGGTCCCGTTTGCAGCATACAAGGTACGTCTCGATTGAAATTTCCGTTGGTCGTGAGTGGGTGGAATAACTGAAATATCCGCTCCAGAGTCGATTAGAAATTTCATATTGGAGCGTCTATCAAAAATAAAAAGGCGGCGTGTTAGGTGGCTCTCGTCTCCTGCCGCGTGGAGGGAGTGCCTTATTGGTTTTCCGACACATGTTTTGCTTTAAAATTGCAAGGTTGGATGCAACGTTTGGCCTTGTTGCCAAATCGTTCATGATACCAACACGTGGAAGTTGAGGAATTTGTGTTTATGGAATTTCGAGAGAGCCTGGGTCTTTCTCGGGAGGTAGATCGGGAACGCGTTCGCAATTCGTTGACTGATGCTGTTAGCTTCTCTAATTGCGCTTCTAACTTGGCTAGCTTGTCGGGCTCGCGTGACTGAATTTCAGCCACGTTGTATTTATCTCCGAAAAATTCAACGATTTTGTCTGCTGTAACTGACAAATTTTCTAGAGAATCGTTGCTCAAAGCCAAAATTGAACGAACGTTGACTGGTAAACGTTGTAGAAATAAAATTTTAAGGAAATCATCTCCAATTTGACTACCGGCTAAAAACTTGATTTCGCGTAAAATTTGCGATGGTTTTCTGTCGCCTAATTCTAATTCTATTAAAAGTTTATTTATTTTGCGACTTTCGGACTCTTCAAATTCTAATAAAAGACGTTTCATTAGATCTAAATAGGGGGTTGATGATAATGGTTGGGTTAAAAAATCTGAAATTGACTCTGCGACATCAGGATCGAGTATAGCGAGTACATGACTGAATTTTGTCTTTTCAGAACTGATCTGCGATATATAGAACTGTGCGTCAACCTGCATTTGCCAGATTTTCACGTTACGTTCCATATAGGAGGTAATTTTATTGCAACCCTTGCCATGATATTGCTGCTTGAAGAATCTTCGGCCATTGTGAAAAAAATCAGATAATTTTTAAATTAGAAAGGACTGACCTGTTTAGATATTCGTTTTCTGCAGGCATGAGCACGTGCGTGGAAGTTAGGCGACGTCGGCTGGAACATCAGGCTCGGCATCTTCGGCTTGCGGCACGGGGTCACCAATATGGATGTTGCATTTGTTGATATTAAATCCATACGTAAACATTTAATATAACTTTATTACTTCACTAACTGAATAAACTATATGATACATTTAACTATAATACACTTTATGATATAATAACAATTACACGAGTACATAGCAGATAACTGACCGACCGTGGAGGAGGTGTGTTCACTGTAGCGGTTGGTAGAGAGCAGAGAGGGAGAGAGATCGCCTAGTGTCTTTTATAGCTGTAGTTCTTGACAGCTGGCTGTCGCATAACGTAACGCAACGTTTAACTGTCAAGAGTATTTATGCAGAAACATAGAGTAGTGTTGTTGGAAACACTGCGGTCGGAACCACCGCCACATATATATATATATATATATATATATATATATATATATATATATATATATATATATATATATATATATATATATATATATATTAGGTAGCCTATCGAGTTTTAGATTTGCATTACCCTAATATATACGCACGCATATGTAATATGTATAAACTTTACTTTCCAATTTTGCAAGATATACCTATACATATTTATTATCAAAACGTTTTTTAAAGGTTATGAAATGCTGTGTATTTTTAGCTATAAAACAGTTCTATTAAGCCAGAAGACTCCAGATACATAGTTCTAAAACATAAGATCAGTTGTGTTAATGGTTGGTTTATAAAACATCGCTGTTCTATAAGCATACATCATCAATAAATATACTGTATTAGAGTATAGGACTGACATAGATGGCATTTGGCATAAAATATATTGCTCTAAATTTTGTTTTAAAAGTAAAAATGTTATATTGCCTCTATAGAGAAATAGTGATACTAAAATAGTTGTATGGGTGTTACTTAACATTTTATAAAGCATCTTGGATCTCTTCCCTCTCATCCCTCTCATTTTTACAATTTTTTTGTCACTCTTACAGTTGTGATTTCTTTATCAAAAAATAATGTGTTACAAGAAATGACTGTTAATTTTCTTAACATGGAAGTTCTTCAAAATGTTAGGTTTACCTATTCAATTTCACCTCTGCTTGTATAAAAGAAAGTCGGAACGCAGCAAGTGCGTTATAGTAGAGAATTTGCATCAGTTTTGTAATGAACTATAAGTGAAGAGAAGTATGCAAAAATTGAAGTTGTAGGAACAAGAACCAGTAGATATATTTGTAGAGTAGGAGCCTCCCGAAGAAGCTGAAATTTTAACAAAATAAAAAAGCGACTGTTGAAACAGACTGTGCAAAAATAATTGTTAGTAATACATATACTGATAATCATGATCATCTATAAACTTTTTAGTTTTATATTTTTTTGTGTGCATTTTTTGTGTAAGTTACAAACACATTTATTTGTACCCTTTGTACACTATGTTATGTGTGGTGTCTGTGTTGGCATGTTTTGAATTCAAAGACATGAGATGGCAACTACTATTACCTACACTATAACCGTAAGAGTATTGAGCTAAGGACTGAGGTATAATTTTTTTTTAATCATTAAATATTGTACACTTACAGTAATCATTTTCTAAATTTGATTTTGCAATAGATTTATTGTATATTGAGTCTTAGAAGGCAGATAAAGGTACTATGTCTTGTTTCAAGTTTTTATTAAACTGTTTTAGTATTTGTGCCTAATCAAATGGTCTTTTTATAAGACTCATCTTACAGTTTATATATATATATATATATATATATATATATATATATATATATATATATATATATATATATATATATATATATATATATATATATAAAAGTAAACTATTCATATTTGGTCTGTTAATAGAAATTCATAGTAAATATAACAAAATCCAAAATAGAAAATGAAAGTTAATCATCTCAAGAACCTTTACCAAAAATTCAATAATTGTTATTGTCCTTCCTTAGTGAAACTGTTCCATATTAAATACAGATGTTGAGACTATTTCTTTGGCTTAACTAACATTGGTTTTCTTTTCTGTAAATGAAGGACATATCAGCGAAACCGGTCACAGAAATGTTAAAGAACATCTAGAATTCAAAAGGGCCACTTATTCCAGTAAGCTTAGGTGCTGGCTACGTCCTTCATTTACAGAAAAGAAAACAAATATTAGTGAAGCCAGAGAAATAGTTTCAACGTCTGTATTTAGTATTTACCTAGGTACAAGATTTTTTTTTGTTCATTTTTGACTGTTTAGAAAAGTAACTTAAAAGTTTTACGAGATGAAACCTGAAATTTTCATATTTATTTTTTAGCTTCATGTACCTACTTTACTGTTATTTTTTAATTGATAGCGCTTTATAACTTCATTTTTTGTTGTAATTTTAATTAAGCAGGTATAAATTATACATTTTTCATCATAATTTTAATACTTTTATATTATTGTATCTAATAAGTATATTTGTTCATCTAAATTGTACATGTGTTTTACAAATAGGTATAAGCTTATACCCTGTGATCAATACAATTGTATTCACTCATAATGCTTCAACGTACACTATCAAACTATTTTATACATACCTATTGTCATTTTAATGTTGTTAGCGAAAATTTTATCATGAAAAATTCGCCATTAATGTACCTTTCATCAGTTATCATTCTGTAAATGCTACCAGTATTTAACTTGCTTTAAGAGGGAGCTTGCTTTTAATTGTGACTATATAATGTTAATTGTTTGGTCACAATTTATCACTATAATTTTGACATAATTTTACGTCACTAAAACAGACAGATTTATATAATTTTATATTAGTCTAATAATGTATCTTTAGCAATATTCATTATTAATAAATCAGGATATTTATAAAACTCTCTGACATATCGGATAATTTAGAGTATATTGCAGCACATGATTACGCTCTCAATTTGTGCCAATAAATGGGCTTGTTCATATGTAATGCATTTTTATTGCTTTTAATGTAGGTAAACCTTAAAAATAGTACTTTATAGTGAGCCATATTCATGAGAGGATACATTTGACTAGCAATTACAACTTGTGGTTTACTGTTGGCTTCCGAACAAAATTTGCCATATTTTTAGAGGTTCTAGGGTTCATTTCAGTGCTGAAGTCAAACCTGCCACCTTTAGAGTAGCAGTCATACATTGTCACCACTACACCACATGTAATAACCTTATATCCATATTAAACTATAAATATGGTTTGTTATAAAATACAACATATCGAAATAAGAAAATAGTTTGTTTCATTTATATATAATTTTGAGTTTTTACGTTGTGTCTTATGATTATGTTTTTAGTGTACATAATATGTTTTTTTCCTCCGGGCTCGTCCGCGGCCTTGCCGCCCCGATAGTACTGCAACCTTTGGTTGATTGTGCATGCCCTTAGTATAACTCCACCCATTCCAAAATCACTGTGCCTTGAACTGGTCTGCACAGCGATTGGTAGGGTGAAGTTTTATATTGCTCTGTCTCCAGTCTATACTGACCGTAGATCAGTTGCCTTTTGCGCTCCAGAGCTTTACACTCGCACAAGATGTGCTGGGCTGATTCCTCCCCCTCGCCGCAGAGTTTGCATGCGAGGTCCCCTCGAACCGTTCCATTTTATGCAGGTGTTTCTTGACGGCCATGTGTCCCGTCAAGAGACCTGTTATGCTTCTGATTTGTCATCTGCTAAGATTTAGCAGCTTCACAGCTCTTTTTGAACTGGGTTCGTTAATTATTGACTTCCCATGTCTGAGCCCTGGACAGTCTGCCCAGTACACCTTGTGTTGGTTTCTGACCCAAGACTTAATAGCTCCCCTGGCAGTGCTTTTTGTCAGGCCCAGAGCCGGTTCTGGTCCCATAAATGGTTCTGCTGCCCCTCTCTTCGCGAGACTGTCAGCTTCTTCATTGCCTTTGAGCCCCGAGTGACCCAGCACCCAGATGAGGGTGCCGAGCTAAGTCACTCGTCTCGTCTCGGCACTCACTCACCAGCCAGGAATTTACCCGTGGGCTACTTAGTGCCTTAAGGGCTGCGTGGCTGTCGTGGCTATGAGGATCCGCTTGTTGATGTAGCCCCTCCTCTTGTTCTCCCGCACACAGTGCAGGATGGCGTACATTTCGGCCTAAAACACCGTTGCATGGGCTCAGAGGGAAATACTATGACTTACCCTCGGTCCTTCCGAGTAAACACCTGCCCCCGTCCCACGCTCCTCGCCGGATCCGTCCGTGAACCAGACGAGCGCGTCCCGTAGTATGCCCTGTGTCTCCTCCCGCCATGCCTCGCGGTCGGGGATTTCCACTGTAAAGTTATTTTCCCTGCAGATTCGCGGGCTCGCGAAGTCTGACCTCATTTCAAGCATGGGCTCCTTCACGATCTCCTGAATTTTGCAGTGGCCCCTGAAGCCTAGGTTGATCTTAAGTCTACCATTGCAGGCTAGTCTGTATAGTCCTTGCCTGGTCTCCCCTATAACAACTAAGTGTAGGGGGGAAGGATCCAGCAACACCTCCATGGCGGCTGTTGGGGTTGAAGACATGGCCCCTGTGATGCCTAGGCAAGCCATCCTTTGAATCTTGCCTAGTTTTTGTTTGGCACTGGATTGTGTCACCTTAGGCCACCAGACCAGTGCCGCGTATGTTAACGATGGTCTGACCACCCTTGTGTACAGCCAGTGGGCCATACTAGGTCTTAGTCCCCACGTTTTTCCATATAGCCGCCTAGTGACGGCTAAGGTCATGACTGCCTCACGCAGTATTTTTCCAATGTGACCATTCCAGGTTAGCTTAGAGTTCAATACGACCCCAAGATATTTTACCTCTCTGGCCATTGGAATGCTCCTACTATATAGAGTGAGAGTTCTGTGGCTGTCGCACTTCCTCCTCCTCGTAAACGGCACGACGGTTGCTTTTCCGGGGCTCACCCCGAGCCCTTGACCAACCGTCCACCCTTCCACCAATTTCAGTGCAGTCTGCATGCGCTCCCACACTGACTGTGTGACCTTTCCTCTGACTATGATGACAATATCGTCCGCATAGCCCAGTACCTCATACCCACCTCCCGAGAGCGTCCCCAGTAGGGCGTCCACGACTAGGCACCAGAACAAGGAAGACAGAACGCTCCCCTGCGGACACCCCGCCGCGACCCCCGCGAGTGAGGTGAACACCGCCCTGTCCCTAAGCATGGAACAGATCCACCTGCAGCAGGTCTCCTCTATTCCACGCTACCTGACAGCTGCCAGAACCGATCCGAATGAGGTGTTGCTGAAGGCCCCCAGCGCCACCTCCCTGTTCTCCAGCGTATTCTCCAATTTAAGCACCAGCTGGTGCAGTGCTGTTTCTGATGAGAATCCTGCTCTGTATGCATATTGTCCGCACTGTAGTGGAAGGGATAGAGTTTCTGCCTTTAATGAATTTCTGTTCCAGGGACCTGGCAACGATCAAAATCCGATGTGGAGGAGCGGATGGGCCGAGGGACATTACGGTCGCGTCAGCCCATCTGCCAGGGGACAGCATAGACCCTCCTCCACCCAACGAATTGGAGCAGCTGATGGTGGGTAGCAGAGCAGGTGGATGGCAGACCATCATCGGCATGGATGCGAACGTGCATCATGAGTTGTGGGGTAGCTCGAACACAAACTCTAGGGGTGAGGCACTTTTACAATTCTTTATGAAATTTGATTTAGACATATTGAATAGAGGTAATAAACCGACCTTCGTCACAACACGATGTGAGGAAGTTTTAGATCTAACAGTCTCCACCCAGTTTCTGGGTGACTTTGTTAAGAGCTGCGCTGTGTCTGGGGAAGTGAGTAGCTCAGGCCACAGATACATCCGGTTTGAAATCGCGAAAGTCGAAAGACAAACGGTATGGTACCGGGACCCCCGCAAGGCGGACTGGGAAGCCTACAGGTCAGACCTAGTAGTGGAACTGTGGGGGGTTAAGAGTACCATAGACAATTCAATCGACCTCAAAATTGAGGCAGCCCAATTGCGAGACGCAATCACCTCGGCCTATAACGCCAACTGCCCCCTGAAAATGAGGGTGTCCACCAGGAACGTCCCGTGGTGAAACGAGGACCTCAGGCAAAGGAGGATGCAGGTTCGTAAGCTGTTTAACGCGGCCAATAGGTCAGGAGCATGGGATGAATATAGACAGGCCCTAACGACCTATAACAAAAGACTGAGGGACGCCAAGAAGGAGTCGTGGAGGAGGCAGTGCGAGGAAGTGGAAAACACGCCCGAGAGTGCTCGGCTACACAATATCCTGTCCAAGGGCAGTCAGACCAACATAGGCTCCCATAGAACATCCACGGGAGGCTTTACAAGCTCGGGGGAGGAAACTATGGAAATTTTACTCCAGACGCACTTCCCCGGCTGTAACATAATAAACCAATCACCTCCGGACTGGGAACACTCAGAAATAGAGGCGCCTTATAGGCGGGCATCTAGAGTAGACTGGACAGTCGCTAAAGAGGTGGTTACTTGGAGCAAAATCAGATGGGCCATTAACAGTTTTAAGCCATACAAATCCCCGGGATTTGATGGAATAATGCTCCAACGGGGGATAGACATACTGGCGCCGGTGCTTATCCTCATTATGAGGGACAGCCTGGCGCTGGGGTACCTTCCGAGGGCATGGAGACTGGCCAGGATTGCATTCATTCCTAAACCTGGGCGCCCAACAGACCAGGCAAAGTCCCTGAGGCCAATAAGTCTCATGTCCTTGCTAAAAACAGTGGAAAAACTGCTCGACCGGCACATTAGGGGCGGTGTACTGGAAGCATATCCCCTACAAAGCGGACAATATGCATACAGAGCAGGATTCTCCAACAGAAACAGCACTGCACCAGCTCGTGCTTAAACTGGAGAACAGGGAGGTGGCGCTGGGGGCCTTCCTAGATATAGAGGAGCCTTCAGCAACACCTCATTCGGATCTGTTCTGGCAGCTGTCAGGGAGCGTGGAATAGAGGAGACCTGCTGCAGGTGGATCGGTTCCATGCTGAGGGACAGGGCGGTATTCACCTCACTTGTGTGTATGGGGGGGGGGGGGGGTCTCTGCTGGCGGGGGTCGCGGCGGGGTGTCCGCAGGGGAGCGTTCTGTCTCCCTTGCTCTGATGCCTAGTCGTGGATGGCCTGCTGGGGAGGCTCTTGGGATGTGGGTATGAGGTACAGGGCTATGCGGACGACATTGTCATCATAGTCCGAGGAAAAGTCACACAGTCAGTGTGGGAGCGCATGCAGACTGCACTGAAAGTGGTGGCAGGGTGGACGGTTGGTCAAGGGCTCGGGGTGAGCCCCGAAAAAGCAACCGTCGTGCCGTTTGCGAGGAGGAGGAAGTGCGACAGCCACAGAACTCTCACTCTATATGGTAGGGGCATTCCAATGGCCAGAGAGGTAAAATATCTTGGGGTCGTATTGGACTCTAAGCTAACCTGGAATGGTCACATTGGAAAAATACTGCGTAAGGCAGTCATGACCTTAGCCGTCACTAGGCGGCTATATGGAAAAACGTGGGGACCAAGACCTAATATGGCCCACTGGCTGTACACAAGGGTGGTCAGACCATCGTTAACATACGCGGCACTGGTCTGGTGGCTTAAGGTGACACAATCCAGTGCCAAACAAAAACTAGGCAAGATTTAAAGGATGGCTTGCCTAGGCATCACAGGGGCCATGTCTTCAACCCCAACAGCCGCCAAGGAGGTGTTGCTGGATCTGCCCCCCCTACACTTAGTTATTATGGGGGAGGCCAGGCTAGGACTATACAGCCTAGCCTGCAATGGTAGACTGAAGATCAACCCAGGCTTCAGGGGCCACTGCAAAATTCAGGAGATCGTGAAGGATCCCATGCTTGAAATGAGGTCAGACGTCGCGAGCCCGCGAATCTGCAGGGTAAACAACTTTACAGTGGAAATCCCCGACCGCGAGGCATGGCGGGAGGAGACACAGGGCATACCACGGGACGCGCTCGTCTGGTTCACGGACGGATCCGGCGGGGAGCGTGGGACGGGGGCAGGTGTTTACTCGGAAGGACCGATGGTAAGTCATAGTATTTCCCTCGGAGCCCATGCAACGGTGTTTCAGGCCGAAATCTACGCCATCCTGCACTGTGTGCTGTAGAACAATAGGAGGGGCTACACCAACAAGCGGATCCGCATAGCCACGACAGCCACGCAGCCCTTAAAGCACTAAGTAACCCACAGGTAAATTCCTGGCTGGTGAGTGAGTGCCGAGACGAGACGAGCGACCTGGCTCGGCAGAATGAGGTCACCCTTATCTGGGTGCCGGGTCACTCGGTGATCAAAGGCAATGAAGAAGCTAACAGTCTCGCGAAGAGAGGGTCAGCAGAACAATTTATGGGACCAGAACCGGCTCTGGGCCTGACAAAGAACACTGCCAGTGGAGCCATTAAGTCTTGAGTCAGAAACCAACACAAGGTGTACTGGGCAGACTGTCAAGGGCTCAGACATGAGAAGTAAATAATTGACGAACCCAGTTCAAAGAGAGCTGTGGAGCTGCTAAATCTTAGCAGAGGACAGCTCATAAGCATAACAGGTCTCTTGACGGGACACATAGCCGTCAAGAAACACCTGCATAAAATGGAACGCTTCGAGGGGGACCTCGCATGCAGACTCTGCGGCGAGGGGGAGGAATCAGTCCAGCACATCTTGTGCGAGTGTAAAGCTCTGTACCGCAAAAGACAACTGATCTACGGCAGTCTAGACCGGAGACAGAGCAATATAAAACTTCACCCTACCAATCGCTGTGCAGACTAGTTCAAGGCACAGTGATTTTGGAATGGGTGGAGTAATGCTAAGGGCATGCACAATCAACCGAAGGTTGCAGTGCTATCAGGGCGGCAAGGCCGCGTACGAGCCCTGAGGAACAAAACATATTATGTACACCAAAAACATAATCATATATTTGAATTAAATAATCTGTAACACACAACGTAAAAACTGAAAATTATATATAAATGAAACAAACTATTTTCTTATTTCGATATGTTATATTTTAGAACAAACCATATTTATAATTTAATATGGATATAAGGTTATTGCCTGTGGTGTAGTGGTGAAAATGTCTGACTGCTACTCTAAAGGTAGCAGGTTTCACTGGGGGTGCGTACTTCATCCTGAAGGAAGGACATAGTACAGTAAATTCACATTATTTACAAAATAATGTCGTGACGCTGTCATACACTACAAGCATCTAACCGACAAACTCTTATTACAGCAATAACACAGCAAAAACAAAATTATATTAAAGTATTTCCTAATACACCAATATAGCAGCATACAATGGTTACTAGTATAGCAAAATGGTGGCATCATTTAATGGCACTATCGCTAACTTGTGCGTACTGCTGTTTGACATTAAGCGCAATTTCCTAGTACAGTTTCTTTTTTGTACAGACCGAATCTATTACAAATAAAAATACACCACTGGAGATATATAAGAAATATATTTACCTAGGACACTATTTACTAGTATCTAGCATCTAATACTGTCATGTTTAAAGAGCAACGATGCCATATCGGTGAAGAGACCCAAGCATTAGGTCGTGCTATTTGTTTGTTTCAATAAAAATCTATGACTTTATTTATATTTACACTACTGAACTGAAACCGAATACATGTACCACACACTAAGTGACCCAATAAAAATAAAGTTGAAGAATAAATGTTGCATTTTAGAATCGAATATCTGTTTTTTTCAAACATTTTTCACTTTTGTCGTAGGACTGGCCACGTGACTTAGTTTTCCAATGTCTGTTTCTTAAGTAGTTTTAAAAAATGAAAATTTCGTTAAATATATTAATTAATGTTAAGTAGATTATGGCATTTTATTCATATAACTCGAAACTTATTTAGAAATTACCAAATTTGAGAAAATGAACTAGTCCTAATCTTGATAGTTTTTTAAATTTAGCATTATATGTTTTATTGATTTTAGTCACTCCAATTTCAATGATTTTGTCGTTATTTTAGTGAATTTTCTTTAAAAAAATCACTAATGAGGAGATCCCGACTTTTGAATTTCGAAAAAATTTCTTCAAATGAGCGCTAGAACACATATTCGTGGTCATTTTAAAATTTTATGTGTTATATATATATACATATATATATATATATATATATATATATATATATATATATATATATATATATATATATATATATATATATATATATATATATATCACACCGATAACTCAAAAAATAATGGGCCAATTTTGAGTTAATTGGGTGAGTTTATCGTTTAATGGTATCTAATTTTTGTCGAATTTTCGTAAAAAATCAATAAAGCTCAATATATCCGTTATACAAAAAAAATCGTATACATTAATTATAGGGTGTCTTGAGATACATCTTAAAACAATATTTCTACAATCACAGGCTGGTCCATAAGTCGTTGGTGATACAAATTTTCTTTTTTTTAATCGATTACCCCTTATTGCAGTTTTGCATTTTCCATCGAAATATAATGCATGTTTGTAAGAAAAGAAATTCGGGACGCAGCAAATGCTATATGCTAGCGAATTTTCATTATATGCCTCAAATATGAATAGCTCAATTTGTTATTAACCTATAAGGTTGACCAAGAAACCAGTTTTTTCGGGAACATTTTAAGTTTACTTTCGGAAAATTTTCTACATTTTCAAACAATAAAGTTATTTGTGGCACATTGTTTCTACTATATAGGTTATACTGATAACCAAGTTTGATGCCTGCTTTCTTAAAAAAAACATATTTGCTATTAAAAACATTTTAATGAAAATTCACTACCATAATGCATTTGCTGCGTCCAAACTTTTATATGTATATATATATATATATATATATATATATATATATATATATATATATATATATATATATATATATATATATATATATAATATATATATATATATATATATATATATATATATATATATATATATATATATATATATATATATATATATATTTGTGTCACACCGATAACTAAAAAAATAATGAGTCGATTTTGATAAAATTTTTTGCAAGTGGCTTGAAAAAGTTTGTTATCCAGGAAAATCGGCCCAGGTTTTCCCGGAAAATTTTGTGTTTTCTTTCGAAAACAACTTATATCTCCGGAAATGACAAAGAAATGGCAACCAAATTTGGTATGCGGGTTTGGATTATAAATAGTGACCCACGTACCAAACTTTAGGTGTATGAGTTAAAAGACATAAAAGTTATAGGCATTAAAAAAATTGGGTTTTCCTCAAAACGTCAAAGTTGCGATCTGAGACGTCAAAATTCGCAACATTTAGGCAAAGAACCTGAAACAAATACGGATTATGTAAAGAAAATGTCGCAAAAACAGTCTTCAATTTCAGCTTCAACCGTCATTGCATCAAATTTGGTCACCAGTATAACCTATATAGTAAAAACAATGTGCCATGTTTCATCAAATAACTGTATTGTTTAAAAATGTACAAAAATTTCCGAAAGTAAACTGAAAGTGTTCCGAAAAAACTGGTTTCTTGGCCAACCTCATAGGCTAATAGGAAATTGAGCTATTCAAATTAGAAGCATTTAATGAAAATTCGCTACCATAACGCCCTCGCTGCGTCTCGCATTTCTTTCTTACAGACATGCATTATATTTCGATGGAAAATGCAAAAATGCAGTAATATAAGGCGTCTTCGATTAAAAAAAAAACGAAAATTTGTATCACCAACGACTTACGGACCATCCTGTGATTGTAGAAATATTTAAGATGTAGCTCAAGACACCCTATAATGAATGTATACTTTTTTTTTTCGTATCTTGTATAATAACACACATATTGAGCTTTATTGTGTTTTTTTTACGAAAATTCGACAAAAATTATATACCATTAAACGATTAACTCTATAGCTAAGACTACTGCCAAAGCATCAGAGAAATGGTCTATTTGAAATGAATTTTCTGGAAATATTTTAGTAAGATGAAGGACAATGACAGTTGAAGCTAAGACTTCAGGCTTTGTAAAACATTCTTCTTGAGACATTTTCTTTCCATAGCTCGTATTAGTTTCATGTTCTTTGCCTTAATTTTGCCAATTTTGACGTTTTAAATCGCGACTTTCACGTTTTGAGGCAAACCCTAATTTATTTGTCTTTAAATGCCTATAACTTTTTTGTCTCTTAACCTAGAGAGCTAAATTTTGGTACGTAATTTACCTATAATGATAAACCCGCCTACCAAATTTGGTTGCCCTTACTTTGTTATTTCCGGAGATATAATTTTTTTTCGAAATAAAACACAACATTTCCCGGGAAAACCTGGGCCGATTTTCCTGGCGAAACTTATCCAAGTCACTGGTAAAAGGTAGGTACTCAAGAAGTGGTTGAAGGCAAATATTACCTCAACTTTTTTTGGATGCGAATTTCATTAAATTATAAAATATTTAATAGTTTTCTGTGAAGAAAATATTTTTTTTGGTTCACACTTCATGGGATGTACGGTTCTAGAGAAAAATCAGTTAGTTAATTATGTTATATACTATAAATCGACGGTAACTTTTATGTGTGAATTTTTTAATTAATTTAAAAGGATCCGATTTCATTAAAGTTCATCGTCTGGTATACTAGAATTGCTGAGGTTCAAAATTTTGTAAAAATTAAACTTAAAATTGAGTTTCATATCAGAGGAAGCTATATTGTCATCATGTCAAGTTTTATACCTTGTGGAGGGCTGTAGCTAGCTCCTCTAGAGCTCTTTTAGACCAGGAGTCTGTAATGTGTGCGCGTAAATGGCCCTCCTCACACTGGACTGGATCAGGCGACACATTCAGTATTGCAATACCAATTTTCTCCATCCCACCTTCTCAGCTGCCGGATACAAAATCTGTATCTCGCACAGACATTTCTAAAAGGTTATATTTACCTCTTCACGATTACTTTTTGGAATGGCAGGCGACCCTCTAATATTTATTTTATTCGTTTAGTATAGTGGGCTGGTGAATTAGAAGATCGAAATTATTAATATGGATAGCATAATTTTGTATACCGACAACTTTATAGCTTACCCATATAATTAGGATTAATTAATAAAATCTGTCCATGACCGATGCTGGGCGCTCGCTGTGACAAACAGTGTATTGAAAATTTGGACCGTAATCCAGTATCCCGGATACACGTATCTCTCATATGGTATCCTCGCCTGAAAGAGCTCTTGTGAAGCTTTTTTTCTGAACTTGTTTATACAATTATTCTGTCTTAGTTTTGATCATAGAATACTTAGTTAAATTCAATATCACTTTTTTTTCCCTCAGGGCTCGTCCGCCGCTTTGCCGCCCCGATAACACTGCAACCTTTGGCTTATTGTGCATGCCCTTAGTCTATGGCCTGCTAATTGAAAATATGAGAGTTCTGTTTTCTATAAAATGTAACTCAATTTTACCTTGATGAAATATAATAATTTTAAATGAAATTTAAAAAAGGATGAATACAAGTTACAATCCGTTCTCTAATATTTTATGGCATATGACATGATTTTCAAAATGGGTTTTCTCGAAAATCGGGCACCCTATCGAAGTGAAACACGAGCACATGCTTTTCTTCGGAAACTGTTAAATTTTATAATTCATTATTAAAATATGTTTCAAGTGATATATGTTAATAGGCACTTTTAATTAAAGGCATATTAAGAGAGCAGAAAGTAAGCCTATGGGACAAATGTTTCCTACAAACAGTACCTTGAGGACAAATAATCAATGCCACTTTTTTAAGCTTTTTTAGTTTTTTTCTATAAATTAGTCAGTTTAACTTTTACTTAATAACAAGAAACTGCAAGGTTAATAGTATTATAAATCTTAGAGTCTTTTCAGAAAAATTCAGATAAGATACAAGAAAATATTGTTTCCAAATAAAAATAATCTGTTTTACTTAGATCTCCATTCTGATACCAAATACGTGTTCCAATAAATATTAAATAGTGATCAATTTGAAGTGACTCATGTCAATTAGTATTGTTAATAAAACTAACTAAAAAATGTACTACTTATTACGTATCTCAATACAAATTTCAATACAGTTATAAGAATATTACGTAGTCAAATAATTATGATATCGAAAGATATAAGTACATATTTTGAAAAAGTGGCTCTGCAAATTTTTTTCCTGGGCATGTCATTAATTCTTTAAGTATTTAGCTACAGTGGTCTAAACTTAAAACGAGCATCTTTTTTCTTATCCAAAAACGCACATCATGCATACACACGCACGCATTGTGCAGAGACGTATTTATATGCATTCCCATAAATATGTTTAAAGAATACTGACATATAGTTACACGTACATTTATTTTATATATTTCATATTATTAATATAGTACAATTTTCGGTGTGTGTTTGCGACTGATAAAAAAACACAAAAAAATTACGGGCTACATTCATGTGATCAATATTTATAAAATGACAAATACCGACCATCTGGCGCTTTTACTTCCTAGAAAATCGTCACTTATTTTACGTAGTTTGATTAAAATACTATACTATGATATAAAATATTTACACATTTCATTAGCTGCTTATTTTAGCAAAATACTATTCCAGAAATTGTATATTTAGGATAGAAATTCCTACGAATTTATTTCTTTTTTTTTATACTTAACTCGCTTTTGCGGTCAATTTCATTGCCTGTAGACCTCTCTAAGCCTATTAAAATTGTTTTTGGAACACCAAACAAGACCAAATGTATTTATTTGCTGTATTACTTGGAAAACAGAAGAGAAACAAAAAAAGTCATCTCTTATCCCCGGTTGCACAAAGTTTTGTCCAACAATCATCAACTAATAAAATAATAAAATTAATGATAATTATTAGTTTTGTTGCACCAAAAAAATATGTTCTTGGTTAATTAACAATTTTTCACAAAATTAAAAAAGAGCACACTTGTTTTTGTGCAACATAAGTAATAATCAGTGAGTAATGAATTGTAACTACCTGATTATTGTTTATCAAAGCTGTCTGATATTAGTAGCCTCAGTGCCATAACGAATAGAGCATGAGCCGTTTGTGCAAAAGGCTTGGATTCGACATCCGGGCGCGCTGAGGCGAGTAACAAATGTATTTCCTTAAAAACATTACAGCATAAACTATAGTTTTACATCTCCCGAAGCCACCATAGTGTTTCAGCAAGCTGAATGTGAGCATGCTCCGTTCTTCGGAGTTGATTTAAAGCCTTCAGACCCGTGTCCATACCATGTTGGCACCTTCCTATCCTCGTTACAGAAAGAAAGGAGTTTGGCAAAATTTACAGGTTGGTGAGGTGAAACTCTTCCCTTTTGTTGGTGATTGGCCATAGTCGCGGAAATAGACCGACGGTAGGTAAATAAAAAACACACAACACAACTGTGCATTAGTCTATTAGGAATCCTAATCATATAGTAATAAATTGCATGAAATTATACATCTTGAACTCTTCTAGTAAATTACTGTATCAACATTTTCCCCAACTTATTAGGAAAAAATCCACATAGAAATATACTTAACACATAAAAAATATTTTAGAAAATAATTTAAATGATACGCATTAAGTAGAAGTTTATTTTTGACAGGGTGATGTTAAGATACTTGAACGATAAAATAATCAAAAACGTTTGCATGATTAGAAAACAATTTCTTATATTAATTTCATTATTATCGTCTGACCACACCAAAAATTGAATTTCATCTTTTGGAGAAATAGCGATACGTTTCCGACGATGTAAAAAAGTGAGTATAATAAAAAATGACGCTGGGTATCTCTTTGTCGACATTTTCATTGATTTTATGTGAACAGGTTTTTTCCCTTAGGGCTCGTCCGCGTCTTTGCCGCCCCGATAGCACCAGAGCCTCTGGCTTATTGTGCAAATGTGAACAGGTACTACCCGATATTATCTATGATACCTCTCTTGGAGATCATAATATTTATCATACATATATAAAGTTTCCTAAAATATCCAATTACCATTTTTATAACTATAGCTTTTTTAAGTAATACTTAATAATCATTATATAAGAACTGGTGATGCGAAAACATTTTGCGTAATATTATACATATTACTTAAAAATATAAAGTTACAGGGAGTAAAATATTTTCCATGCCGGGTAAAAATTATGAACAGCGGCAACACAAGCGGAGTGCCAGGTACATGGATTATAGATTGTTTAGTTGGCCTGTAACATGAAAGGATGCTTGATGCTTTATTCCTGTAATGTAAAATTATTTAATACAAATTTCTTTTACCATGCTATTTACAATTAGTGTACTAGGCATTCCTCGATACAACTTCCGTTACATCTGTTTCTCTCTCGTATTATCTGTTTACAATAGAACGCATTTAGTGTATCTTTCTTTGCCTAGAAGAATATTCTGATAGAATTTTGTCTGTAATAGATCTTTCCGGTATTAGCATTTCTCGTTTGGCCTCAATATTATGCAAGGCAAACATTTTAACAGTGGACGAAGTTAGTACCCGTATCCTGTGCAATCACATTTCGGTAGGATGGTTTGCAGTTGAAATAAATATACATTACAATATATTTGTCGGTATTACACATTATTTTAATATCTCTTTCCTGTACTATATCCTTCTTTTATGATAAATTCTGTAGATCCGTTTGACTCCAGCACTGAAATGAACCCTAGAACCTCTAAAAATATGGCAAATTTTGTTCGGAAGCCAACAGTAAACCACAAGTTGTAATTGCTCGTCAAATGTATCCTTTCATGAATCTGGCTCACTATAAAGTGAAGTTTTCCTGCATCTGCGTAGCACCCGTGAGTCATGAACACAAGGTCCACACAAGACTCAGAATTAAGGTAGATATTATAATATAAATATAAAATACAACTATCATTGAATGTTTGTAATACTATTTTTAAGGTTTACCTACATTAAAAGCAATAAAAATGCATTACATATGAACAAGTCCATTTATTGGCACAAATTGAGAGCGTAATCATGTGCTGCAATATACTCTAAATTATCCGATACGTCAAGAGTTTTATAAATATCCTGATTTATTAATAATGAATATTGCTAAAGCTACATTATTACGCTAATATAAAATTATATAGATCTGACTGTTTTAGTGATGTAACATTATGTCAAAATTATAGTGATAAATTGTGATCAAACAATTAACATTATATGGTCACAATTAAAAGCAAGCTCCCTCTTAAAGCAAGTTAAATACTGGTAGCATTTACAGAATGATAACTGATGAAAGGTACATTAATGGCGAATTTTTCATGATACAATTTTCGCTAACAACATTAAAATGACAATAGGTATGTATAAAATAGTTTGATAGTCTACGTTGAAGCATTATGAGTGAATACAGTTGTATTGATCACAGTGTATAAGCTTATACCTATTTGTAAAACACATGTACAATTTAGATGAACAAATATACTTCCTATATACAATAATATAAAAGTATTAAAATTATGATGAAAAATGTATAATTGATACCTGCTTAATTAAAATTACAAAAAAAAAATGAAGTTATAAAGCGCTATCAATTAAAAAATAACAGCAAAGTAGGTAATAGTAGTTGCCATCTCATGTCTTTGAATTCAAAACATGCCAACACAGACACCACACATAACATAGTGTACAAAACGTACAAACAAATGTGTTTGTAACTTACACAAAAAATGCACACAAAAAAATATAAAACTAAAAAGTTTATAGATGATCATGATTATTAGTATATGTATTACTAACAATTATTTTTGCACAGTCTGTTTCAACAGTCGCAACTACCACTGCTTTCATTTGATACCACTGATGCTGCACCTGTTTCTGATAACACTTTACTTCTGGTTGCGAAACAACAAATATTTACAGGACCCTACTGTAAGAGCATACAAAATGTAAACTTTTTTTATTTTGTTAAAATTTCAGCTTCTTCAGGAGGCTCTTACTTTACAAATATATCTACTGGCTCTTGTTCCTACAACTACAATTTTTGCATACTCTCTTCACTTATAGTTCATTGCAAAAATGATGCAAATTCGCTACTATAACGCACTTGCTCCGTTCCGACTTTTTTTTATACAAGCAGAAGTGAAACTGAATAGGTAAACCTAACATTTTGAAGAACATCCATGTTAAGAAAATTATCAGTCATTTCTTGTACCACATTATTTTTTGATAAAGAAATCACAACTGCAAGAGTGAAAAAAAATTGTAAAAATGAGAGGGAAGAGATCCAAGATGCTTTATAAAATGTTAAGTAACACCCATACAACTATTATAGATTCACTATTTCTCTATAGAGGCAATATAACATTTTTACTTTTAAAACAAAATTTAGAGCAATATATTTTATGCCAAATGCCATCTATGTCAGTCCTAATACTCTAATACAGTATATTTATTGATGATGTATGCTTATAGAACAGCGATGTTTTATAATCCAACCAGTAACACAACTGATCTTATGTTTTAGAGCTATGTAGCTGGAGTCTTCTGGCTTAATAGACTGTTTTATAGCTAAAGGTACACATCATTTCATAACCTTTAAAAAACGTTTTGATAATAAGTATGTATAGGTATATCTTGCAAGATTTGAAACTAAAGTTTATACATATTACATATGCGTGCATATACAGGGTGTTCAAATAAGGGCACGGACCGGCTATATCTCGAAAACCGTCACAGCTACAGCTTTCTGAAAAAAATTAGCATAAGTAAAGTAGCCATGAGAAAATGTTGGAAATTATTTTCAGCTTCCTAAATCTGCCGCTAGGTGGCGAAAATGCCATGGCAAACCTAAAATCATTAATTTCTCGAAAATCTTGACGCATAACATAAACTGGTTTTAGGTAATTTGTAATGGACGTTCACTTATCTACAACTTATGTTAAAAAAAAATTTCCTTATAGACCAGTGGCGGAGGTAAGAGGCGAGGATTTTTTTTATAAACAAATGCCTATAACTTGATAACCAGTAAAGATAATTTCAAGATTTTTGGCTTGTTGGAAAGAGATCTCATAAGAAATTCCACGTATTAGTATTTTAAATTCACAGTCACACATGCACAAAATATAGAGGGCGTTAGAGTAGACGAGTCTAGTTTTATTAAATTTTATGAAAAATTTCAAATGGCAGCATAGTATTATAATATAACTATCGAAAAGTAGATGAAGTTATAAAGAACTCAGTGAAAACCCGAAACGAATATGTTTTTCCGTTTCAGAGAAAAACTCGAATTTTATGTATTTTGGTGCTTATTATGCCATTTCTCAAAATTAAATATGAATATAGCAAAATCTCTATAGAATATTTGTTTTCAGGCATCGTTATACAAATTAACATAGTTACCAATAACAATTAATCACTTTAATATGAAATATATTTATTACCTTATCATAAAACTAAGATACAAGAGGCAATAATCGAATTTAAGGTTATATTCGTAAATTAAGTGATTTTATTATGAAAACGAAACTATATGAATGTAAAACACCTAAAATTTAATTAACATTTTATTATTTACAAATGTTCAAACTGCTGTCCTTTTTTATGTATACATTTAACTAATCTCTGACGAGTAGAGGCTACCGCCGTTTGAACTTCAGTCGTAGATATGCTATTAACAGCAACTTGTATCCATCATATTTTCTCTAGTCGTTTTTAGAGTTTGATATACCAAATCTTTCACTCTCCCCCATAAATAAAAATCTATGCAAGTCAAATCAGGTGATCTGGGTGGCCATGGAAATAAGCTTCCTCTTTCTATCCACCGATTTGGAAATTGAACATTAAGATATTCGCGTACAATTTGCGCGAAGTGTGCTGGACACCCGTCATGTTGCAACCACATTATTAATCTTGTTTCTAGGCAAATGTCTTTCAATAACATTTTTAAGCTTTGAGCTAAAAAATTTAAATACAGATCTCCGTAAAAAAATATGGTCCAACAAATTTCCCTTCAGCTATACCACACCATACGTTTAGAGTCCATCGATTTTACCGATCTAATTCTCTCATCCAATGGGGATTACTGTCCGACCAATAGTGCATATTATGGAGATTTACTTATCCACAATTTGAAAATGTTGCTTCATCTGTCCATAGTATTTGGGATAGAAATCGTGGTGTTTCTTCTAGGATGCTCAGCATCCAATGGCAATAATTCAGTCTGTGGTCACAATCAGCTTCATTTAGCGCCTGATGCAATACTATGTGATATGGGTGCATATTATGGTCTTTTAAAATATTGTATACAGATCCTACAGTCACACCTAAGTTTCTAGAAATTTGTCGTACACTAATATGTGGATTTGTGGTAACAAGAGCAATTACATTAGTAATGTTTTCTTCATTTCTAATCCTACGAGCTCTGACTTGTCTCCTGGTGTGCCTTACAGATCCAGTTTCCCGCATATATCTTGCAATGCGACTAGACACCTCTCTTGAGTAATGTCTCTATGGGGGTACCTTAATACATATTCTCGTGATGCGATAACAGAATTCCGAAAACATTGTAAATAAATTTCAAACATATCAGATGCTTCCTCGTTGGAATAAGACATCCTGAAAACGTAAAATACTAACTAACAATAAAAAACACACAGAAACACTACAAATAATTAATAAGATCAGTAATAAATTGAACATAAGATTTTGACGTCTATAAAACAAATTCTTTCAATTGTCTTACCTTCGCTGACAACACATGGACTACATTGATTGAAGTACATTTTACATGTGTATTAACAAGTGTTTAAATGATTGTAGACAATGCTTGTATTTATTACTATATTATGATAGAGACATGTATGGAATGAATTTTCAAAATAAATACTTAGCATTTTCTCTAAACGCCTAATAAAAAGTGTTTTGTTTTCATAATATTAATTAATTTTTTCATGACTTCTCCATTACTTCTGTATTGTAATTTTAATAAAGTAATAAATTTATTTCATTTTAAAGTGATATAAATGCTATTGGTAAGTACGTTAATTTGTATAACGATTGTAATGAAGTTTGAGTTCATTCCGTGTCCGTGTCCACTTGGCAGACATGGTATTCTAATTTAAAGTAGATACCTTCAGGGATATAATCAAATAATATTTATCATATTTTGCTTTAGTGCGTAGGGTGTACAGATGTTAGTTAAATTTTAGGTGTTTTACATTCATATAGTTTCGTCTTCATAATACAATCACTTAATTTACGAATATAACCTTAAATTCGATTATTGCCTCTTGTATCTTAGTTTTATGATAAGGTAATAAATATATTTCATATTAAAGTGATTAATTGTTATTGGTAACTATGTTAATTTGTATAACGATGCCTGAAAACAAATATTCTATAGAGATTTTGCTATATTCATATTTAATTTTGAGAAATGGCATAATAAGCACCAAAATACATAAAATTCGAGTTTTTCTCTGAAACGGAAAAACATATTCGTTTCGGGTTTTCACTGAGTTCTTTATAACTTCATCTACTTTTCGATAGTTATATTATAGTACTATGCTGCCATTTGAAATTTTTCATAAAATTTAATAAAACTAGACTCGTCTACTCTAACGCCCTCTATATTTTGTGTATGTGTGACTGTGAATTTAAAATACTAATACGTGGATTTTCTTATGAGATCTCTTTCCAACAAGCCAAAAATCTTGAAATTATCTCTACTGGTTATCAAGTTATAGGCATTTGTTTATAAAAAAAAAATCCTCGCCTCTTACCTCCGCCACTGGTCTATAAGGAAAATTTTTTTTAACATAAGTTGTAGGTAAGTGAACGTTCATTACAAATTACCTAAAACCAGTTTATGTTATGCGTCAAGATTTTCGAGAAATTAATGATTTTAGGTATGCCATGGCATTTTCGCCACCTAGCGGCAGATTTAGGAAGCTGAAAATAATTTCCAACATTTTCTCATGGCTACTTTACTTATGCTAATTTTTTTCCGAAAGCTGCAGCTGTGACGGTTTTCGAGATATAGCCGGTCCGTGCCCTTATTTGAACACCCTGTGTATTAGGGTAATGCAAATATAAAACTCGATAGGCTACCTAATATATATATATATATATATATATATATATATATATATATATATATATATATATATATATATAAGACTTGAAAAACAAGATATTTTTATTACAAATGAAAATAATGTGGTTATAGTTTCCCACATATATTTAAAACTACTTATTTATTTGGTTCTAATTAACAAATTTTACAACTGACTTACTTACTCATTTTAAAACCTAAAGTAAAGAGCCAGGTCAAATAATACAACTTGTCTTTCTATTGCTTCGCTGTTTCCATGTTTTTGAAAATGGAAGTGTACCTACTTGGTATAGCAGAATTGTTTTCTCGTATAGTAGGTATTTTCGTAATTTGACTTTCAGTCGTCTGGACATATGAAGCAATTAGGAATTTTTTATTTCTGTTGAAAATACAAATACAAAATATATTTCAGAAACAAGAAACAAAAATTATTTACGTTAGGTTAGAAATTATAGAAACATGTAGGACGTTCTGATACTTTAATACATTAACCGCGCACCGCACATATTTGCGCTGCGCATGCTGCAAAGCAGTTTTGGTTGTTTGAATTTCACACAGCGTTGCCACTTCCTATTCCAGAATGAATAATTAGATGAGCGAAAATAATTGAATCAAGTATATATATATATATATATATATATATATATATATATATATATATATATATATATATATATATATATATATATATATATATATATATATATATATATATTCAGTTTACAGTTTACACACACACACACAGATGATTGTATTACTTACTTTTTTTAACATCGGTCTAGTCCGCGACAATGGTCAAGTAGGGGTACGGATCTTTAACGTGTCCGTGCGATGTTGGGCACGTTGAAGATCCCTATCCTCCTTACAGAAGGACCGAGGTTTGCCAAAATTTCCAGGGTACTAAGGTGAAACTGCTCCCTGGCGTCGGAGATTGGCCATAGTTGCGGAAATAGACCGACGTTAAAAATTGTCGTACAGTCAATTTAAAAATTAATATTGCGAAAACAAAAGTAATGAAGATATGTAAGAACAGAACTGCGGCCGTGGATATAAAGCTGGATGGCCAACAACTTGACGAAATAGAAATATTTATGCACCTTGACAGTATTATAACCGTTGATGATAAAAACAATGAGAACTGATAAGAAGGACCGCAATGGCAAAGTAACCATTTAATAAACAAAAAGCCTTGTCTTCACACTGATAAACATTTTAATTTGGACTTGATGTAAATGTTCATCAATTCATACGTATTTGAAATGTAGACATGGAAAATGTCAGAAATGTTAATAAGTATGCTATGTGGAAGAAAATGGAGAATAAAATGCTTAATCAAAGAGGAAAAGCTTTATTGAACATATTCCGCAATATAATAACTTTCCGATAACATTATTTAAAAGACACATACTTGTGAAAGGGGAAAAGTTCCATTCTCTTCGTGACCTGCTGGTCAAAGTACAACTTAGGTTAGGTCTTTGTTAGTGAAACGATCGTTACGTCTTTAAAAATGTGTTTTTATTGAATGTGTCAAATTTGAATAACTCAACTTTCTATAAACTTAGAATGTTGAATTTTGGTACGCAGTAAGACCTTTCCCAAGGAAACATACTCACCAAATTTTATTAAAATAACTTTGTAATTTTCAGAGAAAAATTTTTTTTTCGAAAAAAAGAATAAAAATTGGAATAACTCAATTTTCTATAAACTTAGAAAGTTGAATTTTGGTACGTAGTAAGGCGTTACGCAAGACAACATATACACAAAATTTAGTTGAAAAAGATGTGTAATTTTGGGAGAAAACATTTTTTTTCGAAAAAAAACTCTAAATTTTCCGGGAAAACCTAGTCCGATTTTCCTGACTAACGAACTCATCCAAACCATTAAAAAAAGAAAGGCACTTGCCGAGTTTCATCGAAATCGGTTAATTATTTTTTGAGTTATAGATTGGATATATATATATATATATATATATATATATATATATATATATATATATATATATATATATATATATATATATATATATATATATATATATACCCGCTAAACAAGACACATGCAAGAAACATTTCAAAACTGACCATAATCGTCCACTTTGAAACATTTAATTTCAACTCCTATGTAATGTTTCTGAAATGTTCGTCTCAATGTGACAATGTGATACATTCATGGAACGTTTCAATGGTGAATATTATTGAGGATTTAAAACATTGAGTATAATAATGCAGTAATGTTTTGGAAAAAAATATGTGCTGTTAAATAATTGACAGGTATAGCCCATATAGAAATCATGTGCTTGACTCTCAAAAATTAGATGAAAGTATAGGAAGAAGAAGAAGAAGGCAATGGCTCTACCTCGTATGCAATCTGCAATTTTCAATGATTGTGTTGGAAATAACTATAGGTACATAATGGTTGTGTGATTTTGTTATATATTCTATTTTAAATTCTGTGTTTTATCTTAAAGAAAATTTACTTGAAAGAACCTCAATACAGTATATAATGGAAGGGCAGGTAAGTGGAATATGTTGTTTGCATTCTTAGGTTTTTTATTACATATGTTATAACTATTGCTACCACCACTTCTGAACTTTAAATACAGTTTCTTGCATTTTCCTTAGTATTGACAGATACACAGCATAACAAACAATTATACCTGACAAACATTTTGTCACATGTCCATATGGTCATGTGTCTTAACCTTACATTTTGCGGTATCTAGTTTGTTGTATGTTGTAGATAAACATTTTACATTACTCATTTATTTGTGGGTGGAAACGAAATGATGAATTCATCAAAATATTTTAAATGTTCTCATTTGCGTCGCATGGTAAAGAATGCAATAGCACATGATTATGAAAGTCTAAGCAAAATTGATACAACCATTGAAAATTCAACATCATCACCTACAATTTTCAATAGATATGCTTATGAACAGAGTTATCTTGGGGCTACATTAAGCACCAGCTTCACTCCTATATCAAATATTTATTATGGGTATTGTTCTTGAGAGTGGTGTTTTCAACATGAAAGAATATGCTTACAAATAAATAACTATATGATTGTTATTTGGACAGTGGAGTGCATTTTACAGTCATTGATTTTTTTTTCAGAGACTGTCCGACAGTAATGTCCCTCAGCCCATCCGCTCCTCCACATCGGATTTTGATCGCTGCCAGGTCCCTGGAACAGAAATTCATTAGAGGGAGAAACTCTATCCCTTCCCTGACAAAAATGCAGGCCCTTGGGTTCTCGCTGGATCTGCTGTAAATGAGCTTTCCAGTAGCTCCGCCGAGTTCCTTGATCTCTCCTTTATAGGAGTACGGTTGCTGGATGAGGGCCACATCTGTGTTCCTCAGAGCCATCAGTAGTCCGGCCGTGACTGCCCTACTGTGTTGGAGGTTGACCTGAAGAAACCTAAGTTTACATGAGGAACCTAAGTCCCATTAACCCTTAGTTGCTTCCCCAGTGGGCGAAAGCTAACCCTTCCCCTTCCAGAGCTCCGCGGTGATGGCGCTGCAAGAAGCCAGGGAAGCTTACCTGGTCGGTCTGTTCGAAGACACCAACCTTTGCGCAATTCACGCCAAACGTGTGACCATCATGCCCAAAGACATACAATTGGCCAGACGTATCAGAGGCGAAAGAGCTTAAGCTCGTCGTCACGTTCATATCGAATAACAATCGACCGCTTCTTCTTTCCGCACGACGGCACCGGAAAATAAATAATTTAAAAAAAGGCATTCTGGGGCCTGCCCCAGAATGCCTTGAAGGAGGTTCCTTCAAGGGCTCTGTAAGACGTCTGGTCGATCGAGAAGGCGAGAGTCTGTCCTTTCTCCTCTGCCTTCCTGCTTAGTCTTAAGTCTACTGATCACCGTCTCCTGCGGGACGGTGTCAGGGATCCGTACGAGGACCTTGCGTCTCTTTGGGAGTTCCTTGGGCTCGTCGGCTGTCAAGTCCGCTCCCTCCCAAATCTGACCGAGGCCCCCGATCGTTTTCCGCTGCCAGTCCCGCGACTGCGGGCCGGCACAGGTTATCCAGAGGATGCCCCCCCCCCCGTCTGGCGCGCCCGGTGTAACCGAGGCGGGCTCTCCCCTTCCTGAAGAGAGTCCACCGCAGCCTGGATAAGGTCCGCCTTCCCCTGGTCTAGCGTGACCTCAGGATGACGTCTGTCAATCACAGCCATCCCAAGGCCCTCCGCAGCCTCCCTATAAGAGCCAGTCTGCGCCGGTGTTCCGGCCTTGGTCCCTTTGGGAGGTCTGTTTGTAGTAGGCGTGCTAGAGCCAGAGCGCGGCGTCTTCTGACTCGCACTCTCCTCTTGCGCCTTTACAGGTGCCCTGGCCCTTTTGAGACGTCTGTCTGTAGTGGGCGTGCTAGAGTTCGAGCGCGTCCTCTTCTGACTCGCACTCCCCTCTTGCGCCTTTACAGGTTTCTCGACCGTCCACGTCCCGGTCGCCATTTTCTGCGCCCTCCGGAACTTCTTTCTTTGCGCCCCAGAAAGACGCTTGGACTGCCGGGGCAGTCCCTCTACTCTAACAGTAGAGTCCTCACTGGTGGAGGGGCCCCCGGAGTCCGCGGAGCTCGCCGCCCTCCGGTGGGACTCAGCCTCCAGCTTGGGTGTCGGGGACAGGTCTCTGGCCGAAGCTACCCCCTGATCCCCCGTATCTACGCCGATCGTGAGACCTCCAAAGTCCGCTGCCGCCCCTTGGCACGTCTCCGTTTCCGGAATAGACTCAAGGCACAAGTCTGTAGCCGGAGCCACTCCTCGAGCCTCATTAGTTTTGGTCTTATATGTGTTTATTATCTTCATGTTGTTCCCACGAGAATGGGGGAAATATTGTCCACACTATCAGAACCCCCTGTGTGGTGTAAGGCGGGTTACTCTGGAGGGTTGCCTGGTACTCCAGAGATTCCGTTCACGACACCATCCATAGGCATCCGTTCCACATCCATCCATAGGCACGGGTCACGTGACACCGTAGATTGGGGGAGTTTAGTTAGACCTCCTTGTCTAGATCCGTCATGTTTAGTTATTAGCAGGGTCATCTCGTGCAGGATGCGGATTTTTACCGCGCATGACGGTCTTGGGGAAAGCTTCATCGAAAGTTTATGTTGTTATTTCCACTTCCTCAGCTTGCCCCCTGGAGTCCTTTGGCCCGCGACTCCTTAACCCCATTAACGGTGATTGGTAAGTCCAAGTCACCCAGATGCTTTAAAACTAGCGGAAAATTACCAGTAAATTATTTGTCAAATAAACGAGCATGGGTTACTAGTTACGAGCCATCCAGCCAGGGCTCGTAATGTTGTCGGTCCTCGCAACGCTACTCCACTGCCAGAAAGGCAACGTCGTCTTCATCGAGTGACGCCCCACCTCCACTAGCTCCAGGTCTTCAGGTATTCTCTGTGTTATTATTATTGCTACTGCAAACAGTCAGTATAGAATATTAGTTTAAATTTAAGTGCAACTCCCATTTAGATATTAAGAATTATATTAAAGTTAGTTAAAAACAATATAAACCCTCAGAAATTCTCTAGTACTTACGTATTGTAGCTGTTATTTTCAAGTTTGCCTAATTATAAAGATAAAAATGTAATTTGATAGATTAAAATACCTCACGTTCCAATGCTAAGCGAAAAAATTACTCGTATTCATAATTTGGTAGAAACCCATAACAGTACAGAAAAAATGTAAATTAATTTATATGTAGACAAGATGGCCTACTAATTAACCTTCTTTAGCGAAATGTAATGCACAAAGCTTGCGGGAATTTCCTACAAATTACAGAAACATTAGGAAGTGCATACAAAATTTAAAATTAGACGACAGAGTAATCTTAGAATCCTTAATAACCTTTCTCTTTCAGCAGAAACTAGACTATAGAGCTATAGCTCTAAACAAGCGTTTGAAGAAGAACGAGACAGAAATGGTTTACCAAAGGTAAACGAATTTTTCGATTCTCTTGATGAAAGGTGTGTCATACTAGAAAACATCTTAAGTATTGACTCACGCCCTGACAAAAGATCTTCTAAGGTAACATTTTACTCAAATAACCCATCACAGAACTCCTACAGTTAGAAAGTTAGCTGCTTATATTGCAACAGCGACTCTCACAAAATTTACACATGTTAGAAATTTATTGCACTTGCTCCTAATGATATAATTAGGTTCGTCAAAGCAAACAATCTTTGCTTTAATTGCTTAGGCAATATGCACACCCTTCAAAATTGTTCTTCTAGCCTTACTTGTACCCACTGTCACAGGAAGCACCACTGGATGCTCCATGTTCCGAATTTCCTTTCCGCTCAGACTCATCGGAATTCTAATCCCACTCAAGGAAGATCATATATGTTAAATTCTAAATCTCATACAAGTATTGACTCTCGTACATTTCCCCTGAACAATCACTTTGACAACATAAACACTCGCTCATCCCGAGAAACAACACCCATCATAACAACACTCAAAATTCTAGCACTGAAAGCTTGTCAGGACTTGCAGCAACCACTTCTAGATGCGCCAACTCTATCTGCCCTCTCAACAAAAAACTTACACATTTTACTTGCCACTGCTCAAGCTACACTTTATAGTCACCAAAATGAACCTGTTCAGGTAAAGATATTACTAGATCCTGGAAGTCAGTCTTCTTTTATTACTAGAAATTTAGTTGAAAGACTAAATTATAAACCCTATTATAATGCACTTAACATCTCTTTCATTTCTCACAACACAATACGCTCCAATGAGATGGTAGACATTTCCGTCTAACAAATTTAAAGTTTCGTGTGCAGTGTTAAATCAGATCACTAATAAACTCCATCAGACACAAATTCGAGAAGACAGATTGAAGTTCCTTGATCACATTCGTCCTTGTCTGGCCGACCGTAACTTCGGCACTCCCTCAGAAATAGACATTTTACTAGGAGCAGATGTTTTTTGTAACCTTTTATCTCGCAGGATCGAAGAACTAGGTGCAGGTCTTCCCACACTCTGAAATACACACCTTGGTTGGGTAATTCTTGGTAACGTTCCCCATTATTGTCTCGCTAATTACACTCCATATGTCTCCCACTACCACCAAACTCTGTGTTGTCTTTGACGCCTCGTGCATAACCTGCTCAGGATTGTTCCTGAATGATGTCACGCTGAAAGGGTTTCAGGTTCAATCAAATTTGTTTGACATACTTTGCAGATTTAGAACTTTCAGATTTGCTCTCACTGCAGACATTGAGAAAATGTACAGGCAAGTTAAAGTCAATCCAGAACATACTTTCTTGCAAAATATTCTCTGGAGCGATTCTCCAACCGACTCTCTAAAGTGCATTGAACTTCAAACGGTCACTTACGGCACAAATTTTGCTCCATATGTAGCCACTCGCGTATTAAATGACATTGCTTCTCGGTATTCACAGTTTCCTTTGGCATCTAATGCCCTCCTAAGACAGACGTACGTTGACAATATATTGACTGGTTGTAATACTTACGAAGATCTACTAAAATTACACTCTGAACTTAACACCCTTTTGAATAAGTATGGATTTCACTTACATAAATGGTGTTCAAACTCTGCAGAATGCTTGAACAAAATTTCTCACTATCAACCTACCGAATACGATATGAATCTAGATAATTTACCCTGTAATATTTTGGGACTAAAATGGAATCCTTTGGCAGACAGTTTTCAGATTTCTATACCCCATGTTTTTGACGATACCCCAGTGACAAAAAGAGTAATTCTCTCGTCTCTTGCCCAATGTTTTGATCATGTAGGATTTGTAAATCCCATTATAGTTAAGGGCAAAATTCTGATGCAAAAACTTTGGTTGCAAAAGTTAGACTGGGACACAGATATCACTGATCAAGTATTGTTGAATGAATGGAAAATTTTCATTGACACTATATCTCGGATAAAGAACCTCTCAATACCAAGAGCTATAAACTTACCCAAAGCTATATATATATATATATATATATATATATATATATATATATATATATATATATATATATATATATATATATATATATATATATATATATATATATATATATATATATATATATATATATATATATTGTTATAGTTATGTGGTTTTTGCTGAGGTTTTTAGGTCCCACGATAGGGTTGCAATTGTTAAAATAGAAAAAAATTATTCTTGGGTTTTATATAATGATTATTAAATATCTTAGTTTTTGATTAGGTCTTATCTGTAAAATACTCTCTGAAATTTTATTGTGAAAATGTGTGTTTTAAATATATGTGTATTAGATATTTGACTTACACCTTGGTGATGATCTTACTCTCAAATCAGGGAGCTTCTTAAGCTGGTGGGTTCAAGTCCGAAATATCTTTGTTTATTTATTTTTTAATTTTGAAATATATTACCCTAGGATCTTTGCTTAAAATACTTATAGATATATATGTATGTATTAAAGAAAACAAAGCAAAAGTCCTTATAGGCTCACAGAAATTGAATAATTATTGAAATATTGAAATTAACAAAACCTAATCCTTATTTACTACTTATAATATGGTTTTTACTATTTAATTTAGTGCTTTGTTTTTTTTATATCTTCTTTGAAACAATAGGAAACCCCCCCACAAGAAAAAAAAAACTGAACAATACTATTTATTTAAATTAGCGAAGACTTGTATATGTATTTATACTTTAATTTCATGCACTTCCTAGATCAAGACGACACCTATTGGCATAAGTGTTATTTCTACTACACTGTATTATGGCGTACAGTCAATGTACGAGACCTTCACAAGCTGCTTACTGTTGGTTAGAGCCCAAGAGATGGCCCTGTAAACGTCTCGATATTTTAATTACTAGCTAAAATGATTGCCTTCTCGCTGAACCCGCTGTATTTTCTCCTGATTCACGAAAGTTTTTTAAAAATTGTTTATCACCCCTTTCAAAACTGTGGACGTATCTCACTATAAGTGTAAGTGTTTTATTAACTTTACTCACAGTTTATTTCCTGGCCTGTTTCTGCACTTCCGTGTCGTGACTCCAGTCGATTATTTACTTCAACCTAGAGATAATCCTACTGTTTTTAAACTTCTTTCCAATTTTTGTTTGTTTTTAATCTCTTTCTAATACCAAAAATTCAATCAATAAAAACTTTTAAGCAAAATTTCCCCGTCTTATATTTTAATCAAAATTTTCTCATCCCTCAATTTTTAATAACAATTTTCAATCTGATGATTTTATCAAAATTTTTCCCTCTGTTTATTCATTTTTCTTTGTAACCAGCGTAACTAATCAAAAAACTGCTTTATGCGTGCTTCAAATAAAATATCCTAACAAATTTTAACATATAATCCTTATCCATCATCTCCTCGGATACATACTTCTCATTGTTGTTAGTCAATGACAGAATAATTAACCTAACTATAATTTTAGTGTCAGTTTGACGTCTGTCCTAAATATATATAAAAAAACAGCTGACTTACATCTAGGTTATGACATGACATTCCTGAATTTATCACTCAAATTTTGACATCTTACTATTCTTAAAGCTAATAACAATAACACGATAAATTTCCTAATTCTACTCAACACAACGACGTATTATAAGTCATGAACAGCTTAACCTACCTAAAAACTACTTATACAGTTTGTATTGTCCATTATTTACATTCTATTGCTTTATAGTCTTTGTATCTTATATCTAGATTACATGACATTCTTACTTTTAGCAAACAATATCCTTAATTCTAACAAACAATAACATCTTAAATTACATAACAGCTAGCAAACAATAATACCTTAAACTATCTAATTAAACTTGTCATACATTCCTAATGTTCATTACATTTACACTTGCCTTGCCTCCTTTTAACACATATATATCTGTAAAATTTAGTTTCTCCCTGCCTTACAGTGCAAAAACATTGCATACACCAAAGGTAAGTTGTTGTTTGTGTTTAGTATAATTTGTGGTAAAAATGTGTTTATGCATGTGTATATATGTATATGTTGCCCCCTTTAGTAACCATATCAATATATATATATATATATATATATATATATATATATATATATATATATATATATATATATATATATATATAAAGTAGAAGTTCATGGTTTTTGCAATGCAAGTACCGCTGCATATGGTGCTTGCATTTACCTTCGTACAATTTACACGGATCACTCCGCCTCTTGCTTGCTATTGGCCGCTAAATTTCGCGTAGCCCCTCTCAAAACTGTCACCGTTCCAAAACTCGAGCTTTGTGCTATGATGCTGCTCTCCAAATAAACACACGAACTTATGACTATTTTCAAAAATGTGTTTGAAATATATTCAGTCCATTTGAGGACAGATTCACATTTTGTCCTCTATTGGTGCAAGAATCACCCCAGTCGATGGACAATATTTGAGTCTAATCGGGTATATCAAATACAAGAGCTTACTGTAGATTGTCACTGGCATCATTTCACATCCTCAGCCCACCCAGCAGGTCTTCTCTCCTGTGGTATTTTTACTTCTGACAAATGGCAGTTTTGGTTTATGGGTCCTCAATTTCTCCATAATCCCAGCTTGTAGCTAATAACAGGTAATCCTAAACTTGCAATCAACGATCCCCCCGAAGAGAGAAAAATAACTCTCACAGCTCTCCAAGCCCCGGAAAGTTTCTGGTTATCTGTATTCTCAACATTTTTCTCCTTTTTTTGTAGCATTGCATATATGTTGCGATTTATCAACAATATCACTAGCCGCAACAAAAAACTCCCATGCCCACTTTCTGTAGATGAACTAAAGGGCTCTCTAAATTTCACTGACAAGACTCTACAAGAGCAGCATTTTTCTCAGGAAATCTCTGCGATACTTTCTGGAAAACCCATAGCCAATAAACAAATACTCACATTAAAACCCTTTGTCGACGACACTGGTTTGCTTGATGTAGAAGGGAGACTAGCTAACGCTGACATTCTTTATGATCAAAAACATCCTCTACTTTTACCCTCTAGAAGTCATACAGTTTCTCTCATGCTAAAGCAAGAGCATTTACGGCTAGGCCATGTCAGACCTCAAAATGTACTCTCTAATTGCCGTTTGTGGTATCGGCCACTAAATGGAATACGCCAAATCAAAAATATAATTCGGAACTGCAGGACTTGTTTCAGATTTAATGCCCAATCCGCACAACAAATCATGGCAGACTTGCCCAGGGATGGAGTAGTAATTTCTCGGCCATTTCAGAAAGTCGGTATTGACTTTGGAGGCCCATTTCAGATCAAATCTTCACATTTACGTAAAGCTCCTTTATTGAAATGTTATATCTGTACTTTCGTATTCATCGTCACAAAGGCCGTTCATATTGAACTCGTTTTCAGCCTCTCCACTGATTGCAGAGGGTGACATGGTGCTTCTAAAGGACGATGACACTCCCCCTCTCAAATGGCCTCTTGGCAGGGTCATCCAGGCAATCAAAGGTCCTGATGGTCAAGTGAGAGTCCTAACACTACAAACTCCAAATGGTGAGGTTACTCAGCCCATCACTAAAGTGTGCCCGTTGCCAATGCCATTTTCCCCTGAAAGTTTGATTGATGGAAGCACCCAGTAGTCCACCCGTTTTTTCTAAGTTTAGGCTTTAGTTTACTCTGTCCTATTAATTTATTACCATTTCTCTACTCTAGCCCTGTACCTAAAAGCCTCAGCTCCGGGGGCTAGGATGTTGGAAATATCTTCCAACAAGACTGATGGCTCCATAGTTCTTAGAACACACATGCATATTTAAAATCCGAATTCTAGAACATACAAGAAACACATTAAAACATTCATCTCTTAAGGGTGGTGTGTGCGTGTGTGGTCTATTTTCTAGGGTGGTATATTTCTTAGGAAGCTGGTATGGTAGCGGGGAGAATGACTCTCACTTTTGTCTCTAGACATATACTGTTATTAGCGCTGCAGAAGTAAAGTCCCTCTAAAACGTGAAACTATAATTTAACGAATTCTCTACGCTGTATAAAAATTTCTTATTTTCTAAGTTAGTCATTATTCTCGCACTCTCATCCCTCAATTAACTAAAGTCATTTTAATCACGTAAGTTCGTTTCCCGCTTGCGCTGTGGAAGTAATAAACAGACAATCTGTAACCAGTTTATTGTATAGTGTTTTGTGTGATATTGTACTTTGTTGGCAATCAGCATTTATTTGTCAAGTGTTATTGTTTCCTGCTATTATTATTCGTTAATAAAACGTATAAGACGCATATAACAGGTGGTCCTTCATTTAATAATACTCCACCCACACCAGTGTTAGAGAACATCTTCGAAGATATTTATATAGCGTAATGAAGCTTGGGCTCCTTCTAAAGTCCACTACAGTCTCACAACCCCAAGTTCCATCAGATGCAATAATAATGATTAGTGCTTCTTGGCGCAAAGCATCGCAAAAAACAATTGCCAATTGTTTTCGTCCCGTGGGATTTACGCCCCAGCTCGCTATCCAATATGACAGAGAAGATAAACTTCCTCTAGCACGTTGGATAGAATTACAAGAGAAAAGTCATGGCGAGGATTTCATTGAGGATACAAATAAAGACGACCTGCCTTTGGCTGCCTGGATAAAGCAAAACAATATTAATTCAGATAAGCATTTATCAATCGATGACAGTTTAGTAACCACTGAACTTATGGCATCAGTATCTGAGTTATCTCCTATGACCGAAACTATTGACGAAGAGAACAAATTAAGAAGATGAGACAGGTGATGATCATGAGCTTCCAACAGTGTTGAAATTGTTTGCTTCATTGAATGTGGTACCAAGTATTTATGTGGCACATCGATAACTCAAAAACTAATGGGCCCATGACGATAAAATTTTGTGAATACCTTCCTTTTGCAAGTGGCTTGGATAAGTTCGTTAGCCAGGAAAATCTGCTCAGTTCAAATAGATTCAACAATGCTTTGTTTTAATTAGATAGTTGGATTCCTCCGGTCCGTGACAGTGCTGAGCTGACCTTTATGTATCGAATTTCAACCACGTGATTATAATGCATCTTGGTAAGAAAATAAATTGGGGATGCAGTAAGTGCGTTATGGTGGCGAATTTTTATAAAAATCTGCTGTTCAAATAGATTAAACAATGCTTTGTTTTAATTAGATAGTCAGATTCCCCCTGTCCGTGCCAGTTCTGAGCTGACCTTTAATGTATCGAATTTTTATTAAAATCTGTTCAGTTCAAATAGATTAAACAATGCTCTGTTTTAATTTGATAGTCGAATTCCCCCGGTCCGTGCCAGTTCTGAGCTGACCTGTATCGAATTTCGACTACGAAATTATACTGCATGTTTGTAAGAAAAGAAATTCGGGACGCAGCAAGTGCATTATGGTAGCGAATTATTATTAAATGCTTCAAATTTGAATAGCTCAATTTGCTATTAACCTAGAAGGTTCGTTGGCCAGGAAACTAGTTTTTTCGAGAACATTTTAAGTTTATTTTAGAATTTTTTTTGTACATTTTCAAACAATAAAGTTTTGCTAATATATGGTACGTTGTTTCTACTATATAGGTCATACTGGTAACCAAATTTGATGCCTGCTTTCTTTAAAAAAAAAAAAAAAAATATTTACTATTTAAAAGATTTTAATGAAAATTCACGACTATAAGGCACTTGCTGTGTCCAGACTTTTATTAAATTATTTTGGCAATCACAGGTGACCCGTAAGTCGTTGATGATACACTTTCTTTTTTTTTAATAGAACACTCCTTATATTATTGCATTTTAGTGATGGGCAAAACGGTTATTTTCCATTACCAGTTCAACCTGTTAATGTTATTTAATAATAACAGTTGAAAATAACAGGTTCCGTTATTTATCTGTTACCTATTTTGAACTGGGTAGTCGATCGATAGCATATTTTACTGTTATATGTATGAACTATGAATTATTAAGAATTCCACGTATACGTAGTAACAGTAGCTGAACTCGTCCGGTGGTGTAGTTGGGTAAAGGAGATTCGCTGCTACACAGGTTCAATCCCCAGGCGATGTAACTATCAGTTGATGCAGCCTGAGGTGTGAAGGTGATTAATTTGAATAAAAAGACAAAAATCATTATGAAACAATGTGGATAGAGCAAAAACTTTAGATATCTCTAATTCTCTGAAACATAATTATACATTGTTTACCATACTATGCAGCTATAATGTTTAAAATGAAAAATATTTACAATAAATTTTTTATAAAAAAAAATGATGAAGGGTTTTTTGGGTATTCATCACTAATAATAATTTGGTAAAAAATTAAAGTTGATGAAGTTTCCGCAAAACTGGAAGCTGGCTGCATTGTATTTTTACCCCGTTATTTCACGTAGTGTATAAATCTCAAATTTTGTCGATATCAAACAAAGCGCTAAGAAATTATAATAAGCGTGTTGTAAATCTGTTGCCACTCTGAAGTGAAACTTTTAGAAATTAGAAATGAGTCTTTTATAAGTATTTACTTAGATGTTTTAGGAATTATAAACTAGTCATTTCCAAAAATTTATTTTATTAAGGGTCCTTACCTAAATTTCAATGCCACAGCAAGAATTATCACGTCTTGGGACATTAGAACTTTTATTGCAAGGCAGCACTATCTTCAACAAATAAATGCTTTGTACACTACTACACTACAAAGGGAGTGATTCTAAGAACTGCAACATACTGCAGCTTTCATAAAATTTCGGTAAAGAAATTTGCCTTTATTCTGTACATATGGTTTGTTATTACATTATGCTTTTATTCTTTCTTAGAAGGATCTCTAGTTACATTTTCGATTTTAGGTTCACCGGTCATCTTTATCAGTACGCTTACCAACGATCCTACGTTTCCAAAGCTGCGAGCGAGAGCGAGCACACTAGTATAAAGTGTTAAGTATTATGTTATAAAGTAAAGTCCGCTCTATACTGTATACCCATACATATTTAGCATTCCCAGTCTCATGTCCATTCATCCCGTTAAATTTAACAGTTGCTGATGAAAACCGATGTTTATTCATCGAAGCTCGAATAAAGTTGCAGAGGAACAGAAACAGATACGAGTCCAAATTATAGTGTAGTGTAAAGCGTTATTTTGGACCTGTTATTTTCATATATCCATAACAGGTGGTAACCGTTGCGGCTCAGCAACCGTTAAAAAATTACTGATTGTTAAATAACGACCCATCACTATTGCATTTTCCATCGAATTATAATGCATTTGTAAGGAAAAAAATTGTTCATCGTCTTCGAGTTATTTCAATTATTTTGCAACTTTTCGCTTTTTTTGGCACACATCAAAAATTGTAATACGGCGTTTTTACCAATAGATTGCGAAGTCCCATGAAAATGACGCATTCAGAGTGGTTTTCTTTTATATTATTCATAAAAAAAAATAGAGATTCCATACACAGGCGCTCTCATAGTAACTGAATTTGAAATATTCACATAATTGTTCTTTAGTGTTTCCATAAAAATCATTTTTTGTAAGATTTTCGTGAAATGTTCGTAATTAATGATAGATGTTTGAAAAGTTATTTAAAAAAAAATGTTTTCGAATTTTCGTGAAAAAAATTGTTTAGCAACTTTTCGTAAAAAATATAAATTAGTGTAACATTACTGAGGCCAATCTGTACAAAAAAATTGTGAATTTTTGTGAAAGGAATTGTTTGCAAATTTCCATAAAAATTTTGTTTTTGAATGTTTGTCACAAAGCTGTTTTTTGTACTTTTTGAAGCAACAAAGTTATTTTAATGAAATATTGCACACTGTTACTACTATATAGGTATACTGCTGACCATATTTGATGCCTTTCTTTAAAAAAAAAAGACATATTTGCCACTAATTTTTTTATGGAAATTTATTACCATATTTGCTGCGTCCAGATGTTTTTAAATATAGCTTCTAATTATTATTATACTTAAGCGGTAAATTTGGTAAATGTAAATAACTAGGCACTTATATATATATATATATATATATATATATATATATATATATATATATATATATATATATATATATATATAATGTATTCCAATTAACTTGCCTTTACATTCACACTTACACTTTATGAAGGTGACTAAAGTTAATTTCTTTTTCTAACATTAAAGTCCTGAAGTTAAGATAGTACGTAAAAAATTAATTTATTTTGACTCTTGTTATTGGAGAAACACAAGTGTATCAAAAATGGTGTTGCTCAAACACAGCAGTGAAATACATATAGAAAAGGGTTGTATTTTATCGACATTATTTTATGAGGCTTTCCCGTGTTCTCATAAATTGTATTAATATAAATGCTAGTTCAGGAAAGGTTAAGCGTACATGTCTCTAAGACATCATGAACTTACATGTTTTGCCACAAGATGGGTGTTTACTCGTTTCTTGAATAGCCAGAGATTACATGTCTTCGGAAATATGTTTGCCGGGAGGGCATTCAAAAGCTTAGATGTTCTAGAAGAGAACGAGTATTCGTAGCGAACTACTCAAAAAGTGAGTAATTTGATAACACTAAAAGTGAAAGATTTTGGCTAAAACAGGTTTGTCGATTAAACTTGCAAGCGGAGGTACTAACAAAGTAATTTTTGAGGAGCTATGTCGATGGTAGTATTGGTAGAAGAGACAGAGATCTCTAACCTTTCCATTGTAGTCTAGATAAGTAAGAGTATGATAGATGAGTATTCTATAAGGCGAACAGCTAGTTTCTGAACAGAATCTGGGAGGGACAAGTTTATCTATGGGGCAGCAACGCAGACATGAGAACAGTATTCCAACTCTGGACCTATCTATGATTTATAGAGCATCAGAAAAAAATTGTTGTGATGAAAACAAAATTTTATCTTGAAACAGAAACCCAGGCATCTTCGCTGCTGCTTTTGCAATATTGGAAGCATGTAAATTCCAGCAAAGATCTTCTGCAAGTTATACCCAATGTAGAGTGTCGATTTTTTGGGCAGTATTTTGTCAGCCATCTAAAGATCTGAACCCTGTAGTTCCCTCTTCCTAGATAAGATGCAATTCTGTTTTTGAATCACTAAACATAACCAGATTTACAGAGCCCGAACTAAGAATCTTAAGACAGGTCAACATTTGGGGAGTTGGTTACTTCAACTCTCATTGATAATAAGCTAGAAGCAGATACTGGTCGAGTCGGTGAGAACATGCTGTGAAGAGTGCTATGATCAGTGAAGCTGTGGATCAGATTGTTGGTTGTTAACAGAAAGTCATTTATATGGAGAACAAAAAGGAGCCAAAACCAAATATTGCTAAACACCCGCATTAATTTCTAATTAATCTGATGAAACATCACCGACAACTACACCCTAAGCATTTCTTCAGAAAACTATACATCTAATAGGTGTGGAACACATTAGACTAGATTAAATTTATTGTGAGTGGGCTATTCCAGTCCCTCCACCGCTACCTTAGGTCTGTTGTGGCTCACGTCTAATTATTACGCATTCATTTTTTATTTACCTGATTAAACACCATGCAAAGAGCTTTCCTTCAGAAAACTAGATATCCATAGGGATACTTTCGAAGGCAATCCGTGTTATGTAAATTTATTGAGGAGTGCCGCATGCCAGGCACAATCGAATGCTTTAGAAATATCCAACGAAATTGCTTGACCTTCTCTAAATTTTTTGAGAAAAAACTTCAAAGGTGAGTGACACATGTCAGAATATTGCTAATAGGTCGGTTTTGACATATTGGCGATCGCTTAGGATGTTTGATTTTTTTAGGTATTTTATAAGTGTTTCATTGGTAACTTTTCCCATGCTTTAGACTAACCTTTTTTTTCTCCCTCAGGGTTCGTCCGCGGCCTCGCCGCCCCGATAGCACTGTAACCTTTGGTTTATTGTGTGTTAGACTAACCTTTACAAAATTATTAATATCTTACAAGATATTAATAATTTTGTTGATACATCAACAAGTAAATTAGAATACAAATTGCAGAACTTTGAGGGTAATGATGTGAAGGTTGTATATTCGAAGGCGTGTAATTTCTGGATCCACCTATTATTATATTTTAACAGTTAGCTTTTTTTTCTCCCATAGGGCTCGTCCGCATCTTTGCTGCCCCGATAGCACCGCAGCCTTTGGCTTATTGTGCATTCAGTTACAGTTACTTTGCATCCGTTTAGATTTAAAGACCTAAGACATCGAAATATAAAGCATCTCAAAGTTAATTACAGTATAATCTCGATTATTCGTGTGCGGATTATTCGTGCTAAGAAATTCATCAAAATTTCAAATCAGGAATAGATCGAAATTTCAATTTTTTCCGTTTCCTCTTGCATAAATATAATAAATATCTCTAATAAAAACCAACAACCATCTATGTACGAGTCTGCCTATTATAATTATTACATTGCAAAAATCATGAGGAAAATAAAACTGTAAAATTCCTTAGAACCTGTAGGTAGTATAGTAGTATATGTAGAAGCAGAATAAACTGTCACAGATTGCTTATTTTGTTGTGATGAATTTCTATTTATCTCCGAATGGCACTGTCACTACAATAGGAACGCCTCCTGGAATGTTTATGTTAAGGTCATAAATTTTAATTGTCCTTATCTGTTTACACTTGATCTCATTCGTGATTGCATGGTCGGCTGGGCAGAAAGGAACAAACTAAATTTTTCTTGAGAAAGACATAGCTGTTCAACATTCTGAATCCACTTTCTTTTCAATTTATGAAGACTACCTAAATTACTTAGTTTTGTCAGTTGATTTTCGATTGCAAAGCGAGTTTGTGTGTTCACAGTCTATTTTCTATTAAATTCGGTATATATATATATATATATATATATATATATATATATATATATATATATATATATATATATATATATATATATATATATATATATATATATATATATATATATATATATATATATATATATATATATATATATATATATATATATATATATATATATAGTTTGTTATGTTCATATTATCCGTGCTGCCGATCCTGCTGCTGTCATTAGATAAAATAATTTGCCACTGGGGGTTACGAGACAAACTTGTTAAAATGGTGTAAATACTATCACAACCATTTTTTGTCCAACACAGTGTGAAATTTTAATACTGAATAAAATATTATTATCTTCTGTTTTACATACACTTTTATAATATGTTATAATTGTATTTTAAATAAAAAGGCATTAGGATTTAGTTACATTTTTTATTTAATCTAAATTTTTCCAACTGTCAAAAAGTCTAAAAATACAAGTTAAAATATGTTATATACGAGACAATGTTTAAAATAAAATAATAAATAAAAATCTCCCTAGTTGCTCGATAAGTACCTAAATTAATTTGTTTCAGTCTTTCTTTAGTGCATAAAACACATCGTCAATACTGACATTTAATATAAGTCTTTGGTTAATGCTGGAACACTTAGGGTCAGTTATGAGAAGTCTACAAGCACTAAGTTTGTTAACTGATGCCAATGCAAGATCACTGTTTACAATCTGAAATCCATTGAGTGCACACAATGAAGTTAATATTTTATACACATCAGAAAATACTGTTTCTTCTACTCCAGTTCTTTCCATCTAGAACAAAAGAGAATACATTGCGAGTGGATAATTCATATTCAAATGGTATTATCAGTAATAGATACAGTTTAGGGATCCATAGTAGCAAGCATTTTTTTAGCAATCTTTATGATTTCATGCATTTTACTGATGTGTTGATTGTTGGAAGTCACAGACTATCTAAAAATTCACTAAAAACTGTACAATGGATGACCTCAATAAATGATTAAAAAATTGTTCAAAGACAATAATTCAATTCTGAGGTGTTCCTATTCAGCTACTGAATTCTTAAATGAACAGAATAAAAAATCATGATATAATTTGTTTGTGTACTTGCGTTTTTAATAGCTTGTTTTATTTTCTAGTCGTCTACCTTTAAATTTAATGTGATTTATAATTTTAGCTCATTTGACCTCTTATATTATTACATTGTAGTAATGTAATATTGAGAAGTTAAATATCTATCTATACCATTAAAATTTTGTTGAGTTATCTATAAGAGTTTATTAGATTGTAGATTAAAATGAACCATAAAATCTGGACTTTGAAGTACATTCGAGATAAGAAGTTACTAAATTATGAAGAAACCACATTAGATTAATTATTATCAGTTAATATAAGTTTATGTACGAGGGTGAATGTTTACGCTGTGCCGCTGATATATACTTATAATGAAAGGCTAGGAACAATTATTTCAATTTTTCAACATAACACACTTTTTTCGACATTTTATCACTTTGCATATATTGCAAAAACTCACTTGTGACTTAATGGCAAAGTTTCCTCAACTTTCTGTGATATTTTTCATTCGCGGCTTCACACATCTTAATTATTAAATTGGCGTACTAACTGACCATTTATTTTGGAGATTTTTCAATAATCAATCAAAATGACACCTCGAGGATTCCAGAAAACAGTGACCATCGTCATTTTTCTCCATGGGAATCCTAAACTTCCGAGGGCTAGGAGCTCCATTCCATACTTTGGTCTCAGGATCATAGTGATAGACAAGATCCATCAACAATTACAAAACGGTCAATAAATTTACTCTCGGTTGCCTAATAATCTCTGACAAATTGAAACATAGTTCTCCTTTTGAACGTGTGTCAACATTTGTGGAACCCATTTTTTCATATTAAGTTGTCCTGATAGAACGTTGTATTCTACATGGTAAGTCAAGACTGTTTCTTCTGCTATCTGCCTGATCCCAATGCAGCATAAGATTATTGACATTTTAAACATTTTCTTGAGTAGTGACTCTTATGCGAGCACCATTGTTATGTTTATCTTTGCAAGAAGTCCTACCACATCTGAATTTCGGATGCCAACATTAGTTGTTTCAGTTTCAGTTTCTCCAATGTTTCCACTAAATCTTTGTAAATTTAATCTAGGCTCTTAGACTTTTTGTAGGTACTTAATCACTGCTCTATAATCAACTCTATATGTTTTCAACTGATTACATCTAATCACTTCACTTAAGGTCATGTAGCTTGATGACTACATATATGCCTTAGAAATAGCATACTTTGACAAGAATGTCAATATGTACTTAGCATTGAAGTGTCAAAACATGATAAACGTCTCTACGTGTCTATTAATGGGTCAGGGGCAGAGCTATAATGATCCACCCTCATATTTAGTTTTAGCGGTTGCTAGCTTATAACATGCCTTAAAGAATAAATATTAACTGGACACCTAGCACAATAAAAAAAATTAAGACAAAATGCTTTATTAATGTAAAATATCCTGCAAATCTATCATCCTTAGATCTACCATCAATAGAGAGTTTTCAATTTAATTCGATAGAATAAAAAGTGAACAAAACACTAGAGGGGGTTAATGAAGAATAATTTTTTAGATAGCACAGTATCCAGTTGCAGACGATGGGATTTGGAAATCCAGTGTAATAAACACATCCAGAATGAAAATTTTCATATATTATATAAATTTAAAAGTGATTAAGGGTTGTGTTCTGTCGAATTCAAATTAAGGAAATTTTTTTTCAAGTCACATTTATCAAAATTAAGATTTTCTAAACAAAATTGTATTCACTAATTAAACTACATCTATTTTACTAATGGTAGCAAGTAACAAAAAAGACATATGCAAATGCAAAACCAACGTCGGCCTATACATTCGATTATGGCCTTGGTCTAGTTTAGCCATGAAACTAGTGAGGCTGAGGCTACTGTTTGAGGGCAAGATTTGGGAAGTCTGTTGTGACTTCATGATAGGAAAGGTTGCAGCTCAGTGCAACTGGTCTTAAGTTTTTATTGTTCCATAAGATTAAACAAACTGAAAACAACTTATATTGTTTGATAATAACATAAAACTCAATATTTTTATAATGAAAACATAACGTTTTCCACTGAAATATTATACAGACAATAACCAAAGTCATTGCCACATAAGTAAAATTTGCATAAAAGCGTGTACAAACATAAGCCTTTGCAGTATGCTTACATTGAACTTTGATTTTAACAACTTGACTCCTGTGATATTTGTTTCTTCTCACATATTTGGAAATCTTCTATTGGCAAAATAAAACTTTTAATTTGTGATATTCATAATTAGTCGGTGTCATCACTTCATCTATCATGCGATGGTGGCAAAAAGTACATCCACAGAGTATCTACAGACTGGTGTCTAATGAATGCCTGACTTCCAAGGTGCTTTAATATAAAGATAGTAAGCAATAACTACAGCATAAAATTTGAACAGTTGGGAAATTTAAAAGCTTTCTTTGGATCTAGCAAATCTTATTTTCCAACTAAGATCTACAATTTTTCACTGTAACCTATAGATATAGGATTGTTTCATTACAACTCCATGCATCGACAATTGGAATACAGATGTAAAGCTATAAACATTATTAATTTTGATATCCTGATAGACCAACAAAAGTAAAATTGTATTGATGATGCCTTGTAACATATACTTAAATATACAAATTAATTTGTTTCCAATCGTTACTCTTTTTTTCAAACTGCACTTAATTGACCTAATAAACAATTAGACAGAAAGGATAATAGGTATAACTCCAAAATTAGATTATAAATAAACGATGATTTTTCTTAAAGTTACCATAATTAATAGTTAAAAAAATAATATTTCTTTTGAAATAAAATTGCTTATCCCCTCGAAGATCACAACGCTCTCTCTCTCTCTCTCACACACACACACACACACAAACACACACACACACACAGGTTTCGTCATATCTTGTGGCACCTCATGATATATCATCGACTATGGAACCTCCGGTTTCTCCATGCAGAAATGCTCGCGCACCTTGTGCTGGTCACGTACGTCCATGAATTTCTACGATACACACGCTGGTTAAAAAGATATTAGCCGAAGTGTGGTTGTGGCACCAGTGCCATAGGAATGTTCAAACCAACTCAATACACAAAGGTGCCAAAGGTAATGTGAACCCGTGACAAATTCACACAATGATGCCACTATTTGATTTGCGGTGTTGCCAATAAATGCAATTCTTTACTATGGCTAATATTAAAATGTCACAAATTTCATCTAACAATATAGATACTAATTCTCATTTCGGAATGCATCTTGCGATGTTGGAATTTAATACACTTGGTCTAGTGAATTTTCTTCAAAAAAATTCACTGAGGAGATACCGACTTTTGAATTTTGAAAAAATTTCGTCAAATGAGCGCTAATTAGTCCCCCTGGAACACATATCCAGGGTCAATTTCAATATATATATATATATATATATATATATATATATATATATATATATATATATATATATATATATATATATATATATATATATATATATGTATCACACCAACACCTGACAAAATAATGGGCCGGTTTTCATCAAATTTGATGAGTACCTTTCTTTTGCAAGTGGCTTGGATGAGTTTTCTAGCCAGAAAAATTGGCCCAGGTTTTCCCGAAAAATTTTGTGTTTTCTTTCGGAAAAAAATTATATCTCCGGAAATAACAAAGTACGAGCAACCAAATTTGGTACGCGTGTTTGTATTATAAAGAGTGTACCAAAACTTTGGTCTGTAAGTTTAAAGACAAAATAATTATGGGCAGTTAGAGAACAAATTTGAAGTTTTTCTCAAAACGTCAAAGTTGCGATTTGAAACTACAAAATTTGCAACATCTAGGCAAAGAACGTGAAACAAATACGGCTTATGTAAAGAAAATGTCGCAAAAAGAGTGTTCTGCAAACCCTTACGTTTTAGCTTTAACCGTCACTGTCCTTCATTTTACTAAAAAATTTACAGAAAATTCATTTCAGATAGACCCCTTCTCTGATGCTTTGGCTGTAGGTTTGGTTATGTTATGATTTAACGGTCTATAATTTTTAGCTAATTTTCATAGAAAAAGTTCGTTATTGAGGACACTGCGACTTTTGAATTTTAAAAAGGTTTCTTCAAATGAGCGCCAACTAGGCCGCCTAGGATCTATATCCGGGTTTACTTGCAGTTTTTATCTGTTTACATATATACAGGGTGACGCATTTCTACGGTAGAGCTAAAAAGTTGTATAAGTTAATTTATAGGGTGTCTTAAACTGCATCTTATAAAACTATTTTGACAAGCACAGAGTGGTCCATAAGTCGTTAGTGATCCCTACAATTGTTTTTTTCGAACACCCTTATATTATTCTATTTTTGCATTTTTTTATTGAAATATGATGCAGGTTTGTAAGAAAAAAATCGAGACGCAGTAAGTGTGTTTTGGTAGCGAATTCTCATTAAATTCTTCAAATTTCAATAACCAAATTTGCTATTAACCTAAAGCTTGTTGGCTAGGAAACCAACACTTTAAGTTTATTTTCGGAAACTTGTACATTTTCAAACAGTAGGTTATTTTGATAAAATATGGTACATTGTTTCTACGATATAGGCTATATCGATAACCAGATTGAAGCCTGCTTGCATTACAGATATATATTTGCTATTAAAAACATTTTTATGACAATTCACTTCCATAACGCACTTGCTGTGTCCAGACTTTTTCATTACTGCCTAGACATAATCCAATTACAATATTTATAACTGCTAACTTTTCACCTAAAATATAATATGTAGGCACTGTGAAGAGGTAATGTGGGTTTCCATAATGTTTACCTATTAAGCGATATTTGCAAATTATTTCTCTATTAGCAGGTTCCGTAGTCGGTCCAGCATTTATGTTTGTAAAAGATTTTTTTCAAAGGGCCGCATCCAAGAGCCAAGATATAAAATAACTAGGAAGTGAACTTCTTCTTGAAATATTGTAATAACACCACAAGTAGACAAACTTCGCACTCGGAAGTATGTATATATATATATATATATATATATATATATATATATATATATATATATATATATATATATATATATATATATATATATATACCAGTCAAAGCTGATCAAAAGCCGGCCCTTTCACATTCTAGTGAAAAAAGCCGACTGTTTGAATACGTGACTCGAACCCGTGAGCTCCTAGTCCAATTCTAGCGATTAATCGCCTCGCGAACTGAGCTATTCGGCCTTTAAATATACACATTAGAATATTGTAGAATAAGAGAAACAAAAATAATTTTAAGGTATAGGTATGTGTAGCTGCAAACGTTTTTCTTTTTGTAGTAGAACTGTTTTCCGGATTCTGTTATGGTATCGATAAACTCGACGATAAGGACAGTTAAATGACAAAACCTACCCAAGGAATGCTGTCAGAGTCGAAGTTCTGCCTCTGACGACATATAGAGGTTAAGTTACCGTGCTCACTCTGCACTCTCTCAGACTAATGATTGATCATGACTTGAAAGTCAGGAGCAACCGCCTCTGACGCCTATATATATATATATATATATATATATATATATATATATATATATATATATATATATATATATATATATATAACTGATTCCACCATTCATAACTTTGTGCTGGGTTATCCGATTTCCATGATTCCCTTTTTTATTTAAATGTATGACCACACATAAGTTTTTACAGAGTTGTCCGATTTGAATGATTTTTTTTTGTTAGGTAGAGTATGCCTCAAAGTTGGAGTAGGGGATGATTTATTTCTCACCCAATAAATTTTTTAATGTTAAGACGTTTTTGATAGTTGTTTTTTCATTGGATAGAGTGTATCGTAAAGTTGGTCCCATTCAAATAATAAAAAAATTCGACGGCTAAAGGTATGAAAATAGGCAATGGTTGGTTGTTTACCCACTGAATTTTTATCCATTAACTGATTCTACCATGCATAACTTTGTACTGGGTTATACTTTATTATAATACTAGAGAAGGTACCTATAGAGGCTAAATACTTACCTACATTCTACATACCTAGTATAAAATCATGTTTATTAATAGCACATCTATAAAATTTAATAACTTCAAAACGTTATGTAGGTACCTACCTAATATTTATTTGGATTTCAGTCGTTAGTTTTGACTAATTCAGGATTTTAAAGCTTTACCTATTTATTATTTACATCTTTTTGTTTGCAGAGGGTAAAAAGTTCAAGAGAGGCTGTGTATAAAATATTTATAACAATGTTAGTGTATTGTAGACAAAAGCATTGTCCTTCAGTTATAAATAACCTGCAACCGTGCATTAATTTTGCTAAATCAAAAGTCACAAACTATATCAATAATACTTTCTGTCCACCCATGGGAAACAAACTAATATAACTCACATAAGAGGTGTTAAATAATTCTTATCTAAATTTACTTCCATCGAATTTTCTTAGTATGGATGACGTCATAGAACAACCCTGACAACTGACTGTTGTTGTGTATAACAAGATTGACTTGCTTTGCCCGGCTTTCTCGAATACTAGTTTTTTGTAACATTCCCTATATGCCAGCCAGCAGCCAGCCGTTATTATAGATGTTGAGCTACTAAGTGTGTGTGTTTATTTGGTAGCTTATGCTACTAATTATCTTTATAGTGATTTGTTCAGTGGATTCAAAGTTCAGAGAAGGTAAAAGAAGGTAAGTACCCTATCTACACATACCTACTTACCTATTCCCTATTTACTTTTTTTTCAGTAATACATGTCTCACTTAAGATTGTCAAATTTTCCGCTAGCCACGCTTAATTTTCTTTAAGGGGGGCATATGTTACCTGTCATGGATTTTATATAGTTTGATTAAGGGCGTACCTACCATTGTGGAATCTTGTGTATCCCGTATGGTGCCACAATCATTTTGGCCAGAATGTGCCAGAATACAGCAATTAGTAAATTTTCTTAGAAAAAATTCACTAATGGGGCGATCCCGACTTTTGAAAAAAAATTCGAGCGCGAACTAGGACCCTTAGAACCAATATCCGGGGTTAGTTTCAATTTTTATATGTTTATATTATATATATATATATATTGTAAATACCACGTGTATTTATTTTATAATGAATAACAAAAAAAAACAGAACAAATAGGGCACTGACAATAAGCAAAGTTACCTACCTTTATTCTCCAATAATGCAGGAACATAAGCTTCGTTTTTCTGTATTCACACACAACACCTCTAGGGACCTCGTGTCTCCCAAAGGACTTACAAACAAAATGGATATTTAGAGACCTCGTGTCTCTTCAAGGGGTTGAAAACAATTCGCTTTCTCGAGACCTCTTGCCTCTTCAAGGACTCAAAAACAAGTGGCAGAGGGATGCAAGCGTCTCTCCCTTCTCTCATTCTTCTTCCCCCTCTCTGGTCTTCTGGCGGAAACCATTAGTAACACTTACTCTATGTCAGTGTAGCGCGCGACATTTGAATTTAAAAGTGACAGAACAACGAGCATGAACATTCCGCCCACCAAAATAAGGATTTATTTTCATAATTATATTGTTTCTCAAATAAACAAACAAAACAAAAATTTACAATAAGCACAAAAAACAAAAAACTGAAGCTATTGGATTTATAATTAACTGTACAAAAAAAATTTCAAGGCAGACGTATTACTGCGAAGGCAACAGACATAACTTCGTCAGAGGCCTATCAAAAGTGCCACTACTAGTGCGAACTTGAGCTACCCGAGCTATACCATCACGGCCTGGGTATAGTTGCATAATGCGTCCGAGCTTCCAAACAAGAGGTGACGAAGTCTCATCTTTAATCACAACTAAAGCTCCGATCGGGGGGGACGTTTGCACAGTATCCCACTTACCACGCTGCTGCAGTGTATGCAGGTATTCGTTCTTCCAGCGGCGCCAAAAGTCCTGGTGGATCCTTTGCACCAGCTGCCAGCGTGACAAGCGATTCATACTTAACAAAGTCAAATCAGCATCAGGAGGAGCACCTAACGGTTCCATTGTAAGAAAATGTCCTGGGGATAGGGCTAACAGATCATTTGGATCAGTACTCGCACTACACAATGGTCGAGAATTCAAAACTGATTCCACTTGAGCAAGCAACGTGGACATTTCCTCAAAGGTCAGAATTTGCAAACCGATCACCCTTCGCAAATGAGTCTTGACTGAGCGCACTCCTGCCTCCCACAGACCTCCAAAATGCGGAGCTGATGGGGGGTTGAAATGCCACTTAATGGTACAAGCATCTGCTGCCCCCTTTGCATAGTTTAAGAGCTGCTTATTTGAGCCGACGAAGTTGGTACCTCTATCGCTATACAAATTGTCACATTTTCCTCTGCGAGCCACAAACCTCCGAAGAGCTGCCAAGAAGGCTTCAGCTGAAAGATCAGACACTACTTCCAAATGGAGGGCCTTCGTTGCCATGCACACAAACAAACAAATATATGCTTTCACCTTTCGGACACCTCGATATCTGCCCTGTGTCACAAAAACTGGACCTGCAAAATCAACTCCGCTGTGTGAAAACGGCTTCAACTGAGAAACCCTGGCAACTGGCAAATCAGACATCATCGGTGCCATGGGAGTAGGATTCACTCGAAAGCAACGATAGCACCTTGACAAAACATGATGAATAGCTCTCCGAGGGGACAAAATCCAAAACTGTTGCGAAAGCAAATGAAGCAATGTGCGAGGACCAGGATGAAGATTGACATGGTGTGTGTGTGCAATGATTAACTCGGTGAGACGATGTGAGCGGGGCAACAATATAGGGTGTTTCACTTCAACTGGAACATCAGCTTGACGAAGGCGACCGCCCACCCTGAGGATACCCTCTGTATCCAGAAAGGGGGCTAACTTATTTATTGCCCTCGCACACCTCTCACCTTTAACCAAGGATGCTATTTCCCTTTGAAATACTTCACCTTGAGCACATTTGATAAGCATATGAAGCGCCTCCTGTAATTCGGTGGCTGTCAGAGATGCAGTAGTTCGGTCAGATGGAGACACCCTACAATTTCGCACAAACCGCTGACAATATACAACAACACCCTGAATTTTCCGTAGATGCGAAAAGCGATTCAAAAGTTTACTGAGCCACTCCTCATTTGCCAAAGTAACTAGTACGGGGAGAGTTCGTTGCTCCGCCAGGCACTCTTCTGGCGGCTCAAAACGCAACGACTTGGGCCAATTTTCTCTTGCCAATTTTAGCCAGGCGGGTCCCGCCCACCATAGTGGATGCTCACAAAACCCAGAAGGTAACATGCCTCTCGATGCACAATCAGCTGGGTTTTCTTGTCCACTTACGTGATGCCATGACTCTGGAGGAATCTTCTCTTGTATGCTTGCTACTCGATTCCCAATAAAGGTCTTCCACCTATTGGAAGATGATTTTATCCAGGCAAGTGCCACCATAGAGTCTGACCAAGCATACATAGAGTTAAACTCAAAACGACCTTCATACACCCGACACACAAATTCCAGAAGCTTTGCCAACAATAAACACCCACACAATTCGAGACGTGGAATCGATATTCTTTTTAAAGGTGATACCTTGGACTTGGCACACAGAAAATTGATCCAAACTTGACCCTCCTCTGATACTTGTCTCAAGTAAACAACTGCAGCATACCCTCGCTCCGATGCATCACAGAACCCATGGAGTTCTGTACTGATGATATTATCGTGTTTTACGCCTCTGGGAATTGATAAACCTGCTAGCGCACTGAGTTGTGATTTATACTGAGACCACTGACCAACAATATCCTTTGAGGGCTTATCATCCCATCCCACTTTTTGCTCCCACAAGCACTGCATAAGATATTTTGCCAACAGGGTAACAGGAGACAAAAAACCCAGGGGGTCATAAATTCTTGCCAATTCCGAAAGAAGATTTCGTTTTGTGCACGGACGATCAATAGGTTCAACATTAAAAGAGAATGTATCACCTATGGGACACCACTGCAATCCTAAAATTTTCAACACTGATGGATCATTTAAATCTAACGATCGAGGTTGCTGACTATCAGCTGATACTGTGGACAACAGTTTCGAATTATTGCTGGCCCACTTCTTCAATTCAAAACCCCCCTTAGCAAACAACCCAATCAATTGCCGTTGCAACTCAAAAGCCTCTGACAATGAGTCGACTCCACTGACTACATCATCCACATAGAGATCGGACCGAACTAGCTTTGCTGCCAATGGAAAAGATGATTCCTCATCATCACAAAGCTGCATCATTGTTCGGATTGCCATGTGTGGGCTTGAGGAGACCCCATATGTGACAGTATTAAGGCGATATTTCTGTACAGGTTCCCCCTTTGAGAACCTCCAGAGAATTCTTTGATAATCCCTATGATTATCTACAACCAAAATTTGTCGATACATTTGCCGAATGTCAGCAGTAAATGCAATTTTGTTTGAGCGAAATTTCAACAACACAGTGGCAATATCTGTCTGCAACTTCGCTCCCACTAACAACGTATCGTTCAGAGATACACCATTCGTACTTTTGGAACTAGCATCAAATACCACCCGCAGTTTGGTCGAAAGGCTGTGAGGACGCAACACACAATGATGGGGAATATAGTATGCATCAGATGGTTCCACAGCTACATCTGATACCAGAGACATATGGCCAGACTCATAATAATCCCTGATAAACTCCGAATAGGACTTGTGCAACGCTGGATCCCTACTAAGACGTGCTTCCAGGGAGTAAAACCGCCTCAATGCAACACTGAAAGATTCTCCCAAACACGGAGTACCCTCACGAAAGGGCATATTTAAAATATATCTCCCAGCACTATTTCGGTGCTGAGTCTTCTTGAAGATTTCCTCACATTTTTTATCTTCCGGAGACATAACTAAACCTTGTGGTACCTGTTCCAAGCTCCAAAACTGTTTCAAGGTATGATCCAAGTCGACCAACGTGCATAAACTATTCACAACAGAATGAGACTTTGACTGTTCTACACTGCCCATAAGCACCCAACCAAAAACAGTATTGATGGCCACTGGTGCACCTCGAGGCCCTCTCTTTATTCCAGGTCTAACCACATGAGCATAAACGTCAGTACCCAACAAAATTTCAATGTCCCCTGGTATACCAAACTCTGAATCTGCCAACTCTAAGTTCTGAATATGTTGCCAGTGGCACTGCTCAATTTTAGCAGAAGGGATCTTGGAACAAATGTTCGGAATCACAATCATGTCCAACTCTAACTTTGTTGGCTCATAAATGGACTCTACTCGACATTTGAGAGTGCCTTGGCTAGCAAGCGAGCTCATTTGGTTCAAGCCTTGAACCATCACTGAACGAGATGAGGTGTTGAGCCCCAATTTTTCAACACACTGCTGCGAAATGAAATTAGCCTCACTCGCACAATCCAGGAGAGCTCGACATCTCCTAACCTTTCCATTTTTATCTCGTACTAATAGCATTATAGTTGCCAGTAACACGGACTGTTCCCTTTTTACCACACTTGCCAACACACGCAATTGCTCTGCACCTTGTGGCTCTTCCACAGGTGGCTTGTTTGAGTCACTCTCATCTCCCGATGCCGGTGCTTTTGGGAAGTGCAATAATGTATGATGGTGTTTATTACATACACGACAACTTGATGACTTGCACTCCCTGCTGGCATGCGAGTTTGATAAACAGTTAAAACAAAGATTATTCTTTTTTGCGAACGTATACCGTTTATGAGAGGATAAAGATAGAAATCCATCACACTTGAGCATGGGGTGCTCCTCCTTACAATAAGCACATACAAGCTTTGTGCTGGTAACAAAGGACGAAGCGGGCCTAGCAGTGGTTGCTGAAACATGCTGCCTTCTATTAGTCACATAATTGGAAGTTAAGGCAGTTGTCTCCATTGCTTTACACTGCTTTTCCAAGAATCTACATAAACTACTAAAACTGGGAATGTCCGATTCGCAAAACTCAAGCTCAAATTTTTGCTTAAGACTCATATCCACCTTTTGCAGCAACATGTTGAATTTAGTGAAATCCCACATGTCATGTTCAAACTGCTTCAACGCTTCCAAATTTTCACTGAATACAGACAACAACGTTCGTAGGGAAGAAGCAGATTCACTATTTGCTTTGGGGGCCTGTACAATACCCTGCCAATAATTGGTCAACAAAACCCGGGTATTGTGATACCTTGAGACCAGAGACTTGAATGCAATCCCATAATTGCTTCCCGTTAGCGGTAAATTTTTGATGAGGCCAGCTGCATCCTTCACTAACGAAGCACTCAAATATTGGAACTTTTCAATATCTGACAATGATTCGTTCTCATGAATCATTGTTTTAAACAGATCATAAAAGGTTGGCCAGTTTTTCCAATTTCCATCGAATTTTGGCATTTCGATTTTCGGTAACCTCAAATGTCTGTTTAAATTTGAAGTTGACATAATCGCGTTTGCGTTCGTTACTTCCTTTTCACTGAGAGATCGAGCGTTCGATGATTTGACAGAACACCGCGACTTACTCGATGCTCGACTCGATTTCGAACTACCGTGAAAAACGGATCGAGCTTGATTCTCAGCGGCTTTATTTGCATAACCTCTCAGTTCTCGATAGATAGTTTTTATAGAGTATTGCAGTTCATCGAATTTGTTCTGCATTTCATGCTCGCTCTCCAACTCTGATCGATCAACTACCGACACGATGTCCAAATGCAATGAATCAAATAGATTGACCAACTCATTCAACGCCTCAAAACGAACCTCAAATCTATTCAACCTATCTAAATCCACTACTGCGTCTATTTTGACCTGTTGAGCCACGTGCAATATGGCTTCTACTCGTCTATAAACGCTTTCGCGCTTATTTTTTAGCTGAATCAACTCCATTGTTCAACGCAAAAAATTCCTAAACGCGATTTAAACAATATGCAAACGTGATTTCAACAATATGCAATTCGAGTATGTACCTAGTTATATACAAGCAATAACGTCACCTTGAAATTAAATGACTCAACACGGCAATAAACAATTACAAATTTACTAGACTAAAGGAAACAAGTAAAATTACTTCAAAAAATGGACTGTATCAACTAATAACAAAACAAAACAACTATAAAAATCCGGTCGATGGGCCAAATGTAAATACCACGTGTATTTATTTTATAATGAATAACAAAAAAAAACAGAACAAATAGGGCACTGACAATAAGCAAAGTTACCTACCTTTATTCTCCAATAATGCAGGAACATAAGCTTCGTTTTTCTGTATTCACACACAACACCTCTAGGGACCTCGTGTCTCCCAAAGGACTTACAAACAAAATGGATATTTAGAGACCTCGTGTCTCTTCAAGGGGTTGAAAACAATTCGCTTTCTCGAGACCTCTTGCCTCTTCAAGGACTCAAAAACAAGTGGCAGAGGGATGCAAGCGTCTCTCCCTTCTCTCATTCTTCTTCCCCCTCTCTGGTCTTCTGGCGGAAACCATTAGTAACACTTACTCTATGTCAGTGTAGCGCGCGACATTTGAATTTAAAAGTGACAGAACAACGAGCATGAGCATATATATATATATATATATATATATATATATATATATATATATATATATATGTATATGTATCACACCGATAGCTAAAAAAATAATGGGCCGATTTTGATAAAATTTAGCACGTGCCTTCCTTTTCTTAAGTGGCTTGGATAAATTCTTTAGCCAGGAAAATCGAAGCTGGTTTTCCGGGAAAATTTTGCGTTTTCTTTCGGAAAACATTTTTATCTCAAAAAATAAAAAAGCTATGGTAATCAAATTTGGTACACAAACTTATGACATTAAAAGGAAACTACGAAAATTTAGATTTCTCTGTTACAGAAAAAAAAAGTAATAAAAAAAAATTTGGTGCCAAATCATTTCTATGAAAATTCATCATATCGCACATTGCTGCGCCAGACTTTTATAGTATACACAAGGTTCCACAAGTAAACGTTAACCTACATTAGTCGAAAACCAGTGATAAAAATATTGAAAAATATACATGGTATAAATTAAATTAATAGGTACAAGGTAGCTAATAATAATGATCACCATTGAGACTTCTATGTATTTTAAATTAAGGTTTTATCTTATTTACATATAAATCGCATTGAAATCCTTAAGGTATTTGCTGACAATCTAAATGTAGGTATTGTCTAATTTGATGTCCATGAATAATTATTATTGCAGTCCTAGGCACCAGTACACACTAAGAGTCGCTTCGGTTACTATCAAAGAGGTTGTAACCTCTTTGGTTACTACATACTTCATTATTTGTATTTGACGGAAGCTGTTTGACAGAATATTATTGGTATTTTATGGCTCAGATATACCTATAATAGTAATTGGCACAGCCACCTAGAACAGCAATAGTTCGAGACCCGACATAATGTTACATAGCGTTTTTTTTGCGTTGGAATGAATAGCACTCACTTCCGGTTCTACCGGAGTTTTTGGATTCTACATGAAATTATAAGACTGATCTCTTGTAAAAGATGTCTGTGAACTTTCTCAATTTTTAAGTTATTATATATATATATATATATATATATATATATATATATATATATATATATATATATATATATATATATATATATATATATATATATAAGTTGTTTGTCAGGGTGTTAGAAAATTGTTGAATACTCGCAGATATGACAAACGTAGGAAGATAATTTATGTGTGGAACGAAATGCAAAGTATTGCTCTAAAAACTTTATTATTCACACAATTATCTTCTAAATATACAGGCTGTCCCAGTAGCCTTATTTCTTCTATATCTTCCTTATTGTTAGAGTTAGCAAAAAATGTTTCAAATAAAAGTTGCGTGCTTTAAATTAGACTGCATTTGGATTTAGCTTTCTGGCATTTCCGGTTACACCGGAAGTTATTACCAACTTCCTTATTTTAAATAGAATGTGCCTTTTTTTATTGCATTTTCAGAAAGAGAAAAAAATTAATGAACTTTATGAGTGAACTTTGTGTATCACCGTTGATAGCTATCTCTAATATTTTCAGAAATATTTGAACTTTCTTTTGTTTTCGGCCGAATTTACGTGTTAATTTAAATGTGCTTTAAGCCCCAAAATATTATTAACCACTGAGTATTCAACTTTGGAACCTTAAGTTCCAACACCCACATCTCACAGTCACTCAACGACTTCTATTAATTATACGGAGTGTCTGTTATTCACCTGACAAAACCGCAAAATAATACGCGAATTAAAAACACTTGTACTAAGGTTGCTTTTAAACAAAATTTATTAAACTATTTGACAACAAACTAGCATAGTTACTGCCTAAAATAACACTGAACAAATATTACACAAAACAATGGCTTTATGTAATAATCGAATAAGTGTTCGTTGCAGGTTATCACGAGAACATGCAGATCTAGCTTCTTCTGAATTCGCACTGCTGGCACTATCTGCAACGGTCAGTATAATTAGTAGAATCTGCTGATGGGAACTGCTGCATGTAAATGTAACTTGATACCATTTACGTGACATATCGTGGGAAGCCATGTGTTAACTCCTCCCCCCATTAGAGGACGGAACACTTGGGTTCGGGAATTCTTAAAGGATTTTCCGCTTCTGCTTTGCTTTTTTCATTCTGCTGGGCACATCTTCTTTTGACAAAAACTGTAATAAATATTGTTGCTAGAAGGATTAGTATGATGTAGAGTAGGATCGTCCAAATACTTGTGTGGTACAACAGGAGTCTAATTTTGTTGGGAATCCTACTATTTATAGACTGCAGCTGAGCCCTGATGTTGCTTACGTCGTGCAGAGGGACGTTTTCCAGTTCCATTGCTGGCAATTCTTCTATGTTCATTTTGCTTTCTGGATCTTCTTCCAACTTTGGTAAGGAGAACAATTGTTGTGTCTCAACTGAGCTTTGCACCGTACTGTATCGTTTACCACCAATCGACAACTGACATCTTGGTTTGAGTGTCACCATATACGTGCCTTGTATAATTTGTGTGTTTTCTTCTCCCGAGCATTTGATTGACATCTTGGTTTCCTTTGGAGCCACCACCATAAACTGTGTGTTGCCATATTTGGAAACGATAGTCTTGGTAATTTTTACAGTATCTTGTTCGCAATTATTGATAGGCTTTTGGAAATCAATTAGCCTAACTTCACAGGTAGGATCTTAACTGACGTCTGCTATTGTATCTTCTGTACAGACATAGATCTCGTTCGTAAGCTCCTGGCAGGGGTTGTTTCTGAAGGCGTATTGTTGCTCATTTAGGATAAGGTAATTGGATCGAGGTATTATCATAGAGAAACTGTTAGGATTGGTTTGTATAGGTAGGGAGTACAGTTGGTAGTAAATATAGTCAGATTTGCCTATTAGTGGAGTATCAATTTGGAATATAATTTTATATCCTGTTTGGATAGACTTGATTTTAAATAATTTTTCATACAAAGATAAGTCATTCTTGCTTACTAATCTAGATTGTGAAATGTATTTTTCTATTACAGGAAGCTCTTTAATAATGAATTTTGGTTTGATGATAAGTGTGAAAAGTATTTAATTTAGAGAACGTTATAGCATTTTCAGTTGTTAATATTATCGATTCTATGACGTTAAATAGGTTAGCGATTTCAGTCAACAGTTCTAGAATATGTGCTCGCTGGAGTATTAGTAGCTAAATCTTTAGTAATGTTTTGAAGTGCTAACATTCTTTTGACAATTTCTTTTTGATTATGAGTTAAAGTATTTACTGTTTGATTAAATTCGTTTATTGCATTTATCATAACAGATGTTTGTTCGTCAAATAGCTCATGCATTCTATTTTGATCATCAGCTAATAATTGAAGGGCTTTGTTGATTCTTTCGCCATCATCAGCATCTAGATTGCCAGTGATTGATTTAAAAACTGTACCCAAAGGGTTGAGTAAACCTCTCTTAAATCTATACTTATCAGGAAAAATTCTAAGGAAAGTTTCATCTATGTTATCTACAGTATAATTAAGGGCGATTATAAAATTATGGTATTCAGATCTAAAATTATCACTTAAAGTATTGGCTATAAGATAATATTTGTATTTAAGTTTACTGTAGTCAGCAAATAAGGGTTCCATATTATATACATGTATAAGGCGCCATACGTCATTTTGGCAATAGCTTCTACCTAACTTGCGAGGTAAAAACCCAGGGTTGTTCTTTAAATCTTCTAGCTGTGGCTGCCCTCCGCATGCCCACCTGAAAGGCGAAGATTTCTTAAATGAGTTACACATTGCTTGTCATTCTTGTGATTTATGAGTAAAGCTTTATGTTCTAAGAGGGATATTATCGTGTATGGGCCTGTATAGGGGTTTTTGTGCTTCTTGTGAAACTCAGGGGGTATCTTTTTATATACTGTTTGGCCCTCTTTAAATGGCTGATTAACTTCGACGTTAGTTCTGAGGAGCATTTTTTCTTTCGATTTTTCTATCCGATCTAATACGATATCATAAACTATTTTCCTAAAATGTTTGTGTTTTTGGTTATATTCTTGGGTGAGTGTAACTTCGCGATCGAAGTTGAAGATTTCTGGGATGTATCCGAATATTAGCTCAAAAGGTGGTTTGAGAGTTTGAGACTGAATGCTTGAATTGTAAGCTAGGATGCAGTAGGGTATCAAGTCAGGAGGTTTTAGATTTGGGTATTTTATTTTGAAAATTCTATAGTGTTCAATCAGTCTGCTGTGGAATCTCTCTACTGGGCTGTTAGAGTTGGGATTATGAGGTGTAGTGCAGTTCAATTTGATATGACTTTAGGAGCTCTTTGACAGTGTCATTTGAGAATTCCGTACCAGAGTCGGAAACGACGCCTCTTACTGTACCATATTGTGAAAAATATCTTATTAATACCCTGGAAATTTCTATAGCATTCTTGCTTTTAATCGGAAAGGCCTGACCGAATTTACTGAAAGGATCAAGAATTGTAAAGAACTGAGATGATTCGATTTGAAATGTATCTATGTGAATTAATTCTACAGGTTTCAAAGGAGTTGGAGTGTGTTCTAAAGGTATTTTAATTGGATGTCTATTGTATTTTGCTTGTTTACATGTCGCACAGTCTAAAATGAATTCTAAAATTTTTTGTTTTAAACAAGGATAATAATATTTCTGTTTCATTCTTAAATAAGATTCATCCGGACCCCTATGGTTAGTTTTACCTTGATGATATGCTATTATAAGATCCTTTAATTCATCCTCACTGTTAATTTCTTCCAAAACTTTATCACATCTATAAAATTGCGGCGCATGCGCATTATTAAAGTGTTGATTGATAGCCGAACTAACTAATTCATAATGTCTCTCATTAATAAAAAGGCAATAGTATTTCTTTTGAGGCAAACAGTGCTGCTTTACAAATTCCGCTATCTTGTCTGGATCTTCTAAATTAAATTTAGCATGAATAAAATTTCTCTTGCCTTTTCTGACGTGTAGAATTTCGGGTTCCTCTGAGCAACTAAAGAATATTTGATTGGATTTATTATTGATAATTTCCTCTTCCAAAATAGGAATGCCTGGTGCGGCATATGATTCCTGGTTAGAAGTAACTGTATCTAGTTCTTCGATTTCCTCATCAGTGTTTTCATTATCTCTCTGCCATTCTGTTTCATCTACATTATTAATTACTGATTGATTATCAACATCCAGAGGATTAATTTCTACACGTGATAAAGCGTCAGCGTTAATTGTTTTTCCTTTCTTGTATTCTATATCGTACTCATATTCTTCAAGCTTTAAACGCCATCTTACTAGCTTCGAATTGGGCTCCTTTAATGAAAATAGCCATTTCAGTGGTTTGTGATCGGTCATTATGGTAAATCTTTTGCCATAAAGGTAGGGTCTAAAGTAAGCTACGGACAGGTCTGAATTCGGTTCGCCTTGACTTAAGAGAGCTCCAAGTGCGACGTTGGAAGCATCCGTAGTTAATATAAATTTCTTTGTAAAATCTGGTGGCTGTAATATTGGACTGTTCATTAAAATATGTTTACATGTTTTAAATGCTCTTTATAATCTTCGTTGTTATCAATTTTTGAATTTTTCTTTAGACATTTTGTTAAAGGTTTTGTGACATTCGCAAAATTCTTTATAAATTTTCGGTAGTATCCTATTAAACCCAGAAACGATTTGATTTCTTTTTGTGTTTTAGGAATCGGAAATTTCTCTATGGCTTCGAGTTTTCGAGGGTTAGGTTTAATTCCTTCTGGGCTGACCACATGTCCCAGAAATTCAGCCTCCGTCTTTAAAAATTCGGTTTTGTCCAGTTGTATCTTTAGCTGAAAGTTTCCGAACCTTTCGAATACTTGTGTAAGCTTGTCTAGATGCTCCTGTAGAGACGTCGAGAACACAATGACGTCATCCATGTAGATAAGGCAAGTTTTCCCAATCAATCCGTGTAGGACATTATTCGTTATGTATTTATTTATTTATATTTATTATTACATTTCTCTCCAGGCTCTACGCCCAATTACAGAGAAGAACTAAAGAAGATAACATGACAGTAGGTATAGATAGCCGGTTCTGAGCCCACCTCCCAGCTTCCACCTCCCACCTCCCGCAACTGAGCATGCGTGTGACGTAACAAATATGGCGGTTGTATTGAGGATGACATAAGCTACAAAATGAGATGACGTAATCCAAGATGGCGGCCAAGATAGCCGACCGGAAATGAAAAACTCGGGGAATTTAAAACTTTAGCCGGTAGATGGCACCACTAATCAAAGTAAGCGGATCCGCCATTTTGATTTTTACAAAAAGTGATGTAACAAATATGGCGGTTGACGCAAGCGCAAACTCAACTTTTTAATTCTTGGTTAAAGCCCTAAGTGTGGGGTGTCACTTTACTCGGCTTGGCAAGCAGAATTCAAATTTGGCATTTACGAATGCCCAAACCCAACTTTTAGAGTTTTAAGTCTAAACCTTAGGTGTTTGGAGTCATTTTACTCGGCTTGGGGAGCGGATTTTAAAAATGCGAATGCCAGGCATGCCAGACATAACAGCAAACAAAAATCCTAGGAATGTTAAGATCAAGCATGCTAAATATGGCAACATGGTAACAGGAAATGAGTCATATGTTTGCCATTTCAGTTAGATGATGTTATTTAACGCAAACAAGATGTTAGCACTTTAAGGTTGAAAATAAAACAACTGATTTAAATACAATTAATTTATTAGGATTAATTCACAAGACTTACATACTAAAATATTACACAATGGCTCTTACAATGCCAGTTAAAGGTTTATATTCAGATATACAATCATGAATAACTAAACAGTAAGCTTCGGTTCTATGGGGAAAATTGTTTTTGCTCATAAACTCCACTTTGATGTCCACTGTTGACGACTTGACTGGCTCATTCTGGTGCTGACAGTCAATTACAAATAGAGCTCGATCTTTAAACTCATCATAATTTAAGAGAGGCTCTGCTATGTTTTTATAACAAAAACTTTTTTGAAAATCTGTGTACATCTGGTAAGCTTCAACATATTTAGATTTTTCAAAATCCATATTCATAGATTCATAAGGATAGCATTCTGAATTTAGGAACACTCGTAGATCTACCTTACCAATATTATCAAAAAAGTCACCTTTCTTGCTTACATTGTCTTTTCGATCTGTTTGAAATGCTATAATCACATATCTAGGTCTTTCTAAGTTTGTTGCAGTTTTAACAGACCACACATCTTTATTAATATCTCTAAGCGCTGGTAGCTCATATATGTCCCATTTGCGGTATGCTAGAAATATAGATGTGTCTTTTGCAATTTTATCAATCAGTTCCAATTTCATTTTATCGTTCGGAAATACATGTTTAGCTTTTAAAAACATGTTGGTTACAGTAATTTTAGATCTTGCACTACCAGTACTGTAATAACTGTTGGCATCACTTCGAGCTCTTGTAAAGCGAAAAGTATGTTTACCGCAGATAACTCCTTTAAAGTGATGGAAGAAACTGAAGAGGAACCAAAGAGGCAGGAGCAAGTGAAACTTGTTATCGTTTAAGGTGATATGATCTGACGATACGTTCAACCCGGCGTTGCTAAGAGATTTGGCTTCATTCTTGCTAAATGAAAGCAGGGTTTTGATGGTTGTTGTGGTGTATGGGTCTCGTACTCGCTCCACTTCCTTGTTATTTAATTCATATGTCACAGATTCAAACAGAGCCGCTCCTCCATTATTTGACATATAACACTCACCATCAGCATTTTGTATTGCTAAAGGTTCTAAAGCACCTTCGATTATTAGAGCCGACTCTGCTAGACATACAAATGCATCTTGTTGATTAATGTTTATTTTGACTTCATCACTATTACCAAATGATTTAGTTGATGAATAGTAAGACCGAAGTTCTTCTCGATCAATGGAATCCTCAAACTCGGGGTCTTTGAATATTTTGAGTTTTGATGACATGATGACCAAGACTTTTAAGGAACTCAATATTATCGGAGCGAAGTGTACACTTTGAAGTGGTTGACTGTACTGAACTTGTTTTGGTAGATTCACTTGCTTTTATAACCTTAAAGACTAGCATTCTAGGTAATCTTTTTAAGGTTCAGACGAACAGACACCTCTTCACCTTGAAAGTTTACAGGAACTGAATCTTGATCCACGATGTCGATGCTTATATTTGAAATCTCTTGCTTGTTCACTGGTAAATAAATTAGATTCTTAGGCTCGATGTCGATTGCATACCAGGATCAACCATCGGTGCAAACTCATATAACGTATGTGAAGGTTTCCCGTTATAGTAGGAACCAGACACAATATTAGTTTCCATGCGAATCTGTTTAACATCCACTATTTCAACAGGTAAATCAGATTCATGGAAGACTCCAGGTTGAAGAACTTGCTTTGAAAATCCTAACATTCGCCCAATCGAATCATCAGCTTCAAAACTGATACTTGTGAAACACTTTATTTCACACCTAATGGTGTTCGGATTATGTCTTAGAATCAATGCTAGTTGCTTTTGTTCATGTGTCGCTGCAGCACCAACGAGTTCATTTTGAAGCAAGTTTTCCAAATGTGTTATTTCATATGCACCAGTGGGTATTGTGATGGTTCTCCAAGCACCTCCTTCTTTTACATAAAATTTATTTTTACCTTTATATATGTTAGGTATGTTGTTGTATGTAAGAAAGCCTATCAAAGCAACAGCATAACTACCACCAGGATCCAATTCAATTGGTGGATCGTAGTCTGTTGACAGATGGGAGCTACGGTCTTTCAACACAAAGGTTTGCGACATGAATGATACACAGAGGTTACTGTTTGAGTCTTTTATTTAAAAATTTTAAACACAAGTGGCCACAATTATAAGTATTATATGTTTAATACACATCATGATTATACATTAGAGTAGAGTCTTTAAGGTAACGTTGCAACTCGACTGGTGGCTTTAAGTTTCCATATGAGTCAAAGTACTTGGCTGTGTTACCACGTTTCCTAACTGCAACCCAATGACTACCAGGCTCCTTGTTTGTTTCTAAATTCATGATGAATGATTCATTTTTACGCAGTTCATTTCGAGGTAGAGTATCTCGCATGTATACACCTCTAAAATATGGGATTTTCATTTTACCAGCAAATTTCAGAAGATCTTCATCTGTTAGAGGTCTTGCTGGCAAACGACCTATTCGTTTTTTGGCTTTTGCAGATACAAACCATAACCACCACGTTGTTTCTTCAGATACAAGCCTTTGCCGAGTCTCTTGCATTTCGATTTTAATTTCAAACCACTACCTCTCTTACCCATTGCGATAGCTTCCATTGTTTTGTTGTGACGTTTTTCTTCCTCCAGTTTGTGTTTAGCCGCTTTAGCATCGTTTACGGCTTTAGCAATACCAGCAGCACCACCACCCAGAACACCAAGAGCTGACAGACCACCAAATATAAGGGGTAACAGTGGGAGGAAGCCTCCGCTTTTAGGTATTGGAATAACTCGAGGTTTCAACACATTCTTACGCCCACCAATCTGTTTAACAATTGCATGAGCGATATCAAACACGGCATTCTCTGATGGAATAAGGTTTCTGTCTTTTATAACTTCTCCAATCAGACTAATAATATTTTTAAAGAGAACTTTCTTTGGTTTTGAGTTGGTTACATCAAGACCCATACCAAGCTTTCTTTTAACTTTCATGGTGTTTGTAACGCTCCAAGCGGCTAACTTTTCACCAAAACTTGCGTCTTTCGATTTAACTCTCTCCCAAGCTCGATTCTCCAAAACTTCGTCGGCTCGATGTCTATCACTCAACTCTTTTGATTGAGAGTAAGCGATGTCGTGGTCTCTACAAGCACGGTCTAGCAGATTGGTACCTTGATCACCTCTAGCAAGACGTTCTTTAAGTTTAGTACCTGGACCGCAAAATTGATAACCAGGTATGTGTAACTCAACAGGTAGCTTGTTAATAGCTGTGTTTACAAGACCTTCACCCTGTGACACCAACATTGATACTAACTATATGACTCACTTGCATCTGTCTATATATATATATATATATATATATATATATATATATATATATATATATATATATATATTATACTTACCGAAAATATAGTTTAGTTTAAGTCAAGATGCGTACCATTAAACACGCTTCTGTCTTACCTATTACAAATATAGACGATGTTGTTGATACATCATCAGAACAACAACAAAAACATGGCCCTCTCTTGCCAAACACAGTTAGATGTATCATATGTGGTCCGAGCGGGTGTGGTAAAACAAATGTTATGCTAAGTTTATTGTTTGAACCGAACGGTTTAAAGTTTGATAACGTGTATGTATATTCAAAGTCTCTATATCAATCCAAATACAAGATGTTAAAGGATGTGTTGGAGGCAACAAAAGATGTTGGTTACTATCCATATAGTGAAAACGATGAAATATTAGATCCAGCAGATGCCTTGGATAACTCTGTGTTTATATTTGATGATGTAGCTTGTGACAAGCAAGATAAAATGAGAGCATACTTTAGTATGGGAAGACATAAGAATATTTATTCGTTCTATCTCTGTCAAACATATACTCGAATACCGAAACATCTAATATGTGATAATACCAATGTTTTGATTCTCTTCAAACAAGATGAAACCAATTTAAAACACATCTACGACGATCATGTAACGACAGATATGGACTTTAAACAATTTAAAAATATATGCTGCGAGTGTTGGAAAGACAATAAGTATGGTGTGTTGGTGATTGTAAAAGAAAACGAAGTACACAGAGGGAGATATAGAAAAGGATTCGATAGCTACATATTAATCTAATTGATTGCAGTCAACAACAACAACAAAGAGATGTCTAGCAGGACAACCAACTATCTAACAAGACAGACAACCTGTCTAAAACAACCTGCCTTAAAACAACCTGTCTAAAACAGCCTGTCTAAAACAACCTCTTTAAAACAACCTGTCTAAAACAACCTGTCTAACAACCTATCGAAAACAACCTATCGAAAACAACCTGTCGAAAACAACCTGTCTAAAACAACCTGTCGAAAACAACCTGTCTAAAACAACCTGTCTAAAATAACCTGTCTAAAACAACCTGTCTAACAACCTGTCTAACAACTAGATAGGAAGACATACAACCAATTCAAAGCTAGTACACCTTAAACCACCGAACTGTTTGCATCTCTTAACACGATCTGAAACAAATAACTTTAGCAAGATGGAGATGATGGGTAAACAAGAGAGAAAAATCAAGAAAAAGATTTTACAACTTGCCGAAAACATTCGAAAAAAACATTTAATGCTTAAGCTTGGTAGAGTTGAGAATGATGAAGTCCTGCAACGTTTATATAAACAAATTGTTGAACCACTAAGTGAAATATCTAAAAACACATCGGTACTTAAACTGCAACCAACGACTGAACAAATCAAAGAAGAAGAAGCTTCTGATGATGTACCAGAAAAGAAACCCAAAGTTGAGTTCCTTAAAGACCATGAAGTTTTTGAAGCCGAACCAGAGGTAGAGACAAGTTATGATGAGGATATCCTAACATTTGAAGAGCTTGAGGCAGATCTACAAACTGTCACAAACAACCCAGCATATCAAGAATTTTGGGAGCAATATCCTGAACGAGTTCGGTATTATGTAGACAAGTATTTTACTGAACCATCGAGGCTTGCTACTATTGATCAAACGTATGGTGCTCGCTACGCTAAAGATACTGAGAGCTGGAGCCTTGGCAACAAACACTTGGACTTTACTGATAATGACATTCGACTAGGTCAAAGGAGATATCCGCAAACACAAGGTCTGCTAGAATTGATATTTATGAAAACACCTAGAGGGTATACCTATGACGATCTTCAACACTATAGAGATATTCTAGAAGCAACTAGTGTTCATAAAATGAACTACGATCCCAACGCACGAACCAAGGGTTGTTCCTCGGAAAAGTATCTGACTCTAATAAAACCAGTTATAAACCCACAAGGACGAAGATCCTCAACTCCTCAAGGTTTTGGTTACGACACACATCTTAACGAAGAACAAAAACCCGAACCTAGAGCTCAGAATGTAAGCAACAACACTAACAACTATATGATACAAAATAATAAACAAATAGAATATGTCTATTGGGATGACATGAGTTGGTTGATAGACTTAGACTTAGTAGCTTCTCAAGTTGCTGGTAATAATGGTCATAACAACGAAATTCAATCAATCATTGAAGAATTAAAGGAAGTCAGTGTTATTGCTTAGTAAACCTACATATATGTCATACATACCTACCTATTGCTTAGTATAAAAATGTTGATCAATAAGTTCGGACGTTCCCAGTCCAATACACGCTTTAAGTTTAAAATCATCGAAAAAGAACTTTTCACAAGAACTACAAGTGGTGACTTTGATTTGCAAAGCCATAGATTGTGTAACGTTGGTGATCCAATCGATCCAACAGATGGTGTAAATAAAAAATTTGTAGATGCATGGATAGATGACTATCAGGAAAACAAAGACGAAGTGACACAAAGAATAATTGCCATCTTACTTGAAGCTGTGCACAAACCAGAGTTGGTAGATTTAAAAAACGAATTTGAAAATAAATTGAAAAATTTAGCTAAGGATATAACTGCTCAAGTTTTAAAAGACATTGATCTGTCAAAGAATAACAAGTTAATAAATGAGTTATACACACCAGCAAGAATCAACTTCAAACGTAGACGTACCATAATTAAAGGTTTAAATGACTTGTGGCAGATTGATTTGGCAGAGTTTCAAGACTATCATCGCGAAAACTCTGGTTACAAATACATTTTAGTGGTTATCAATTGTTTTTCAAAGTATGTGTGGACTCGTCCACTTAAATCTAAAAATGCTGAAGAGGTGACTAAAGCTATGGCTGATATTTTAGCTAATAGTACAGCACCCTCTAACATTCAATCTGATCTAGGTAAGGAGTTTTATAAGTCCAAATTTAATGCCTTAATGAAAAAATATAACATCAATCACTATAGCACTTATAGTGTGAAAAAGGCTGCAATAGTGAAAAGAGTTATACGTACCTTAAAAGAGAAGATCTACAAAAATTTCAACTTGTTTGGCTCCTACAAGTGGTTAAATACACTACCTGATGTCACTGCTAACTATAACTCAACCATTCATCGAACAACTGGTGTAAAACCTAAAGATGTTAACAAGAAAAATGAAGAAGCTATTCGCAAACAAGTCTACACAAATATTAAAGTGTTTGATCAGAATAAATTCAAAGTGGGTGATGTTGTACGTCTAAGTAAAGCAAAAGCTCAATTCGAAAAGGGGTATACACCTCGCTGGTCAACAGAATTATTTAAGATTGTTAGTGTTCATTTCACAAATCCAGTAACATACTTTCTTGAAGACATGCAGGGTAAGCCTATCAGTGGAGGGTTTTACGAGGAAGAACTGCAAAAGACTAAACAAACAAGCATTTATCTGGTTGAACGCATCTTGAGGAAGAAAGGCAAGAAACTCTATGTAAAATGGTTGGGCTTTGATAAATCTCATAATTCTTGGATAAATTCAGATGATGTTAAATAAGCTTACTTATATTTAATGTATTAATATACTTAGAATAAAATAAAAGTCGTTATTAAAATTAGTGTGTTTTATTTCTCCATATTGTTACATACATACAATTAAAGTCAAGTGAGCAATTAAAAATTATGACGTAAATCAATAATATCCTGAATAAACTTCTCCTGTGGTACATCAACTATCTGTAGATCGTTTCTATTCGTCTTGAGGTATTTTACTTCGGCCTTTATTCTATTAAAGAGATTTATAGAATTTGGATCATACAACATGTTTAGAATCACTTCGGAATCGGGATGTTTAATTTTAAAACTCCTGACGGCTCTTCTAAAACTCTTCTTCTGGGTTCGTATAGCATGATACGCGTACTTAGCGTCTTTCTCATTTCTTGAACTTACACCAAACATACTTATTTTTCCGGGGTTGCTTGGTTTTGGAGATATATCTTCAAGATGTTCTGTGACTAGCATCTGCTTCTCGCATATGTTGCACTTTATCCTCTATCTCCATTAATTTCACTTCAATTTCTTTGAGGTTTTCCTTGTATTTTTGATTAAATTCGTTTACGAAAAAATCAAAAATAATTTGGTTGCACTTTTCATAGAAAGGATTAGATATCCAACAGGCTAAATTTAATATCAAATCTTTACAGACATATGTACCAGATATCAAGTTGTTTTCAGTCTGTGTTCCACCAAAGTCCACCAAGTATCTAGCGGTTGTAGGTGTTAGTTGAGATGTTGCTCCCGGCACATCTAGGGGGCCGGAATTCCGGCCCCCCAGATGTGACTCTAAGTGGGCTCCTTCGGTTGAAATATTTAGGGTATCGGTATTCTGGCTACCTAAATGTTTCTTCAGCTGACCGTTGTAATAGGTAATCAACTCTTTAGTTTTCTTATTTTCCAACCAATGTCCTAATCTTTTCTCACCATTTTTACATAGTTTAGTTGCATTAAAATAACCAGTGATCTTATCAATAATTAATTGAAAGTCTCCAAATAAACCATACCAGAAGTTGTCTTTAATTTGCTGGTAGCACACATCACTTAATGTAGCCGTTTTAAACACACTACTAAACACTTAGATACTCAAGAGCAGACTGAAGCACGTCTTACTTCTAAGAAAACTAAATTTTGAATGAGCTTCAGAGTATGTGTACGACAATTTATAGATGTTGACCCCACTATACGGCTTAAAACTGTGTTTATTAATGTTTATTTCCAACCCCATTAGTCGCTCCAACATCCACCCACTTTCGGCTTCTGCAAACTCCAAAGCTTTTGTGTAAATCTCGCTGCTGAATTCACTTAATATCTTTTCAAAGTTAGTTGACACTGTAACATTTTTATTTTTAGTATTGAATGACTTAATTTCTTTTCTATTTCGGCTTTGGAGCATATACAAACCAAACAATTCCAAGTTCATTTTAATTTGATTATGTTTAGCTAAAGAAGCTTCAATTAGATGAAACACTTTATGTTTCACAGTATCCATGGCTAAGTTTATGTCATTACCATCTATGCTAATACGATAGGTGGCTACTCTATTTTTAAAAGCTTGAGCTAGCATATGCACTTGTTCAACTTGCCATGGCTCACATACTTTTGCCTTGTGAGCTTCACTACATAAATGTCCACAAAATTGATTCTTTTTCACTTGTAACGAGCATGACTCACAATATCTCATCTTAACTACAGATGCTTAACTAATGAATAAAACACATGTGTTTAGTTTATATGGATATATTAACAAACATGTTTGCGATACATATCCTTAAGTGTTGTACTATATTTAGCACAAAAGTAAATTAACATAAATATAGTTAAACACATAAGAACACCAGTTGATATAAACATGGAAATATAATTTGAAGTGAACAGGTAAGAATTATTTAATACAAGAGTTCTCCAATCAGATGTCTCACCACGTGTACCATTAGCAAACAGAAACATAAGTTTGTAATACACCACTTCAGACTTGCTTTTTGAAAAGTTATACATTGAAAGTTGGATACGTGCATCATTGTGTAGATGTGTTGTTGGAAGACCAGACCATTTTGTACACTCATCGAAACATATTCTTACTTCTTTCACATTTGGCGGTTTGTATATATAAAACACATTTTGACATAGTGCTGTTAGGATGATGAAACTTGCTTTAAGATGACTCATTGTATATCGCGTGTATTTCTTTGAAACGATCAAGTACTTGCTTCTTTGTAAAGTGTAAGCACTCTAACATACTAACTCGGAATGATGATTCATAGCCTTTTAACATGGTTTTTATAAGCTTTATCACCTCCTCATCACGTGGGAGCTCCTTCTTATTAACACACTTGAGAACATCAGCAACACAATAGAGGAAATCACTAAGTCGAATATCAAAGTTCAAATCGGTTAGAAACTTCAGCTTTTCGTTGATGATTTCAACCAGATCTAGTAGCCGTTGAACTGGGTCTTCGGTTAAATAAAAAGTAATAGAATCATCTGAGATTGATATACCTTTACTGTCTAATACTTTAATAGGTTTGATGGTACATATTCCAATATTTTCAGGTTCGATCTTATTAGCTTTGGCAAAGTACTCTTCACCTGTGTTTTTCAATGTTGAAATAAAATACTCCCATTCCCATGAGCCAGATGAGATTGTTATATTTTGATTTGGTGGATATAGGCTTGTATTTATAATTATAATTATTGGAATCAATCCGGCCGCTTTTGATATACCAATTGCAACACTTAGAGCTGGAGTAATGGTATACCTTGTTTCCAGTAGCATTCTACTTTCTTGCTTAATATCACTAATATTCTGCCGTAGAGCTGCATCAATTTGGCCCCAATAACAATCACAAACATTGTTATTAATAGGTTCGTCGTTAACATCCATACCATACATGTTGAACGGAACAAATACACTAATATATAACTACTGGGCGCAGACTACAGACAACAACTGATGTACTTGCTTGCCACCTAATGTTTATATATACTTATACCTCCCACTTTTGACTTGTTATTGAAACTCATTTAACCGTCATCGTTGTTGTTCGCATTTTGTAGAAGGTCACATACATTTGTAGGAGGCCACATACATTTGTAGGAGGCCGCCAACATTTGTAGAAGGTCACGTACATTTGTATTTGAAAACACATTATTCATTTCCTGATACATGACTCATTTCCTGCTATATGTTGTAGTCGAGATCATAGTTTGCAGGCTTTAGCATGTGTGGTCTTAACATTCTTAGGATTTTTAGCTGTTGCCATGCTTTCATCTGACTGAAATGGTAAACAAATGACTCATTTCCTGTTACCATGTTGCCATATTTAGCATGCTTGATCTTAACATTCTTAGGATTTTTAACTGTTGCCATGTCTGGTTTTAACATTCTTAGGATTTTTGTTATGTCTGGCATGCCCGACATTCGCATTTTTAAGATCTGCTCCCCAAGCCCAGTTTCCTATCAAACACCTAAGGTTTAGACCAAAAACTCTAAAAGTTGGGTTCGCGCATGCGCAAATATTAAATTTGAATTCTGCTTGCCAATCCGAGTAAAATGACACCCCACATATAGGACTTTAACCAAGAATTAAAAAGTTGAGTTTGCGCTTGCGTCAACCGCCATATTTGTTACACTTTTTGTAAAAATCAAAACAGCGGATCCACTTTGATTAGTGGCGCCATCTACCGGATAAAATTTTAAATTTCCCGGGTTTTTCATTTCCGGTCGGCCATCTTGGATTACGTCATCTCATTTTGTAGATTACGTCATCCTCAATACAACCGCCATATTTGTTACGTCACACGCATGCTCAGTAGCGGGAGGTGGGAGGTGGAAGCTGGGAGGTGGGCTCAGAACCGGCTATCTATACCTACTCATGACTTAAACTATAATAAACATTTGACTTAACACTATATAGTAACCTAACCTAACAGACTTATATTGCTCCCTATTCACAAGAGACATCATAACATTTGTTTTAAACGTAGCATATAAGTAATGAAAAATATCACTGTTATCCATACATACATTGTACAAACGTTGCTTATATACTATTGGAGAATACATATATCTATTAGGCGCTGAAACGAGGCTGGAGCATTATTAAGGCCGAATGGCATCCTAAAATACTCATAATGCCCTAGATCTGTTGAGAATGTCGTCTTTTCAATGTCGTCCGGATGTATCTCTATCTGATGAAAACCTGATGCCAAATCAATTGTAGTGAAATAGTGAGATCTACCAATTTTATCCAATATTTCTTCTATTTTAGGTATGGGGTAGCGATCTGGTATGGTTTTATCGTTGAGCTTTCTGTAGTCTACAACGATTCTCCACTTATGTTTCGCACTGGCATCTGCTTTCTTTGGAACAACCCAAATTGGTGAACACCACAGTGAATGTGAATGCCTAATAATATTTTGCTGTAACATTTTATCCATTTGTTTCTGTACCCCTTCTTTATGCACCTGTGGGTAACGATATAATTTCGAATGTACAGGTATATCGTCAGTCGTTACATTTCTATGTTTTACCACGTGTGTGGAAGTTAACCTTTCGTCCTCTTTATAAAATATATCTGAATAACGTTTGCATAAATATATTAGTTGTTCATGTTCTTCTTGATTCAAGTGATCCATACGTATTTCTTTTAAGGCCCAGTTATCATCGCAATTTTTCTTAACACTATTATTATATTTATGATTATAACTGCTAAAAATTGCATTATTATTTAACTCAATAGTCTCTAAGGGTTTAGTAAATCTGACATTAATTTGTGTAGAAGTGGGGTTTATTATTTTAACACTGGCCTCACTATCTGACAATTTAACTAAACAGTCAGGTATAAATGAATTATTAATTAACATTTGGTTAACAAGTCCATATCCATTGGACTTATTGACAGGAACATTTATTTTAGTTTCCGTATTTGGCCCAAGAGTATATTCGTAAGGAAAATGTATATCAATTTCTAACCTACCTAAGTATAATTTCCTATTAAAATCTAGCCTAGCCTTACTTGCAAGGGGAAAATCGGCTCCTATCAAACCCGTGTAGTTATCATTAAAATTAAATAAACAAAATTCGTGTGGACGATTAGTAATTGAATTCAGTAAAATATTTGCCATATATTTGTGCACGGAGAATCCATGACCTGATTTAATGTGAAATAATTTTTGAAAGATTTTATTTTTATATTTTTCTTGAACAATATCTGATTTCAAAAGACTTTTACTGCTTCCCGAATCTATGAGCAATTTTCCAGGCAGTTCGGGGATTTCAACATAAGGAAGTTGACATAAATTGAGATTGTTTATTTCTATTAAGGATTTTCGGTTGATGTGCCCGGTGTAGGAAAATTTTGATTTTCACGATCATAAATTTCGGAAGGTGTATCAATCTCATGGGTAAATAGTTCTTCAGAATTAAACCTTGTTCCCGGAACTGTTGACCTTTGCTGATTAGCAGGGAAGTTCTTTCTTCTTGACTGTGTTGAAAAATTATTAGAATGTCTTGTAAACCTTGTGTTGCCACTCGAAGTGTCCATGGGTTCAGGATATCTGTTTTGGAAATATTCACGTGGGTTTTCTGGTTTAAAAGAGGGCGGTCTAGAAAATTGTGAATTCTGATTATTTTGGCTTTGATATTGGAAAGTATTCCTAAATTGTGAAGTTTGATTACTTTGGCTCTGATATTGCATAACTGGAAAGTTTTGGGGAGTAGAACGATTGTTAAAAGACCTGGTTTGTGGATTGGGGTTTTTATTATTTGGCGATGTATAATTGCCTGATTTAAGAAATGTCCTATCTCTATACTCGTAATTTTCTTCCAGAACTATAAACTTAGGAGCATCCTTAATAGATGCAGGTGCAGTGGATCTTACTACCATTCCTAGAGGGTTTCTAAGTCCCCCGAGGAACGCTTTTAATGTTTGTTGAGCGTAAATTGTTCTTTTCACTTCTAGTATTTGTTGATCGTTTTCATTACAAATTAAATTAGAAACCAGAAGTTGTTCAATGTATCTACACCTATTACTAAATGTTAAAGCATCATCATTATGTTTCTGCTTAAGTGTTAAAAGTTCACTCAAAAGACTAGTGTCGTCTCGTTGGTCCGTAAAGTTTTGCACTATAGCTTGTCTTAGATCTTGCCAATTATTAATCATTTTTGTGCTAATTATAAGTCTAGCATGACTGGTTAATTTTGATTGTATAAAATTAACTAAAAAATGATCTAAATATAATCTTTCGTCTTCGGCGTTATAAAATGTGTTCATAATGAGATCGCATGCCTTAAGAAAGTTACCAACATTTGCCGGTTCCCCATTGAACTCAGGTATCATCTTTAAATAGAATTCACTGAAGTTGTTTGCCATATTGTTAGCTTGGGCCATGTTTATGCTAAATTCTGCGGTACTAATTAGTTACTATCAATTTGTTTTACAAGACTAATACTATTATTATTACGAGTAAAATTATTCTGAACTTCCTGTTCAACAATATTATTATCTAAATTATTTTCTTCTGGAATGACTTTTAAGTTATTTTCAAATACATATGACAAAGGAACAGAGAAAATATAGGAGAGCAACTTACAGTAATAGTAGGAGCCAGATGACCATTTGTTCTTCTTAAAAACCAAGGAACCAATATTCTTTTGATGCCTTAGGTTGTTGGGAGATCCGTCACCGACTGCGCCAATTAACAACACTTGTCTTAGGTTGCTTTTTTTTTAATTTATTAAATTACTTAAACTATTTGACAACAAACTAGCATAGTTACTGCCTAAAATAATACTGAACAAATATTACACAAAACAATGGCTTTATATAATAATCAGATAAGTGTTCGTTGCAGGTTCTCACGAGAACATGCAGATCTAGCTTCTTCTGAATTCGCACTGCTGGCACTATCTGCAACGGTCGGTATAATTCGTAGAATCTGCTGATGGGTACCGCTGCATGTAAATGTAACTTAATACCATCTACGTGACATATCGTGGGAAGCCATGTGTTAACTCGCGACATAGCTTGGTTTTTTAAATGGAACACCTGTGTATTATTATCTAAACAAGTAAAGATGTCAATTCTAGACAGACTATGTATAGGTGCCTATACCTAAAATTGATAGTTTTCAAGTTATGGGAGTAATTTATTTTTCCTTTCTGTTATAATATTTTAATAATGCAAAACTCGATTTTTTTTAATGAAACACCTATACATTAGGCACTAATAGGGTACATTTTGTTATGTATCAATTCAACAGAGGTGTCCCTATACCTATATGGGATATTATTTAAGTTACATGAGTTTGTGTTTCCGCGTCTTCATCATAAGCTAGCTGTTAGTTACATGAGCCACAGAGAATATTATGAACAAATTATTCAACTTTTCACCTAAACCAAGAGACCCTTATTTCTACACAGATTTTATGCCTGAGGTGCAAAAGCAAGATTCTTGTGACTTCTTTATTACCAAGAAAAAACAAATTAGGAAACTGTCACTAAACGCTCATGTTTGGGAACCTTAAAAAGACATTTTATTCCCATAACTTGAAAATTGTTAATTTTAGGTATAGGGACCTATACATAGTCGGTGTAGAATTGAAATCGGTATTTTTTTAGATTATAATATACAGGTGTTCCATTTGATAAAAAAAGTTATGTCGTTTTAGCGACTTTTCTCTTAGGAAAATATGCTATTCCGATCGGTCCAACTTTCAAATTGCCAAAAAATTCTTTCAGATTGCCGCGAATTGTCAATTATTTATACGTCATTACCTTTCTCTTGCTTTAAATCATGGCCTCCTATGAAATGTTACATAGTCTGAAATTAAGTCCCTGAAAATAAGACTAGTTTTTTCTGTTAGTGTGTTTATAATAACAAATGATACCACCCTGTATTTTCTTTATATGCTAACTATAATAAAGATTTACACAAAAGTATGCATATTTATTTGCTTAAAGCTCTCAGAATTTTGTTAATTATGTTGCCATATTTTTTTTAAAATTAGATTGTAGCAAGTCAAGATTTAAAAACGTTTATGCTACTCCAAAATGTAATATTTACATAATGTTCTACAGTAAAGAAAAATAGAAATGATCTGGCACAAAATATTTTATTATAACTTTTTTTCTTGTAACATAGAAATATAAATTTCCGAAAAAATTTTGAGTTTTCATTTAAAAATTTTTATCCCAATAAATAAAAAGGCTATGATAACTAAATTTGGTAGGTAGGTTTACGATATAAAAAGTAAACTATACACGTTTACTTTTTATATCATAAACCTACCTACCAAATTTGTATATATATATATATATATATATATATATATATATATATATATATATATATATATATATATATATATAAACTGACCCCGGATATGGGCTCTAGGGGTCGTAGTTCGCGCTCATTTGCAAAAATTTGTTTAAAATTCAAAAGTCGGGATCTCCCCTATAGTGAATTTTTTCTACGAAAATTCACTAATATAATAATCGGTCGGCAAATAAACATTTTACAGCCTTCTTCATTGTTCAAATTCTCAGAAATGAACACCTTATCTTCTTTAACATTAAAGCTACGCCAATGAAACTGTACAGTCACGTTTGGGCCTACGCTTAAAACATCTGTTATATCAAGTATACGATAAACAAGTCCTAACATCCTTTTCTCATTTTTTGCTCAAAAAATTAAATCGTAGAATGCTCTGATTTGTGATTAGGTTTAGTTTGGAAAGGCTACTCTACATTTTGCAAAAACTGTATAAAAATGGGATCACAAATAAACTTTTTATAAGGGTGTTCCCAGTTGGAGTGAGACACTGTATATACATGCCTTTATACGTAGGTATATGTACTTTTTCTTGTGGACACGATAACTGCCGCAAATATTCTCTGCTTTTGATAACATTTTCTAGATGCTTAAAATTAGCGAATTTACGGCGTAAACAATGGCAAAGAAAAATTAGTAATTCCTTTACTTTCGATTTTACGAAAAGAAGGTGTTTCTGTATGAAAAGTTCTTATTTGACCGCAATTAAGTAATATTGATATATATTTAAATTTAAGGGGGGCATTTAGCTATCACTTTAGTATAGAAAAACAAGGCCTCCTTAAATTGTAATTATCTCAAGAAATAGTAGGTGTACGGGAACAATTTAAAAAGCTTCATAATGTAGACAAACCACAAGTGGTGATGAATGTTCGCAAATTTCAAAAACTGTTTTGTGTTATTAGTTATAATTAATTGAAATTAACCTAAATATTCCAATGATTTAGATAAGATTATATATACGAAGATGTTCCAAAAGAGATGACTTTGACTATTCATTACCTGCAGGAACATGTAAAGATTCGATTGCAATAAAATATAAGTATGTAGCCCTTCTAGTTTTTTTTTAAATTATGTTTTTATTAAATGTCCACACAAAACGATTTGTCCGGCTGCCCGAGACAAATTATGTACAAGTGCAACTGTATTGTCACTCAGCTGAGAGATGACCAGTGGAGCAATTGTGTAACAGGGGGTGTTTGCATCGGATCCAATAACTCAGTGCCTCCGGCATAAGCAGTGTTGTCAGTGTTATAAAAACTCACTGAAATTGAATACTGCGATAACCATAAAGCTTTTGACAACGTAAAATAAATGAGGTACTGAAAATAACGGTAAAATTTGCCATTGAAATTATTTTTACAATGCATTAATTGACGGACAAAATTTAATTGGATGCTTAAACATTAACTTTTCATTTCTCAAATAAAGCATTTTATGAATCCCGTGCAATAAGCTTACAAATTTTCTACAGAGAAAATTATACTTATAGAAAAAAAGGATATAAGGATATCCTCACACTTTTATTAGGACCTAATCACATTAAAAATCTTATTACTTATATTGAAATAAAAAATAACATAATTGGATTAAATTGTTTTAATGGTTCATCCACTAATTTTTAGTTGCTAGTGTCTATATAATGTTACAAATATTTATGGTAGGCGTAAATAAGTAAGTACAATATATGTACTAATTTCGCACTACAGTAAAGAGATTGGATATGACTGCAAATGTATGGGTTATATGTTTCGTATTTTAATGTTTATAAAAATAATTATATATAATATTACATACAGACTTGGAGACTACTTCTCTGGCTTCACACACACACACACACACACACACACACACACACACACATGTACACGCACACGCACGTACACACACACGCACGCACGCAATCACACACACACACGCACGCACCCACGCACGCACCCACGCACGCACGCACCCACGTACACGCACCCACGCACACGCACCCACGCACACACGCACACGCACGCACCCACGTACACGCACCCACGCACACACGCACACACACGCACGCACGCACGCACACACCCACGCACGCACGCACGCACGCAAGCACGCACGCACGCACGCACGCACGCACGCACGCACGCACGCACGCACGCACGCACGCACGCACGCACGCACGCACGCACGCACGCACGCACGCACGCACGCACGCACGCACGCACACACACACACACACACACACACACACACACACACACACACACACACACACACACACACACACACACACACACACACACACACACACACACACACACACACACACACACACACACACACACACACACACACACACACACACACACACACACACACACACACACACACACACACACACACACACACACACACACACACACACACACACACACACACACACACACACACACACACACACACACACACACACACACACACACACACACACACACACACACACACACACACACACACACACACACACACACACACACACACACACACACACACACACACACACACACACACACACACACACACACACACACACACACACACACACACACACACACACACACACACACACACACACACACACACACACACACACACACACACACACACACACACACACACACACACACACACACACACACACACACACACACACACACACACACACACACACACACACACACACACACACACACACACACACACACACACACACACACACACACACACACACACACACACACACACACACACACACACACACACACACACACACACACACACACACACACACACACACACACACACACACACACACACACACACACACACACACACACACACACACACACACACACACACACACACACACACACACACACACACACACACACACACACACACACACACACACACACACACACACACACACACACACACACACACACACACACACACACACACACACACACACACACACACACACACACACACACACACACACACACACACACACACACACACACACACACACACACACACACACACACACACACACACACACACACACACACACACACACACACACACACACACACACACACACACACACACACACACACACACACACACACACACACACACACACACACACACACACACACTAATACTATGCCATGGAGGGTCAGTTTTTTATTTTTATCTACTAATTGTTTTCTATTATGTTTACACTGGTTATGTTGTCTCAGTTTACCGATGATTCACCTATTATACTATAAACAAATCATTACACCGTTAAAATAATTTTTAAGTATAAGTAAAAATTTGTTTTTTTTCAGCAAAATGTTCCGTCTTACATTTTATTGATACTATTTACTTTATATGTCTTACAAAACATAATAGTAAAAACAAAAGGAAACAAAGTACTGTGGTCAGATGGCAGGTTCTATGAAGCAACGGTATAAACTACGTCTAAAGAAAGAAGTATGGGCATTAATCTAAGCAATACAACCCCAAGAAACTATCCTGAACATTTTCCTGGCCCCTCGCCTTCCTGGGTAGGGATATTTAACGAGCTCAACATCGCATGGTACACGGGACTGACCACTTAACGCCACCTCCAAAGGGCGAAACGTGCAGAGCACTAGCTCAAACACAATGTCACAACCTCGATCGATCTTAATTTACAGTATGTAGGTTCTGAAAAATAATTTGACACTTCTGCTGGGAATCGAAGCCAGGAACTTTGGGTCCAGAGGTCCAGAGTCCTTACCACTGGACCATCGATATTGCTAAGCCAAATCTTAGACTACCCATACGATGGTTTAAAGGTCTTCAGAGTGCGGCATCTGCGTCACGGTTATAAGCGAAAACATCAACCTTAATAAGAATAACAAAAAATAGCAACATAAAAAATCGATTATGTGCGTATGTGTGTATATATATATATATATATATATATATATATATATATATATATATATATATATATATATATATATATATATATATATATATATATATATATATATATATATATATATATATATATATATATTTACAGTAATGATACACTCCTGAGCCAACCATAGTAAAACTTAAGCACAATCCTGAACCACAGTGACAAACCTGAACCTGTATATTGGCTCAGAATTGTTTTTCATCATTATTTCTGCCGAACATCTTTGAATATCTACTGCCATAATGCTAGAATGATGTCAACCTCACGCATGCCTGGAAACTTTAACGTAGTCAAGTCAAAATTCCCTAGATGACTTGTAATTGTTTATAATGAAGAGGTTTGGATTTGTATCATTCTTCAATATTTTGGTTCAGTGATTCATTACTTGCGGCGCTGGCATCGGTCGTGGATTTATATACATATAGGGGCAAGTTTATTATAATTCTGAGCCAGTCGACTTGACAACATGGCAAAAGTATTATTGCGATTATGTCGTTTCATGTCGGTGCGGGTGCGGTAAAAATATAATTATTGTTTGATTGTGAGACAGTGCTTGTATCTTATTTAATGTGAATAAACTATAAAAATGTCACAAAGATGTAGAAAAATGGTTCAGATGTGTCAACAAAAAGGTAAGAGAGTTTTATTTCATTCCAGTTTTGTTATTATATATGAAACTCAAGGTTATGCTAAATTTCCCGCCTTCCTATAATAGCACCACATAATGTAAAAGTTTTTAAAAACAGATATTGACTTTTCCTGGCGCACAATTTTTTTCTCTGCAACCGGTTTCGTCTTTCATGGCATCGTCAGGCAGGAGAATATTATAAAATATTAATTCAAAGTAGGTATAATGTAATTACCAGTTATTTTTGTTATTAGTTCTAAAAAACAAAGTGTAATGTAATTAACAGTTATTTTTGAAATTATTTATAAAAAACAAGTACTTTTTATAAAGTACCCATATTTTTCTGCATATCCCGCCTTCCTATAATGGCATCACATTATTTAAAAATTTTAAATATAAATATCGACTTTTTCTGTCCTCATAAATGTTTTTTTTTCTGCAACCGGTTTCGCCTTGACGGCACCGCCGGGCAAGAGAAAATTATAAAATATTTATTGGAAGTATTATGTAATTAACAGGTATTTTTGAAATTACTTCGATAAAAACCAAGTCTTTACGTTATGAAGTACCCTATTTGTTATTCCATTTTCCGCCTTTCTGTAAATAGCATCACATTGTTTAAAAGTATTTAAATATAAATATCGGCTTTTTCTCGCCTCAAAAAAGTTTTGTTTGCAACCGGTTTCGCCTTTCACGGCATCATCAGGCAGAAGAACATTAAAAAAATATGAATTCAAAGTATAATGTAATAAATAGTTATTTTTGAAATTACTTCTAAAAAACCAGTTCTTTACTTTATGAAGTACCCTATTTGTTGCTGCATTTCCCGTCTTCCTATAATAGCATCACATTATTTAAAAGTATCTAAATATAAATATCGACTTTTTCTGGCCCCAAAAATGTTTGTTTCTCTGCAAACCGGTTTCTCCTTTCACGGCATCGTCAAGGAAGGGGAAAATTATACAATATTTATTCAAAGTATAATGTAATTAACCAAGTCTTCACTTTATAAAGTACCCTATTTTTTTGGGTAAAATGTTGGATAGAGCACCAAAACACTAAAATGTGTTTGCGATAAATGAATTATATTATATTGACTACAGGTAAATAATTTGTTCAGAATGCAGCATTCAAAAAATCAATCAATAGATAATGAATAGAATTTTTTTGAAAATTACTTTAAGAACAAATTGAATAGTTAGTGGCTACAGAATGACCCAGTTTTTACCGGGATAAATCCATAAGTTGATAGAATTCGACAAAATAGTGCAAGTTTTTCTTATGAACTATCATTTGAAAACGCACCATTTCCGGAAAATTTCTCAATGACGTTGTTGAAGGTCACAAATAACAGCCGCATGGAAGTCGTACGGACTTAGCAGTCTCTATAATTGGTCACAAATAACAGCCGCATGGAAGTCGTACGGACTTAGCAGTCTCTATAATTCAATGGAAACATATAGGATATACATCCTTTCAGTTACAATAACCAACGTGGTTAATGCGTAAGGAAAAATGTATGTAGATGTGCCCTATTAAGCAAAATATGGATTTATAACTCTTTCGACGGCCTCCCTTTTCTACACTGCCTCATCAAACAGTGACCTTCTGTAGTATAATGTCCAAGATTTTTGTCGGCGGATAATATTCTTGCCTGTAACTCATTCCGCGTCGATACCTACTCGTGTTACATAGATTTTCAGATCACCCACCCAGAACGTCCTACGATTCCACGATTACATGTCAGAAGTGGTATTTCATCTAAATTTCATTTCTTGCTTTTAGAGTCCATCTGGAAAATTACAATATCTGATCAGAATCGCCAGGATAAATATTTTGGACACGTTGGCATTTATATTATCTGCACATTACCATCCCAGACTAGTAGAGCGGGATATATTAAGTTATCGGGCGTCATCGTGGCGTTGCTCGATGTTCTATTGTCACAAATTTTTATGTGAAATACTCAATTCATCCTGCTCAGTTTTTTTTCTTGTCCCAAACTATCTACAAATTCTTGTGTATTTCACTGAAAACTTTTATATTAGGATTTTTTGTGTTGGGAAAACTTTATCGAGATTCCTGAACATCAGCTCTGCTAGAGATAAATAAGTAAGTGCATGCTGTTATTTGCAAATAAATGGTGTTTATAAATGTTACAATTGAAATGTTTGCCAAAATGAAGACAAATGACGTTAGATCTGATATAGTACCCTTTGGAAACATTATTTTAGCTGCCCAATTAAAAACTTGTGTTATAATCCTACATAATTATGTTTTAATCTCTTATTAAGAAAGAAGATCACCAATATGTAGCCACAGTGAATTTGATTTGCCATTATCACCTTCGAATTCGCTTAAAAAAAGAACATGCCAGAGCATAAAATAGAAATAATTGAAGACTGGCTTTTGGGTGTTGTACCTAAATGTCTGTATGCAAAAGAGGAAGCTGAAAATCAGTCGGTATTTTCTGAGGCAAAAAATGATAAGTTGAGTCACACTAAAGTATCTCCAGCTTTATTGCCAATAGCAGAAATATCCAAATGTAACTTGATGGAGGATACCCAAGTTAGTTATGTAAGCGATTCTTACAAGTCTAATGAGGAATATGAAGACAATGATGATTCTCTAGCCGATCCGGATTACGATCTTATTTCTCCTACTAAGTTGTTTCCACAGTTTGGAAACTTAAGTGTAAGACGAATATTAAACTTTTATCACGACCAATATTTATTTACCTAACTGACAGAGACTTTTTTAAATTAAATTTTATTTATTTATCCACGACTGTCAACTAAGACAATCATTAATTGTAAATATGTCGACAACCTTAAACGCCATGTTATGTGGCACAAAACAATAATTAGCATTGTTCAACTGTATAGTGTTATCAAAATAGTCGTAGAAGATTGTACTGGCTTTTATAGGGCTGATATTACTATTATTACAACATTCACTTACAATGACACGTCATACCACAAGCTTTTAAGTTTGGGTTTTCTATATTTAAGTTTCTTCATTTCATTTCAAATATTTTTTTATTAATTATTGCTTTTACAGTTTTCTTCGCATTCAGTTAGCGATATTTCAACAAACAATTTCAAAATAGTCTCAGATCCTCAAATATCATTGACTTTGGAAGAAAAATCATCTCAAAATATAAAGGTATATGTTTTCACATTGAATTTATTAAGTATGTTAATACAGCGTAATAAAATAGATAATATCCTTTTTTCTTGAACAATTCTACTGATGTATATCCTCGTGAAAGTCCAGTGGTTGTAGTTCCAGTGGAAAAAGAAATCTCTTTGGGAATAGAAGATAAGGTAAATACTTTCAACATTTATTTACTTTCCAAATAAAAATATTTACATTCCTAATATTTTTAGAACCAGTTTTTTGACTACTCCCACAAAGTCACCACTTAGTCATTATTATTCCTTTGAGGTGAGGTAACTTTTATCAAAGGTAAAATAGAGATCTTCCAGAGGCACTCGAATATATTTTTCAGAAAAACAATTGCTCTTATTTCAACATGTATCATTAAATTATTATGATAGCCTAAAACAGTGAGTGAATATTGGAAGCTGTGATGAGCACTGACAAGTACAATTTGGAGAACCCAATTCATCAGAATACATTTTGTAGAGCAGACTATCGTTTCGTTTACAAAGTTAACTTCATCAGAGGGATGAATAAACTCTCTTAAACAGCTTTCTTTTAGTGGGTGATCTCTGTGATATTATACAACATATATTAGCACAATTAGTATGGCTACTATGCTAATAGTGGGCTCCTTTAAGATTTAATAAAGTAATAGTAGGCTGTAAAAAAATGTAACCGCTCATGCCACCATTCATTATGAGTTTAGGATTTAAACATTTAGATCATACACAAGATGTTTCATTTAAAAACAAGAAGTTAAATTCATTATTCTTTCATGCATTTCAGTGCTTCACTGCAACAGATTAACTATGTAGCTTTTTTAAATCTTATACCGTTTATAAGTATTTAGCATATTTTTTATATTTCAGCTAATGGTGGAGACAGTTTCAAGAAAAAATTATAGTGACTGCAAAGATTATTGCATCTTCTGTGAAAAAGATGTTTCTCATTTCGCAAGACATGTGATTAAGTGGCATGAACAAGAGTTTGATGTACAGCAAGTTTTATCTTGCAAAACAAATTCAAAAGATAGGCGACGGGCTTTGGGAGCCTTAAGAAAGCGGGGTAATTTTGTAAAAAATCGGGTGGAAACGAAATTGAGACCAGTTAAGAGACTTCCATCAAATGAAAAATGTACATCTTCAGACAATTTTCTTCCATGTAAATATTGTTTAGCTTTCTATAAAAAGAAAAGTTTATTTAGACATACCAAAATATGTCCATCTAATTATGAACAGGACATCACCAAAAAACGGCAAACTTCCCAAAGCGATGGCCAAACCACATTGTTCTTACATTCTATGTATAAGCACGATGAGTTATTGAAGTCTGTAATATTCCCTAGAATGCGTGCTGATGATATAGGTCTCATAGCTAAAAAGGATCCGTTAATATGTAAGTATGCATATTCTTACGCAAAAGGTCGACGTAGTAAAGGGAACTTTGATTTGGTAAGACAAAATATGAGAAGACTGGCGAAACTTTTGAAATATGCACAGAAAGAAAACTGTGAAATAAGGCAGTTGGTAGACATCCTTCGCCCGTGTCATTTTCAGTTAATTGTTGCTGGTGTCAGTAAGATGGCACAATATAATCCGGAAACAGAAATCTACGAGTCACCAACATTGGCAATTAATTTTGGAACCCTATTAAAAAAATGCTGCGATTTAGCATACATTGACCTTTTGCAGATAAAGGACAAAAATGAACAAAGGAAAGACATAAAGCTATTAAAAAGGCTTATAGAGTCTCAATGGGCAGATGAAATTTCAGCACAAGCGTGAACTAATTTGAATCAAAACAAATGGAATAAGGAGGAACTGTTACCACTTACAAGTGATTTAAAGAAACTTAATTTGTCTTTGCAAAAAGTTTCAGGGGAAGCCTTCAACAATTTAAAAACTAAGAGGAACGATGTATTTGCTTACACCACTTTGAAAGAGGTGTTATACACCCAGATTATTCTTCTTAATAGAAGACGGCCAGCAGAAGTAGCGCAACTAAAAGTTCAAACGTTTAAATCTGTTAATTTGCAAAATGAACACAATAACGAATTTGAAAATTGCTTAACTGAAACCGAAAAAATATTGCTAAATACGTATAGTAGGTTCATCATTAGGGGAAAACGTGGAAGGGGTGTTCCTATCCTATTATCACCAGAAATGAAAAAGCAGTTCGATTATCTGATAGAAATACGAAATAATTTTGTATCTGGTAATGACTTTGTATTCCATACTAATGGTAAAGGCTTTATTGATGGAACCAAAACCCTCCATAAATTGGTCAATAAATGCAAAGTTGAGAGACCTGCAAGTATAACAGCTACAAGGCTTCGAAAACATTTAGCCACTATTACCCAACTTCTCCAATTTTCAAATAATGATATGGAACAATTGATCAAATTTATGGGTCACACACTAAAAACGCATTGCAGTGTTTATAGAATGTCTGACAAAATATATCAAACAGCGAAAGTTTCCAAGCTCTTATTGCTAATAATGGAGGGAGGCGCCGAAAAATACAGAGGAAAAACATTGGATGAAATTAATATTGACCTGAATCCTATTTATGATAATGAAAATTTAATGGAAGAAAAAGAGTTTTACCCAACGAAACAAGATGATATTAACCCTGATTTTGAAAAGGGACTCAATGTAAACAATAATCAGACACAAAAATCAGTATACACTCAAAACTCTCAGCAAGCTACATTAGAGACACGACAAACATGGTCAATTGCTCAAAAGAAAATAATAGCAGATTACTTTTCCCAAAATATCAAAGAAAAGAAATCTCCTAGGCAACACAATGTTAATGAATTTGTAAACCTTTATCCCGATTTATTTAAGGACAGAAAGTGGACGTCAATAAAAGCAGTAGTTTACAACATTTATACTGGCAAATTGAAATATTAATTATATTTCTAACATAACCAGAACATCAAAAAGTATTTTCTGTTTTGTTAATTAGTGATTTCTTTCAAGTGTTCACAATAATTCCTTGTGCAGTTAATTAAATAATCATATAATTACTGCTAATATTGAAATGACTGAGTAATTTAAAAAATTTAATGCAGAGATCGCATTTTTTTTAATATGATTTTTTTTATATGAATTTGATATAATTTGTTTTCTGTGAATAAAATATTTTAAATAACTTAAGTTTTTCTTTTTTCATTCGCACTAAAGGTTACACCAATATTAATTTCCATATACCAGAGTGAGAGCTAATACCAAAATTACCTGTAAAGATATCAGCTGACTTGAGTACCAAGGTCATTATTATTACCTCTTTGTCTTGCACACAGTAAAGCGAACAGCATGCATTAACTAAACTTGGCAACGTTGCACTGGATCAGGTTTGTAAACTTCTTTTTCCAAAAGTGTATATTTTGGCTTGAAAAAGTATGAAATAAATGATGGCACAGAAATGTATCGTTCTAGAATAAAATTTTGCTATATACGGTTTTAATATTACTTATAATTCTGCTGTATATTTGTGATTATATGCTTTAGGTTACGATTCATAACATTTTGATCCAATCCTCTCCTTTGTATCTATAAGATTTCTGTATGGTTTGGAATTGTATGTTGTTCTCGAAGGCTTGGGAATGATATAAAGATGTAATATATATATATATATATATATATATATATATATATATATATATATATATATATATATATATATATATATTATATTTGTATTTTTTGGCTAACAAAATTATAAATGAAGAAGTTTTATATATGTAAAATAGAGTAGAAGTATTGGTGGAAAGGATAACTGTGTCTTTCTAATTAATTTCCCTAAGAAAATTTTAAAGTGACAGTTCAAATACTTTTGGCGTTAGTACCTATTGGACATTTATATTGAAATTGTATTAATCACATGCACAAGCAAAGCTTCTATGTATAATACATTGTATGATTCATTTGCCAAATTAAAATTACTATATATATATATATATATATATATATATATATATATATATATATATATATATATATATATATATATATATATATATATATATGCACATACGCACATAATCGATTTTTTATGTTGCTGTTTTTTTTTTGGTGGTCAATAACATTCTGAAAGAATTTTTTTACACGACTGTTTGAAAAAAATTCCCCAATACAATATATCTACTTTGACAATGTCAAATATATATATAATACTTCAGTTTGCTTTAAATTTAGCTACTGGACCCAGTCTCACTGTACACTGATTTATGCAGCAACTGCTAAAATATAGAAGGCTAAAATGAACGCATCAGCGTTAAGGTTCGATTCTAGCTTTATTTTGTTCCAAAACACAGAAGGCCCAAGATCTGCTGCATATACAACGCCAGCATTGCTATCCCGATCTTCATATGAATTTTTTTGCCACATAAGCCCACAGTGATCGACCGCAAGAAAACACAACATTTTTGTAATCAGCGCAAACTTCACTTTTTTGAAACTTTGGAATTAAAAAAACACATACACGACAGCAAGTACCTTGTTTTAAATGAGCAAACTGACATAAGATGGTTTCATGAAGTTTTATCATATTATGAATAAGTCAAGTATCTTAATTAGGCCAGACCAAAGTCATTTAATAAAATCAAGAAGATCTATTGAGTTGTAACGCAGTGGGCCAGTTTTAACAAAGATACTAATTGGATGGATAGTTATGGTAAAGTAAATGTCATTTCACCAAATGGTGCAAACTGTATTTATCACTTATGTAACAAAGAAGAATATGAATATCTGAATCAATTGGTAAAGGACTAGTTTAGTACAGATTGGTTTGGTATTAAGATTCTAGAGAAATTAGTGAAAACAAAAGAAGGTATGAGGTGTGAAAACAATGTTAGAGTCTACAAGAAAACCAGATGACGGATTCGAGACTGGATTACTTTGAAAGAAAGATAGCATCAAATAATCTGTATGGGGTTAGGAAGCTATGTATGGGGTTATAAATCTGTATGGGGCAAAAAAAAACCATTTTATATGTTTTAGTTGGTTTTAAAAACGTCGTATATTAAAAATATATATTAAAACAAGCATTTTCTGCTTTTTAGTCTTGTGTTTCTGTCTCTCTTACACACTTCATTATTCAATCTGAAACCTGTTTCAAACTGTTTTTTTTGTTCCCTCAGGGCTCGTCCGCGGCCTTGCCGCCCCGATAGCACCGCAACCCTTGGTTGATTGTGCATACCCTTAGTCTTACTCCACCCATTCCAAAATCACTGTGCCTTGAACTAGTCTGCACAGCGATTGGTAGGGTGAAGTTTTATATTGCTCTGTCTCCGGTCTAGAGTGACCGTAGATCAGTTGTCTTTTCCGGTCCAGAGCTATACACTCACACAAGATGTGCTGGGCTTATTCCTCCCCCTCGCCGCAGAGTCTGCATGCGAGGTCCCCTTCGAACCGCCCCATTTTATGCAGGTGTTTCTTGACGGCCATGTGTCCCGTCAAGAGACCTGTTGTGTTTCTGAGCTGTCCTCTGCTAAGGTTTAGCACCTCCACAGCTCTCTTTGAACTGGGTCCGTCAATTATTGACTTCCCATGTCTGAGCCCTGGACAGTCCGCCCAGTATACCTTGTGTTGGTTTCTGACCCAGGACTTAATAGCTCCCCTGGCAGTGCTCTTTGACACGCCCAGAGCCGGTTCTGGTCCCATAAATGGTTCTGCTGACCCTCTCTTCGCGAGACTGTCAGCTTCTTCATTGCCTTTGACCCCCGAATGGCCCGACACCCAGATGAGGGTCACCTCATTCTGCCCAGCCAGGTCGCTCGTCTCGTCTCGGCACTCACTCACCAGCCAGGAATTTACCCGTGGGCTACTTAGTGCCTTAAGGGCTGCCTGGCTGTCTGTGGCTATGAGGATCCGCTTGTTGGTGTAGCCCCTCCTCTTGTTCTCCCGCACACAGTGCAGGATGGCGTACATCTCGGCCTGAAACACCGTTGCATGGGCTCCGAGGGAAATACTATGACTTACCCTAGGTCCTTCCGAGTAAACACCTGCCCCCGTCCCACGCTCCCCGCCGGATCCGTCCGTGAACCAGACGAGCGCGTCTCGTGGAATGCCCGGCGTCTCCTCCCGCCATGCCTCGCGATCGGGTATTTCCACTGTAAAGTTGTTTTCCCTGCACATTCGCGGGCTCGCGAAGTCTGACCTCATTTCAAGCATGGGCTCCTTCACGATCTCCTGAATTTTGCAGTGGCCCCTGAAGCCTGGGTTGATCTTCAGTCTACCATTGCAGGCTAGTCTGTATAGTCCTAGCCTGGCCTCTCCCATAATAACTAAGTGTAGGGGGGGTAGATCCAGCAACACCTCCATGGCGGCTGTTGGGGTTGAAGACATGGCCCCTGTGATGCCTAGGCAAGCCATCCTTTGGATCTTGCCTAGTTTTTGTTTGGCACTGGATTGTGTCACCTTAGGCCACCAGACCAGTGCCGCATATGTTAACGATGGTCTGACCACCCTTGTGTATAGCCAGTGGGCCATACTAGGTCTTAGTCCCCACGTTTTTCCATACAGCCGCCTAGTGACGGCTAAGGTCATGACTGCCTTACGCAGTATTTTTCCAATGTGAACATTCCAGGTTAGCTTAGAGTCCAATACGACCTCAAGATATTTTACCTCCCTGGCCATTGGAACGGTGCTACCGTATAGAGTGAGAGTTCTGTGGCTTTCACACTTCCTCCTCCTCGTAAACGGCACGACGGTTGCTTTCTCGGGGCTCACCCCGAGCCCTTGATCAACCGTCCACCCTTCCACCACTTTCAGTGCAGTCTGCCTCCCACACTGCCTGTGTGACCTTTCCTCGGACTATGATGACAATGTCGTCCGCATAACCCTGTACCTCATACCCCCCTCCCGAGAGCCTCCCCAGCAGGCCGTCCACGACTAGACACCAGAGCAAGGGAGACAGAACGCTCCCCTGCGGACACCCCGCCGCGACCCCGCCAGCAGAGTCCCTCCCGCGAGTGAGGTGAACACCGCCCTGTCCCTGAGCATGGAACCGATCCACCTGCAGCAGGTCTCCTCTATTCCACGCTCCCGGGCAGCTGCCAGAACTGATCCGAACGAGGTGTTGCTAAAGGCCCCCTCTATGTCTAGGAAGGCCCCCAGCGCCACCTCTTTGTTCTCCAGAGTATTCTCCAGTTTCAGCACCAGTTGGTGCAGTGCTGTTTCTGTTGAGAATCCTGCTCTGTATGCATATTGTCCGAAGTGTAGAGGATATGCTTCCAGTACACCGCCCCTAATGTGCCGGTCGAGCAGTTTTTCCACTGTTTTCAGCAAGAAGGACATGAGACTTATTGGCCTCAGGGACTTTGCCTGGTCTGTTGGACGCCCAGGTTTAGGAATAAATACAACCTTGGCCAGTCTCCATGCCCTCGGAATGTACCCCAGAGCCAGGCTGGCCCTCATAATGAGGGTAAGCACCGGCGCCAGTATATCTATCCCCTGTTGGAGCATGATGGGCATTATTCCATCAAATCCCGGCGATTTGTATGGCTTAAAGCTGTTAATGGCCCATCTGATTTTGCTCCAGGTAACCACCTCTTTAGCGACTGTCCAGTCTACTCTAGATGCCCGCCTATAAGGCGCCTCTATTTCTGAGTGTTCCCAGTCCGGAGGTGATTGGTTTATTATGTTACAGCCGGGGAAGTGCGTCTGGAGTAAAATTTCCATAGTTTCCTCCCCCGAGCTTGTAAAGCCTCCCGTGGGTGTTCTAAGGGAGCCTATGTTAGTCTGAGGGCCCTTAGACAGGATCTTGTGTAGTCGAGCACTCTCGGACGTGTTTTCCACTTCTTCGCAGTGCCTCCTCCACGACTCCTTCTTGGCGTCCCTCAGTCTTTTGTTATAGGTCGATAGGGCCTGTCTATATTCATCCCATGCTCCCGACCTTTTGGCCGCGTTAAACAGCTTACGAACCTGCGTCCTCCTTTGCCTGAGGTCCTCGTTCCACCACGGGACGTTCCTGGTGGACACCCTCATTTTCAGGGGGCAGTTGGCGTTATAGGCCGAGGTAATTGCGTCTCGCAATTGGACTGCTGCAATCTCGAGGTCTATTGAATTTTTTATGGTACTCTTAACCCCCCGCAGTTCCACAGCTAGGTCTGCCCTGTAGGCTTCCCAGTCCGCCTTGCGGGGGTCCCGGTACCATACCGTTTCTCTTTCGACTTTGGCGATTTCAAATCGGATGTATCTGTGGTCTGAGCTACTCACTTCCCCAGACACAGCCCAGCTTTTAACAAAGTCACCCAGAAACTGGGTGGAAACTGTTAGATCTAAAACTTCCTCACGCCGTGTTGTGACGAAGGTCGGTTTATTACCTCTATTCAATATGTCTAAATTAAATTTCATAAGGAATTGTAAAAGTGCCTCACCCCTTGAGTTTGTGTCCGAGCTACCCCACAACTCATGGTGCGCATTCGCGTCCATGCCGATGATGGTCTGCCAGCCACCTGCTCTGCTACCCACCATCAGCTGCTCCAATTCGTTGGGTGGAGGAGGGTCCGTGCTGTCCCCTGGCAGATAGGCTGACGCGACAGTAATGTCCCTCAACCCATCCGCTCCTCCACATCGGATTTTGATCGTTGCCAGGTCCCTGGAACAGAAATTCATTAGAGGGAGAAACTCTATCCCTTCCCTTACAAAAATGCAGACCCTCGGGTTCTCGCTGGATCTGCTGTAGATGAGCTTTCCAGTAGCTCCGCCGAGTCCCTTGATCTCTCCTTTATAGGAGTACGGTTCCTGGATGAGGGCCACATCCGTGTTCCTCAGAGCCATTAGTAGTCCGGCCGTGGCTGCCCTACTGTGTTGGAGGTTGACCTGAAGGAACCTAAGTCCCATTAACCCTTAGTTGCTTCCCCAGTGGGCGGAAGCTAACTCCCCAGTGGGCGGAAGCTAACCCTTCCCATGCCCCAGAATGCCTTGAAGGAGGTTCCTTCAAGGGCTCTGTAAGATGTCTGGTCGATCGAGAAGGCGAGCGTCTGTCCTTTCTCCTCTGCCTTCCTGCTTAGAACCGACCAGTGTTGCGTCCCCAGTTCAGGGTTCTGGATCTTAAGTCTGCTGATCACCGTCTCCTGCGGGACGGTGTCAGGGATCCGTACGAGGACCTTGCGTCTCTTTGGGAGTTCCTTGGGCTCGACGGCTGTCAAGTCCGCCCCCTCCCAAATCTGACCGAGGCTCCCGATCGTTTTCCGCAGCCAGTCCCGCGACTGCGGGCCGGCACAGGTTATCCAGTCCAGTCAGGCGCGTCCGGTGGAACTGAAGCGGGCTCTCCCCTTCCTGAAGAGAGTCCACCGCAGCTACCACCGCAGCCTGGATCAGGTCCGCCTTCCCCTGGTCTAGCGTGACCTCAGGATGGCGTCTGTCAATCACCGCCATCCCGAGGCCCTCTGCTGCCTCCCTATAAGAGCCAGTCTGCGCCGGTGTTCCGGCCTTGGTCCCTTTGGGAGGTCTGTCTGTAGTAGGCGTGCTAGAGCCAGAGCGCGGCGTCTTCTGACTCGCACTCTCCTCTTGCGCCTTTACAGGTACCCTGGCCCTTTTGGGACGTCTGTCTGTAGTGGGCGTGCTAGAGTTCGAGCGCGTCCTCTTCTGACCCGCACTCCCCTCTTGCGCCTTTACAGGTTTCTCGACCGTCCACGTCCCGGCCGCCATTTTTTGCGCCCTCCGGAACTTCCTTCTTTGCGCCCCGGAAAGACGCTTGGACTGCCGGGGCAGTCCCTCTACTCTAACAGTAGAGTCCTCACTGGTGGAGGGGCCCCCGGAGTCCGCGGAGCTCGCCGCCCTCCAGTGGGACCCAGCCTCCAGCTTGGGTGTCGGGGACAGGTCTCTGGCCGAAGCTACCCCCTGATCCCCCGTATCTACGCCGGTCGTGGGACCTCCAGAGTCCGCTGCCGCCCCCTGGCTCGTCTCCGTTTCCGGGATAGACTCAAGGCACAAGCCTGTAGCCGGAGCCACTCCTCGAGCCTCATTGGTTTTGGTTTTATATGTGTTTATTATCTTCATGTTGTTCCCACGAGAATGGGGGAAATACTGTCCACACCATCAGAACCCCCTGTGTGGTGCAAGGCGGGTTACTCTGGAGGGTTGCCTGGTACTCCAGAGGTCCCGTTCACGACACCATCGCCCTGGTGCCATCCATCCATAGGCATGGGTCACGTGATGGGAAGTCAATAATTGACGGACCCAGTTCAAAGAGAGCTGTGGAGCTGCTAAACCTTAGCAGAGGACAGCTCAGAAACACAACAGGTCTCTTGACGGGACACATGGCCGTCAAGAAACACCTGCATAAAATGGGGCGGTTCGAAGGGGACCTCGCATGCAGACTCTGCGGCGAGGGGGAGGAATCAGCCCAGCACATCTTGTGTGAGTGTATAGCTCTGGACCGGAAAAGACAACTGATCTACGGTCACTCTAGACCGGAGACAGAGCAATATAAAACTTCACCCTACCAATCGCTGTGCAGACTAGTTCAAGGCACAGTGATTTTGGAATGGGTGGAGTAAGACTAAGGGTATGCACAATCAACCAAGGGTTGCGGTGCTATCGGGTGGGCAAGGCCGCGGACGAGCCCTGAGGGAACAAAAAAAATGGGTCACGTGACACCGTAGATTGGGGGAGTTTAGTTAGACCTCCTTGCCTAGATCCGTCATGTTTAGTTATTAGCAGGGTCACCTCGTGCAGGATGCGGATTTTTACCGCGCATGACGGTCTTGGGGAAAGCTTCATCAAGAGTTTATGTTGTTATTTCCACTTCCTCAGCTTGCCCCCTGGAGTCCTTTGGCCCGCGACTCCTTAACCCCTTGCAAACTGTTAAACTACTTTAAAGTTTTAAGTCTCTAGCTCATCGGGAAGCTGGTTTAAAATCGAATGCAAAATTTGTACCGAACAGACAGACAGACAAGAAAACGAGTTAATAAAAAAGTCTGGACGCAGCAAGTACGTTATGGTAGTGAATTTTCATTAAAAAAATTTTAATAGCAAATATGTGCATTTCTTTTAAGAAAGCAGGCATCAAATTTGGTCACCAGTATAACCAATATAGTAGAAACAGTGTGCCATGTTTCATCAAAAAAACTTTAGTGTTTGAAAACGTACAAAAATTTCCGAAAGTAAACTTAAAGTGTAACCGAAAAAATCCATTTTGGTCAACCTTATAGGTTAATAGCAAATTGAGCTTTTCAAATATGAAGCATTTAACCAAAATTCGCTACCATAACGCACTTGCTGCGTCCAGAATCTCTTTACTCACAAACATGCATTATATTTCGATGGAAAATGCAAAAGCATAAGGCGTTTTCGACTAAAAAAAATTATTTGTATCACCAACGACATATAGGATAAAACGACGCGTAATTGTTGACCCGAGATGTTTTCTGACCAGCCCCTGTACAATCAACATTGTTACTGTTCCCCCCAGTGCTCCTGTCCTTTTCTGTGATTGTATAAATATTTTTTTAATATGTAGCTCAAGACACCCTATAATTAATTTATACAATTTTTTTCATATCTTGTAGAATAACGGATATATTGAGCTTTGTTGATTTTTTACGAAAATTAGACAAAAGTTATATACCATTAAACGATAAACTCTATAGCTAAGACTACTGCCAAGCATCAGAGAAAGGGTCTATTTGAAATGAATTTTCTGGAAACATTTTAGTAAAATGACGGTTGAAACTAAGACTTCAGGGTTTGTAAAACATTCTTCTTGAGACATTATCTTTCCGTAGCCCGTATTAGATTCAAGTTCTTTGTCTAAATGTTGCGAATTTTGACGGTTTAAATTGTCACTTTGGCGTTTTGAGGAAAACCCCAATTTATTTTTCTTTAAATGCACATAACTTTTTTGTGTTTTGACCTACAACGCTAAATTTTGGCAGGCAATTTACCTATAGCGATATAAAACGATGTACCAAATTTGGTTGCTCTTACTTTGTTATATCCTGAGATATATTTTTTTAAAGAAAACACAAAATTTTCCGGGAAAACCTAGGCCGATTTTCCTGGCTAACGAACTTATCCAAGCCACTTACACAAGGAAGGTATTCACCAAACTTTGTCAAAATCGCCAATTATTTTTTGAGTTTTCATTGTGATACACACACACACACAGATATATATATATATATATATATATATATATATATATATATATATATATATATATATATATATATATATATATATATATATAACTTATAAAAATCGAAACTGATTCCGGATATGTGTTCTAGGGGGCCTAATTAGCGCTCATTTGAAGAATTTTTTTCAAAATTCAAAAGTCGGGATCTCCTCATTAGTGAATATATTTAAAGAAAATTCACTAAAAAAGAAAATTTTTATAACCAACGACCTATGGACCCAGCTTGTGATTGTAGAAATATTTGTTTAAGATGTAGCTCAGTACACCCTATAATTAATGTATACATTTTTTTTCATATCTTGTATGATAATGGATATATTGAGCTTTATTGATTTTTAACGAAAATTCGACAAAAATTATAATAGCTAAGACTACGGCCAAGCATCAGAGAATAGACCCTATTTGAAATTAATTTTCTGGGAAGATTTTAGTAAAATGAAGGACAATGACGGTGGAAACTAAGACTTCAGGGTTTGTAAAACATTCTTCTTGAGGCATTTTCTTTCCATACCCCTTAACAGATTCAAGTTCTTTGCCTAAATGTTGCCAATTTTGACGTTTTAAATCGCGACTTTGACGTTTTGAGGAAAATCCCAATTTATTTGTGAATTTTCTTTAAAAAATTCACTAATGAGGAGATCTCGACTTTTGAATTTCGAAATTTTTTTTCAAATGAGTGCTAATTAGGCCCCCTAGAACACATATCCGGGGTCAGTTTCGATTATATATATATATATATATATATATATATATATATATATATATATATATATATATATATATATATATATATATATATATATATATGTTGTTAATTTCCAATGATTTATTTTATTTCCTTCATTATGTAATTAAGTATGTATATTATTTCAAAATAAACTATTTTTAACATTATTTCTTCCCAATCATACATTAAAAAAAACACAATTTTGCAGCAAATTAGCGTTAAAAATAATGTTAAAAGGTAGATGTCATCAAGGAGAGGTTGTTTGAAAATATTTATACGTTTTCCCCTCAATATATATATATATATATATATATATATATATATATATATATATATATATATATATATATATATATATATATATATATATATATATATATATAATACAAATTATTGGCTTTAATTTTATATCTATATTTATATTATATTTTAATGCCCCACTGTTGGGCGTCAATTATATAATTGGCTTTTGAATTTTTATTATATATTTTATATTATATTTACTGATATTAGGTATTAATTTTTATTTTATTTATATGAAAAAGTGATATTTAAAAAAAAAAGATAATGATATTACACCATGTGTTATGGGTGGCTCTGTATATTTTATAATGTGAAACTTTATCTGAATAAAATGTTTTATGACTCTTGTATTAATTGTGATTTAAGCTATCTCAGGGTTATTTGGGTTGCCTATCCTTCTACTATATATATATATATATATATATATATATATATATATATATATATATATATATATATATATATATATATATATATATATATATATATCTATGTCAAATAAATTGTATTCAAATATTTTAATATACTTACTATCTCAGTGGTGAGTTCTGCTAAAATAGGGAAAAAAATAGCCTGCAAATATTTATAGTAACCTTATTTTATCTTATTTTGTTTCAAAGAATTATGTTTCAAAATTCGTAAACAAATTTTATTGGCACAATTTCAAATTTAAAATCTAAACGGATCCGTTGTTATAATTTGTCAAACTAATATTATCAATTTACAATGATTAATCTTAGTACCCGAATTTTCGGCTGTCATTCAAATGTTCTGATTAATAAAATATGGATCCTTGACCTGCACTCCCTCTGTATTCGCAATGTTGAACTATGGTTAAATTATCCTATAAGATTTTTATTTTATGCATTGAAATCTTAATTTCCCATAAACACATTTGCTTAAAATGATATTTGACAGAATGGGCTGTCTTTTTATTGAAATATTTGTCTTGTTGAGCTGATATACATTAAACAAAATAAATCTCTAACCTTGGCTTCCTCGCTAATGGTAGTGGATATCCTCAAATGTAAGTATTCTTCATATATTTACTGCTTATCTCGTACTTTCTTACGTTAAAAACTTGATGTAACGTCTCTTCTTTGTTTTAGCAGCAAATTGAACTTTCCTTGCACAATTTATACTTTAAAATATTTATATTTAAAATGGGAAGCAAGAATGACGCTCTCTGGCATCTCAATTTCATCAACAACCAACAATAAATCATAACAAAAGCGGAAATGTTGCCCAAATTCATCTAACATTTGGTGTTTCCTGTCTGTTCAGAGCATTCTCTCTTCCAATTAATTAATATATGTTTGACAGATATTCTCCTTGGAACCGTCGAGTAAGTTGAATATTCTATTCTTAAAATTGACATCTGACCTAACCTTATTTCTACATAACATAACCAACAATAATTTTCTAATATTAATTCATTTTATTTTGTGATCTTGATTTAAAAGTTCCAGAACACTTAACACTGTTTTTTAGTAACTTCCAGTTCATTGTTTTTTTAAAAACACAGACACATATATGGGTACATTTCAGTTCATTGTTCACATAAATAAAACGAAATTTACATATTGAAAACATCATACAGGGGTTTGTTCATTACCTTCAGGTAATTGATTTTATAACATAATTCTTTGGTATGTATTTCATGCTTAATATTTCAATCTATCTACATATAGATTTTTGGCTCTTTTAATTTCACTTTAACTGAGATATTTTCCAAACTGCTAGTTATACTTTTTAAAGACTCACTTAATGATCATTCCAACAAATTATGGCTATATATATATCTTTCATTGCTTCTCCAAATAACACTGACTAACAATAATAGCGAATGTGCTTGTGTTTTAATGTTATTATTTTGTTTTCTGTTTTAGTGTACAGTAAAATATGTCGAACGATGTGGATATGTATACAATATACAGATAACCCATATGCATTACGTGTAAACCGTAAGTATTTTACTTACTACTGACCAGTGGTACTATTACTACCCCCCATTACTAATCTGGTCACCCAATTTTTTAATCAATAATCAGAATTTAACATTATCATAGTAGTTTCCGTAAGGGTTTTCATTTTTGTTTTTATAACTTTATATGGCCTTTGCAATTCTCAGCACAATACCCCCCAATTTTGCATACATTATTTCGATTCTCGAAAGTAATGGAAGCAAAATTTACATACGTGCTGATATTTTATTTTCATTGTTATTGATAGAAGTGGAATATATCTTGTATATTAAATATTCCTCTAATTTTTCCTGTGATTGGGTCTTTGATTTCACAACTATTAACTGGGTTTTCTGTTGTGATCTCGAATGGACCCTCAAATGGCATCATTAACTTGGCACTGATATTTTTCTTATAGTTCGAGGTTCGCAATGCCCTTATGATTACTAAATCTCCTCTTTTAAATGTCGATTTCTTAGATTTCTTTTTTAAAAACCTTTTTGCACATTTCTCTGCACGTCTCTCATTTAATTTATTTACCATTTTTACTACTTCTTCGTAGGTTTTACTATTTTGTTGGAGCCATTTTCTTTCAGGCATGATACCTTTGAATAGATAAATCGGTGATTGTCCAGTCATTGTATGTGGACTATTATTAAGTAATTCTTCTATTATATTTAGCTTATCTTGCCACTCTCGGTGATCGCTGGGTACCATTATCCTCAAATACTTGTTAAGTTCTTGTATATATCTCTCAGAAATGTTTGATTGTGGATGACGAATACTTGTAAATCATAATGTCACTTGGTGTTGTTGACAAATTCTTTTATATACGGTTTTCCTAGTTTCACGTTTGGTTTCTCGGGTCTTCTTGTTCATACTTTTCTTCTCATCAATGTACAACGCGTTTTATTTTATTCAACTTTACTTTCTCGGATTAGCAGCTTTTTAATAAATATTTTCTCCATCTGGTATATATATATATATATATATATATATATATATATATATATATATATATATATATATATATATATATATATCTCAATTTATTTCTTACATGGTTTCCCTTTTTATTTGTACCTTATCATCTATCCCCTAAATCTTCTTTATTTTAACATTTCTTCATTTTAACACTATATTTCTATATTAATTCATTTTCATATACTTATTTCAATATTCATTATTCATTTTATTCATCAGAACCTCTCTTGGGCCTATTTTCTTCTTTATACTGGTTTCGCTACTCCAACTATAATTATTTTCCTCATTCACTACCATATATCTTTAGAATTCCTCATTTTTTTCTGCTTGCTTCATATGATCCTCTGCGTTCACTGTCATTGTCATTTTCTTATTTCACTTTTCTTATTATATGCCTCGAGTTTTCCCTATACGTTACTTCTCTTTTGTGCTCACAGCCCCCCTTTTTTTTATATATATATCTTATTCCTTTCTTTTGCCTCCTGGCCTTTTGATTTTCAAAATTATTTGTCTCTTTCTTTCGAAATTGTTCAATTAATTCAAAATCCTTGTTCTCCTGGTCTTTTTATTGGTGGATTAATTTCCTTTATTTAAATTCATACAAGTCGTTTAGGTTATTTTATTGTTTCGTCTGTTCCACTTACTATTTGTTTAAAATTTTGAATTTTGAATGGTTATTTATCCGAAAAACTTTTAGTTCAGTTTATAGACTTGATCTTGGTCTATTATTGTTGTAATTTTTCGTAATTTCCTTGATCATTTCTGTTTTTATCCCTGTTTTGATACTGATCATTTTTCCGGTAGTTTCTTCTACTTTCGCCATGTCGATTATTCTTATTAAGTTTTTGCTTGTCATTATTTTTATTATCTCCCCAATTTTTGCTTTCTTGTCGGTTTTCTTCTCTATTTATACTTATCGGGAGCCTTTGCACGTAATTAATGGATTGGTCGAGTGTTCGCACGTTTTTATTCCCTTTATTCTCCAACTTCAGGTTTATATCTGTTTCTTCTCTTAAATTCTTCAGTTTTCCATTCGTTTCTCTTAATTTCTCTTCCATTTCAGTTTCATATCTCTCTCTTTTTCGTTTGCGCATCTTTCTTTCACTTGTTATCTGCTGACTTCTTACGTTTCCTCTCTCTATCATTTTCTCCATTATTTTCTTGCATACTGTATTCATTTCGGTTTCTATTTTCTGGCAATTTTGTTGACATTTCTGTTTTGCCTCGTCCACATCACTTTTTATTTGTATAATTACCACCTCATTTTCCTTTTCCAAGGTCTTTTGTTTCCTGTTAATTTCTTCAATGAGATATTTCTCACTCTCTTCTACTTTTCTTGCCAACCTGTTTTCCATATCTTGCTTGAGTTTCTCTATATTTTCTTTCGTTTCTTCTCTGAGATCTTGAATGTTTCGATACAATATAGTATCATTTTCTTGTAATTTATTCATATCCCTTTTGATTTCTGTTGTTACATTCTGTATAAATACTTCTAGATTTTTCATATCTTCTTGTTTCACCATTTTATTCATGTTTTCATTTATACTTTCCATATTTCTTTCTTGCTTCGCCATTTTATTACTTATACTTTCTTCCAACTTATTCATATTCTGTAGAAACATATATGTCATTTCTTGCAATAATTTTTGTTCCGTACTTGGCGTTTCTTCTTGTGCGTTCGGTTCTACCGTTTCAGTTTCTTCACTCTCCTCCGGTTTATCTGGTATTTCCTCCTGCGATACGGTTTCTTTTACTAACATTTCTTCCGTTTTCTCTTCTCCTGTGTCTCCTTCATCAAATTGTTCCTCCTGTTGTATTTCTTCAGTCTTCTTTGTTTTTCTAGCTCTTGTTTGCTTTTGTTGCGACATTTTTATGTTTAAATTTCTTTATTTAGAATGGTCAGTAATCAAATTTTTGTATTTCAGGTCTGGTTCTACCAATGTTAAGAATTCCTGTGCCCTGTTTTGCTGTGCCTGGACGTTATGGCTAGTTTCCCCTATTTTTGCTGTGCCCGAACGTTGCGGCGCCAATTATATTAATTGTCTTGAATTTTATTATATATTTTATATTATTTTTAATGTTAATTGCCGCACTGTTGGGCATCAATTATTCTATTATTGGCTTTAATTTTATATTTTATATTTTAATGCCCCACTGTTGGGCGCCAATTAAACAAATTATTGGCTTTAATTTTATATCTATATTTATATTATATTTTAATGCCCCACTGTTGCGCGTCAATTAATCTACTTGACTTTAATTTTATTATTTTTACTGATATTATGTTATTTTAATGTATATTTTTTATTTTTATAATGCCCCACTGTTGGGCGTCAATTATATAATTGGCTTTTGAATTTTTATTATATATTTTATATTATATTTACTGATATTAGGTATTAATTTTTATTTTATTTATATGAAAAAGTGATATTTAAAAAAAAAGATAATGATATTACACCATGTGTTATGGGTGACTCTGTATATTTTATAATGTGAAACTTTATCTGAATAAAATGTTTTATGACTCTTGTATTAATTGTGATTTAAGCTATCTCAGGGTTATTTGGGTTGCCTATCCTTCTACTATATATATATATATATATATATATATATATATATATATATATATATATATATATATATATATATATATATATATATATATATATATATATCTATGTCAAATAAATTGTATTCAAATATTTTAATATACTTACTATCTCAGTGGTGAGTTCTGCTAAAATAGGGAAAAAAATAGCCTGCAAATATTTATAGTAACCTTATTTTATCTTATTTTGTTTCAAAGAATTATGTTTCAAAATTCGTAAACAAATTTTATTGGCACAATTTCAAATTTAAAATCTAAACGGATCCGTTGTTATAATTTGTCAAACTAATATTATCAATTTACAATGATTAATCTTAGTACCCGAATTTTCGGCTGTCATTCAAATGTTCTGATTAATAAAATATGAATCCTTGACCTGCACTCCCTCTGTATTCGCAATGTTGAACTATGGTTAAATTATCCTATAAGATTTCTATTTTATGCATTGAAATCTTAATTTCCCATAAACACATTTGCTTAAAATGATATTTGACAGAATGGGCTGTCTTTTTATTGAAATATTTGTCTTGTTGAGCTGATATACATTAAACAAAATAAATCTCTAACCTTGGCTTCCTCGCTAATGGTAGTGGATATCCTCAAATGTAAGTATTCTTCATATATTTACTGCTTATCTCGTACTTTCTTACGTTAAAAACTTGATGTAACGTCTCTTCTTTGTTTTAGCAGCAAATTGAACTTTCCTTGCACAATTTATACTTTAAAATATTTATATTTAAAATGGGAAGCAAGAATGACGCTCTCTGGCATCTCAATTTCATCAACAACCAACAATAAATCATAACAAAAGCGGAAATGTTGCCCAAATTCATCTAACATTTGGTGTTTCCTGTCTGTTCAGAGCATTCTCTCTTCCAATTAATTAATATATGTTTGACAGATATTCTCCTTGGAACCGTCGAGTAAGTTGAATATTCTATTCTTAAAATTGACATCTGACCTAACCTTATTTCTACATAACATAACCAACAATAATTTTCTAATATTAATTCATTTTATGCTGTCATCTTGATTTAAAAGTTCCAGAACACTTAACACTGTTTTTTAGTAACTTCCAGTTCATTGTTTTTTTAAAAACACAGACACATATATGGGTACATTTCAGTTCATTGTTCACATAAATAAAACGAAATTTACATATTGAAAACATCATACAGGGGTTTGTTTTGTTCATTATCTTCAGGTAATTGATTTTATAACATAATTCTTTGGTATGTATTTCATGCTTAATATTTCAATCTATCTACATATAGATTTTTGGCTCTTTTAATTTCACTTTAACTGAGATATTTTCCAAACTGCTAGTTATACTTTTTAAAGACTCACTTAATGATCATTCCAACAAATTATGGCTATATATATATATCTTTCATTGCTTCTCCAAATAACACTGACTAACAATAATAGTGAATGTGCTTGTGTTTTAATGTTATTATTTTGTTTTCTGTTTTAGTGTACAGTAAAATATGTCGAACGATGTGGATATGTATACAATATACAGATAACCCATATGCATTACGTGTAAACCGTAAGTATTTTACTTACTACTGACCAGTGGTACTATTACTACCCCCCATTACTAATCTGGTCACCCAATTTTTTAATCAATAATCAGAATTTAACATTATCATAGTAGTTTCCGTAAGGGTTTTCATTTTTGTTTTTATAACTTTATATGGCCTTTGCAATTCTCAGCACAATATATATATATATATATATATATATATATATATATATATATATATATATATATATATATATATATATATATATATATATATATATATGGGGTGGCAGATTGAAAACGAAACTGACCGATTTGCGTCCAGAGAGAATTTTTTTTTAAAGAAACGCTGAAACACGTCAATTTTAATATTGAGGGGGACATGTTTTGACATAAAACTCAACTTTGTCACATCAATCCCTTAAGGGTGGTGATAACAACCCTTATATTTTAAATAGGGAACATGGGTCGAGTGTTACATCATTTGAAAGCTCTTTTTTTTTCTAAATTCTTTTGGAAGTTTTATCAACTCGTTTAAAAATTATTTACAGTTGAAGATGCAAAGAACGCACACTCATTCCGATAAAAAATGTGCTGATAGTCAATGTTTTGTTGGTTTGTAATCTGAACATTTCTTATCGGAATGACAGAAATGCGGTTTATTATTTCAGTTTTTCGGTTGGTTTGATACTTGATAGTATTACCGAAAATTAATTTCACAATGGTGTATTCTGTAGAAGAAAGACTTAAAATCATTACTCTTTTTTTTTTCAAAAACGATGACTGTGCCAACCGTACCGCAAATTTGTTTAATGAACGACATCCGAACAGACACGTTACCAGAAAATACATTTTGGAGTTAGTTCCAAAGTTTCGATAAATTGGTTCAGTAGCTAACAAAAAACGGGATCCTGAACGTGAATTTCCGGTTAGAAATGAGACTACTGAGATTGAAGTTTTAGGACAAATTGCTGCAGACCCAACTTTGAGCACGAGAAAATTGGCCACTGTTTCAAACATCAAAAGAAGAACTATTCAGCGAATATTGAAGCATCATAAATTTCACCCGTATAAAATTCATCTTGTACAACAACTGAATGAAGATGATTTTGATCGGCGGCTGGAGTTTTGTGAAGTTATGACTGCACGAACAGCTGTTAACAGGAACTTTCTGCTCAATATATGTTTTTCAGACGAATGGCGAAACGAACTCCACAAATGCTCCAGAATGTCAGAGCTCGTTTTGAACAAAATTTGTACTTTTGTATGGAAGCTGGTGGTCAACAATTTGAACACTTAACTGAATAAACATATTTGAACGTTTGGTTTTGTTTTTTAGTTTTTTTAAAGAAAAATTGACTAATTAGTGCATTTCTTATCACAATGAATGAAATACGTTCTTGCAACTCCAACTGTGAATAATTTTTAAACGAGTTGATTAAACTCCCAAAGAAATTAGTGTGCTGAATTCAGAAAAGAAAGAGCTTCCAAATGATGTAACACTCGATCCATGTTCCCTATTTAAAATATAAGGGTTGTTATCACCACCCTTAGGGGTTAAGGAGTCGCGGGCCAAAGACCTCCAGGGGGCAAGCTGAGGAAGTGGAAATAACAACATAAACTCCCGATGAAGCTTTCCCCAAGACCTTCATGCGCGGTAAAAATCCGCATCCTGCACGAGGTGACCCTGCTAATAACTAAACATGACGGATCTAGACAAGGAGGTCGAACTAAACTCCCCCAATCTACGGTGTCACGTGACCCGTGCCTATGGATGGATGGCACCAGGGCGATGGTGTCGTGAACGGAATCTCTGGAGTACCAGGCAACCCTCCAGAGTAACCCGCCTTGCACCACACAGGGGGTTCTGATGGTGTGGACAGTATTTCCCCCATTCTCATGGGAACAACATGAAGATAATAAACACATACAAAACCAAAACCAATGAGGCTCGAGGAGTGGCTCCGGCTACAGACTTGTGCCTTGAGTCTATCCCGGAAACGGAGACGAGCCAGGGGGCGGCAACGGACTCTGGAGGTCCCACGACCGGCGTAGATACGGGGGATCAGGGGGTAGCTTCGGCCAGAGACCTGTCCCCGACACCCAAGCTGGAGGCTGGGCCCCACCGGAGGGCGGCGAGCTCCGCGGACTCCGGGGGCCCCTCCACCAGTGAGGACTCTACTGTTAGAGTAGAGGGACTGCCCCGGCAGTCCAAGCGTCTTTCCGGGGCGCAAAGAAAGAAGCTCCGGAGGGCGCAAAAAATGGCGGCCGGGACCTGGACGGTCGAGAAACCTGTAAAGGCGCAAGAGGGGAGTGCGGGTCAGAAGAGGACGCGCTCGAACTCTAGCACGCCCACTACAGACAGACGTTCCAAAAGGGCCAGGGTGCCTGTAAAGGCGCAAGAGGAGAGTGCGAGTCGGAAGACGCCGCGCTCTGGCTCTAGCACGCCTACTACAGACAGACCTCCCAAAGGAACCAAGGCCGGAACACCGGCGCAGACTTGCTCTTACAGGAAGGCTGCGGAGAGCCTCGGGATGGCGGTGATTGACAGACGCCATCCTGAGGTCACGCTAGACCAGGGGAAGGCGGACCTGATCCAGGCTGCGGTGGTAGCTGCAGTGGACTCTCTTCAGGAAGGGGAGAGCCCGCCTCAGTTCCACCGGACGCGCCTGACGGGGGGCATCCTCTGGACAACCTGTGCCGGCCCGCAGTCGCGGGACTGGCTGCGGAAAACGATCGGGGGCCTCGGTCAGATTTGGGAGGGGGCGGACTTACAGCCGTCGAGCCCAAGGAACTCCCAAAGAGACGCAAGGTCCTCGTACGGATCCCTGACACCGTCCCGCAGGAGACGGTGATCAGCAGACTTAAGATCCAGAACCCTGAACTGGGGACGCAACACTGGTCGGTTCTAAGCAGGAAGGCAGAGGAGAAAGGACAGACGCTCGCCTTCTCGATCGACCAGACATCTTACAGAGCCCTTGAAGGAACCTCCTTCAAGGCATTCTGGGGCATGGGAAGGGTTAGCTTCCGCCCACTGGGGAAGCAACTAAGGGTTAATGGGACTCAGGTTCCTTCAGGTCAACCTCCAACACAGTAGGGCAGCCACGGCCGGACTACTAATGGCTCTGAGGAACACGGATGTGGCCCTCATCCAGGAACCGTACTCCTATAAAGGAGAGATCAAGGGACTCGGCGGAGCTACTGGAAAGCTCATCTACAGCAGATCCAGCGAGAACCCGAGGGCCTGCATTTATGTCAGGGAAGGGATAGAGTTTCTCCCTCTAATGAATTTCTGTTCCAGGGACCTGGCAACGATCAAAATCCGATGTGGAGGAGCGGATGGGCTGAGGGACATTACTGTCGCGTCAACCTATCTGCCAGGGGACAGCACGGACCCTCCTCCACCCAACGAATTGGAGCAGCTGATGGTGGGTAGCACAGCAGGTGGATGGCAGACCATCATCGGCATGGATGCGAATGCGCACCATGAGTTGTGGGGTAGCTCGGACACAAACTCTAGGGGTGAGGCACTTTTACAATTCTTTATGAAATTTAATTTAGACATATTGAATAGAGGTAATAAACCGACCTTCGTCACAACACGGCGTGAGGAAGTTTTAGATCTAACAGTTTCCACCCAGTTTCTGGGTGACTTTGTTAAAAGCTGGGCTGTGTCTGGGGAAGTGAGTAGCTCAGACCACAGATACATCCGGTTTGAAATCGCCAAAGTCGAAAGAGAAACGGTATGGTACCGGGACCCCCGCAAGGGGGACTGGGAAGCCTACAGGGCAGACCTGGCTGTGGAACTGCGGGGGGTTAAAAGTACCATAAAAAATTCAATAGACCTCAAGATTGCAGCAGTCCAATTGCGAGACGCAATTACCTCGGCCTATAACGCCAACTGCCCCCTGAAAATGAGGGTGTCCACCAGGAACGTCCCGTGGTAGAACGAGGACCTCAGGCAAAGGAGGACGCAGGTTCGTAAGCTGTTTAACGCGGCCAAAAGGTCGGGAGCATGGGATGAATATAGACAGGCCCTATCGACCTATAACAAAAGACTGAGGGACGCCAAGAAGGAGTCGTGGAGGAGGCACTGCGAATAAGTGGAAAACACGTCCGAGAGTGCTCGACTACACAAGATCCTGTCTAAGGGCCCTCAGACTAACATAGGCTCCCTTAGAACACCCACGGGAGGCTTTACAAGCTCGGGGGAGGAAACTATGGAAATTTTACTCCAGACGCACTTCCCCGGCTGTAACATAATAAACCAAGCACCTCCGGACTGGGAACACTCAGAAATAGAGGCGCCTTATAGGCGGGCATCTAGAGTAGACTGGACAGTCGCTAAAGAGGTGGTTACCTGGAGCAAAATCAGATGGGCCATTAACAGCTTTAAGCCATACAAATCGCCGGGATTTGATGGAATAATGCCCATCATGCTCCAACAGGGGATAGATATACTGGCGCCGGTGCTTACCCTCATTATGAGGACCAGCCTGGCTCTGGGGTACATTCCGAGGGCATGGAGACTGGCCAGGGTTGTATTTATTCCTAAACCTGGGCGTCCAACAGACCAGGCAAAGTCCCTGAGGCCAATAAGTCTCATGTCCTTCTTGCTGAAAACAGTGGAAAAACTGCTCGACCGGCACATTAGGGGCGGTGTACTGGAAGCATATCCTCTACACTGCGGACAATATGCATACAGAGCAGGATTCTCAACAGAAACAGCACTGCACCAACTGGTGCTGAAACTGGAGAATACGCTGGAGAACAAGGAGGTGGCGCTGGGGGCCTTCCTAGACATAGAGGGGGCCTTTAGCAACACCTTGTTCGGATCGGTTCTGGCAGCTGCCCGGGAGCGTGGAATAGAGGAGACCTGCTGCAGGTGGATCGGTTCCATGCTCAGGGACAGGGCGGTGTTCACCTCACTCGCGGGAGGGACTCTGCTGGCGGAGGTCGCGGCGGGGTGTCCGCAGGGGAGCGTTCTGTCTCCCTTGCTCTGGTGTCTAGTCGTGGACAGCCTGCTGGGGAGGCTCTCGGGAGGGGGGTATGAGGTACAGGGCTATGCGGACGACATTGTCATCATAGTCCGAGGAAAGGTCACACAGGCAGTGTGGGAGCGTATGCAGACTGCACTGAAAGTGGTGGAAGGGTGGACGGTTGATCAAGGGCTCGGGGTGAGCCCCGAGAAAGCAACCGTCGTGCCGTTTACGAGGAGGAGGAAGTGTGAAAGCCACAGAACTCTCACTCTATACGGTAGGAGCGTTCCAATGGCCAGGGAGGTAAAATATCTTGGGGTCGTATTGGACTTTAAGCTAACCTGGAATGGTCACATTGGAAAAATACTGCGTAAGGCAGTCATGACCTTAGCCGTCACTAGGCGGCTATATGGAAAAACGTGGGGACTAAGACCTAGTATGGCCCACTGGCTGTACACAAGGGTGGTCAGACCATCGTTAACATATGCGGCACTGGTCTGGTGGCCTAAGGTGACACAATCCAGTGCCAAACAAAAACTAGGCAAGATCCAAAGGATGGCTTGCCTAGGCATCACAGGGGCCATGTCTTCAACCCCAACAGCCGCCATGGAGGTGTTGCTGGATCTACCCCCCCTACACTTAGTTATTATGGGAGAGGCCAGGCAATGGTAGACTGAAGATCAACCCAGGCTTCAGGGGCCACTGCAAAATTCAGGAGATCGTGAAGGAGCCCATGCTTGAAATGAGGTCAGACTTCGCGAGCCCGCGAATGTGCAGGGAAAACAACTTTACAGTGGAAATCCCTGATCGCGAGGCATGGCGGGAGGAGACGCCGGGCATGCCACGGGACGCGCTCGTCTGGTTCACGGACGGATCTGGCGGGGAGCGTGGGACGGGGGCAGGTGTTTACTCGGAAGGACCGAGGGTTAGTCATAGTATTTCCCTCGGAGCCCATGCAACGGTGTTTCAGGCCGAGATGTACGCCATCCTGCACTGTGTGCGGGAGAACAAGAGGAGGGGCTACACCAACAAGCGGATCCTCATAGCCACAGACAGCCAGGCAGCCCTAAGGCACTAAGTAGCCCACGAGTAAATTCCTGGCTGGTGAGTGAGTGCCGAGACGAGACGAGCGACCTGGCTGGGCAGAATGAGGTGACCTTCATCTGGGTGCCGGGTCACTCGGGGGTTAAAGGCAATGAAGAAGCTGACAGTCTCGCGAAGAGAGGGTCAGCAGAACCATTTATGGAACCAGAACCGGCTCTGGGCGTGTCAAAGAGCACTGCCAGGGGAGCCATTAAGTCCTGGGTCAGAAACCAACACAAGGTGTACTGGGCGGACTGTCCAGGGCTCAGACATGGGAAGTCAATAATTGATGGACCCAGTTCAAAGAGAGCTGTGGAGCTGCTAAACCTTAGCAGAGGACAGCTCAGAAACACAACAGGTCTCTTGACGGGACACATGGCCGTCAAGAAACACCTGCATAAAATGGGGCGGTTCGAAGGGGACCTCGCATGCAGACTCTTAAGGGGTTGATGTGACAAAGTTGAGTTTTACGCCAAAACATGCCCCCCTCAATATTAAAATTGCTGTGTTTCAGCGTTTCTTAAAAAAATATTCTCTGGGCGCAAATCGGTCTGTTTCGTTTTCAGTGCGCCACCCTATATATATATATATATATATATATATATATATATATATATATATATATATATATATATATATATATATATATATATATATATATATGTACCAAATTTGGTTGCCCTTACTTTGTTCCGGAGATAAAAAATTTCGGAAGAAAACAGAAACTTTTCCGGGAAAACCTAGGCCAATTTTCCTGGCTGACGAACTTATCCAAGCGACTCGCGAAAGCAACGTATTCACCAAATTTTGTCAAAATCAAACAATACGGTATTTTAATAAAATATGGTAAATTTTTACTATATAGGTTATACCGGTAACTAAATTGATGCCTGCTTGAATTAAAAACATTTTATGGAAATTAACTTCCATAACGCACTCGCTGTGTCCAGACTTTTTATAACCTATAGCCACATACCCAATTTGGTGGCCCATTATTTTTTGAGTTACCGGAGTGGTACACACACACTGAAATATATATATATATATATATATATATATATATATATATATATATATATATATATATATATATATATATATATATATAAACATATTAAGATAGTAACTGACCACAGACATGGGTTCTAGAGGTCCTAGTTCGCGAATTGTTTTAAAATTCAAAAGTGTAGGAAAATTCACTAAAAAATATATGTAATAATATATTTCAGAATAACTGCACAAGGTCAATGTGATCAACTATACAATACCTCCACACAGCATTTAATAAACAAACCCTTCCCCTTATATTTGTCGGTCCTTACACGCACACAAGCCAGACAGTTTTTTTATACTCTTTTTTTGTTGTTGCCTTGTGTAATTCAGAAACACAGTTATGTTTGTAGAAAAAACACTATGGTTTATGGAGTCTTATACACACTTCAAACATAATCCATATTTAAGGGGTCTTCACACAACGTGTGCATTAAACATAATTGCGGGACCTCACTTTATTTGCAAATATTTTCTAAAGGAGCGTGTGTATAGTATTTTGGCTCGAATTATCCACATCTGGAGATAAATCTACAACTACGACTCATCTCAAACATTAAGATCCCACAAGTTGGTGTGTTTTCGTGTGTCCCTGCAAACATACGAGCACGTGTGTGTGTGTGTGTGTGTGTGTGTGTGTGTGTGTGTGTGTGTGTGTGTGTGTGTGTGTGTGTGTGTGTGTGTGTGTCTGTGTGTGTGTGTGTGTGTGTGTATCACACCGATAACTCAAAAAATAATGGGCCGATTTTGACAAAATTTGGTGAATACGTTGCTTTCGCGAGTCGCTTGGATAAGTTCGTCAGCCAGGAAAATTGGCCTAGGTTTTCCCGGAAAAGTTTCTGTTTTCTTCCGAAATTTTTTATCTCCGGAACAAAGTAAGGGCAACCAAATTTGGTACATATATATATATATATATATATATATATATATATATATATATATATATATATATATATATATATATATATATATATGTACCAAATTTGGTTGCCCTTACTTTGTTCCGGAGATAAAAAATTTCGGAAGAAAACAGAAACTTTTCCGGGAAAACCTAGGCCAATTTTCCTGGCTGACGAACTTATCCAAGCGACTCGCGAAAGCAACGTATTCACCAAATTTTGTCAAAATCGGCCCATTATTTTTTGAGTTATCGGTGTGATACACACACACACACACACACACACACACACACGTGCTCGTATGTTTGCAGGGACACACGAAAACACACCAACTTGTGGGATCTTAATGTTTGAGATGAGTCGTAGTTGTAGATTTATCTCCAGATGTGGATAATTCGAGCCAAAATACTATACACACGCTCCTTTAGAAAATATTTGCAAATAAAGTGAGGTCCCGCAATTATGTTTAATGCACACGTTGTGTGAAGACCCCTTAAATATGGATTATGTTTGAAGTGTGTATAAGACTCCATAAACCATAGTGTTTTTTCTACAAACATAACTGTGTTTCTGAATTACACAAGGCAACAACAAAAAAAGAGTATAAAAAAACTGTCTGGCTTGTGTGCGTGTAAGGACCGACAAATATAAGGGGAAGGGTTTGTTTATTAAATGCTGTGTGGAGGTATTGTATAGTTGATCACATTGACCTTGTGCAGTTATTCTGAAATATATTATTACATATATTTTTTAGTGAATTTTCCTACACTTTTGAATTTTAAAACAATTCGCGAACTAGGACCTCTAGAACCCATGTCTGTGGTCAGTTACTATCTTAATATGTTATATATATATATATATATATATATATATATATATATATATATATATATATATATATATATATATATATATATATATATATATATTTCAGTGTGTGTGTACCACTCCGGTAACTCAAAAAATAATGGGCCACCAAATTGGGTATGTGGCTATAGGTTATAAAAAGTCTGGACACAGCGAGTGCGTTATGGAAGTTAATTTCCATAAAATGTTTTTAATTCAAGCAGGCATCAATTTAGTTACCGGTATAACCTATATAGTAAAAATTTACCATATTTTATTAAAATACCGTATTGTTTGAAAATGTACAAAAATTTTCCGAAAATAACTTTAACTTCAACTTTAAATGTTTCTGAGCAGACTGGTTTCCTAGCATTTAATGAAAATTCGCTACCAAAACACACTTACTGCATCATATTTCAATAAAAATGCAACAGTCTAAGGAATGTTCGAAAAAAAATATTGCAGTTATCACCAACGAATTATGGGCCACGCTGTGATTTTCAAAATAATTTTATAAGATGCAGCTCAAGACACCTTATAATTAACGTATACAATTTTTCTTGTATCTTGCATAATAACAATTATATTGAGCTTTACCATAGAAATACGTCACCTTGCATATACGCAAACAGATAAAAACTGAAAGTAAACCCGGATATGGATTCTATTGGGCCTGGTTTGTACTCATTTGAAGAAATCTTTTTCAAACACAAACGTCGCTGTCTCCTCATTAATGATTTTTTCTACGAAAATTAGCTAAAATTTATATACCGTTAAACCATAAACGTAACTAAAGCTACTGCCAAAGCATCAGAGAAAGGGTCTATTTGCAATGAATTTTCTGGAAATATTTTAGTAAAATAAAGGTGGATGACGGCTAAAGCTAAAACTTAAAAACACTCTTCTTGCAACATTTTCTATACGTAACTCGTATTTATTTCATGTTCTTTGCCTAAATGTTGCCAATTTTTACGTTTTAAATCGCGACTATGACGTTTTGAGGAAAACTCCAAATTTTTTTTCTTCAAATGCCTATAACTTTTTTGACTTTTAACTTACAGATCGAAATTTTGGTACGTGGTTCACTTACTATAATACAGACATACGTACCAGATTTGGTTGCCCTTACTTTGTTATTCCCGAAAGAAATCACAAAATTTTCCGGGAAAACCTGGGTCGCATTTCCTGGCTAACCAACGTATCCATGCCACTTGCAAAAGGAAAATGCTTACAAAATTTGATCAAAATCGTCCGATTATTTTTTGAGTTGATATATATATATATATATATATATATATATATATATATATATATATATATATATATATATATATATATATATATATATATATACATAATTTATGGTTGTAAAACGTCAAATTAATGTCAAATATGGCTCTGTATAAAATTTGTAGTTTTAGTAGATATATGGGTGATTAAAAGACAATTGTAAACAAAAATGTAGATAGATAATTCCAGATGTATGGGTAAGAAAGGTAGCGGAGATGGAAGAAAGAAATGTGATGATAATTGTGAAATGGATTTATGTCAAAATATGAATTTTGGAATGCGATTTACAGATTTGGATTTTAAGTAAATTATGTTTATATACAATACAAGCCTCTGGCTTCGTGTATAGGACATGTATAATTTTTACCAATAAATGTTATGTATGTATGTACATTAGGTTACATAAAATTTCTCTCCACAGAATAAAATATATATATATATATATATATATATATATATATATATATATATATATATATATATATATATATATATATATAAGATGTGTGTGTGTGTGTGTGTGTTTTTAGATCTATTTAGACGCTACATATCACAGCCCCCGTACATGCTAGAAGAAAAAGTTTTAGATCAAAATTTTGTCGGTAAAAGGCTGCTTCAACAAGCTTCACTTAGACATACAGCGTGGATCCAAAGTGTGCCTTTTGACATAAACTTCATTTTTTTCAATGGAACACTCTGTATTTTAGTCCAGTTTGGATTTCTTATTTCATCCTTAATCAATAATATGTTAAACATTTTTCTCATTTCAAAAGTTTTCGAGAAAACCCAACAAAAAACGGTTTTCATGTTCCTTTTAATAATGATTTTATTTGTCCGCAATCACAGCATCACAACTATTATGTATTATGTCAGTATCATAACTGTTCATCCTAAGATCTATGTCAAATCTTTTAAACTATAAATTTTGAACAAGGCGGATAGGGAACCGCCAGTTGGCCCACGAGCTCGCCTGTCCTGACACCATTCGATTTTTTGTGGGGTTATGTAAAATATGTGGTCTATTTTGTTCAACCAAGAAATTTGAAGGATTTTATTAACAAAATTACTCGTGCCTGCAGAGAACTTTTGCCTCAGGTTTTAAGAAATCCTTGCACTGTAGAGCTTATTAGAAGATATGACGTTTGCCAAACAGAAAATAGTCGCCAGTTTGAGCATACTTTTTTTACTTTATCATCGTTAGCAATGATAATTACCTGTTAATTATATTTTTGGAATTACCTTTGAAGAACTTAGTTAAGAGCAGGATTCAAAGTGGTAGTTGTTGAAATATCCGTGTGGGGGGCTACTGTATCAATACTTGAATATTTTTAAATTATTAGCATTGCTCAGAACCATGAGAAATAACGTGTTCATTCAATAGGTATTAACTCCAATCGCCTAGTAACAAAGATTTATGAATGAAACAGCAATTTACATTGTGTGTATCCTAGGTTGCTAGGAGACGCATAAATTACTTAGCAACGTGAGCCGTAACTTAGTAACCTACATTCCTTTGTCAATTTACAAAGATGCATATTATAATATCATGATATAATGACTTAGAAGAGATATGATATTGCGCATATGCCCCGCCCCCTCCTATGACGTCACGCGGTGAGTAATGTTATAGAAGTCCAACTACACACTTAAAACAAAGTCATTCGCTATCAAAAAGTTTATATACGTCAGTTTAATGCTGTTGAAGTTACGCCTATATTGTCTTTTTCAGATAATAAAGATCGCAGTACTAAATTTAATATTTTTTCATTTTTATTACTTCCAACTGTATGCACTTAAATATTAGTAAAATACGTAATTTGTTAAGAGGTTGTGATGAAACGTCAAACCACACTGCACGACAGCATATTATTGTTGCATTGGACTCACCACTTGACACCATGCGCGTGACAGGTCTAAAAATAAGAAGTCGGAATATCATATCTCTCGTTATTTGTATCATGTTATAATATTATCACTGGATAAACTCATTTTAATTCTACACCGCGAACAAGAAATTTGACATCCCTTCCTTCAAATCTGACAGTAAGCGGAACCAATCAAATACGACGAAACATGTGGCGCGAGTTTCAACCTTCTCATAATAAAGTTCGAAGAGAGAAAGCAGAGATTTACTGTTTATAACTCTGAGCTATTCCATAATGTTTAGTATCCTGTAACTAATAAGTAGGTATTCTGTTATTATTAAGGCGTAAAATTAATAAATTAGAAAAAACTAAAACAACGTTATAAACATTACATTTCCCTATTCTAGTTCATAATCAGATGGATTAAATGTAAGCAATACCCTTATACCCTTATGTAGTATGTAGACATCAGTTTTAAACGAGGTTGTACTCTAGTTTTTGATAGAATATATGCGTTTCATTTTATATTTGTCGAAGACATAATAATTATATATTGTAACAGGCACCTTTTTTATTTTATTTCTTTTTATTGCATCTAGAATTTTAAACGTTTTCCAATGATATTTGTTCCAAAACGTGTTAACGTTTTGGCGCGTATGCAGTCGATACTTTGGAGTCAGATGATTATAAAACCAACATGATTGGAATAACTACTCTAACATTATTTTTAGCTGTTTTGTTTTTAATTTTTGACACGAAAATACATTCGTTATTAGTTTTTTGCAAATATTTATAGACAATTCTGTATATATACTCTTGTTTCATTTATTTTTTAAACGCATTTATTTTAAAATTGGCGGTCATCTAAAATCAAAGAAATTTTTCTTGACTTATTATAGTTAGGTGATTAAATGACTTGATTTCTGCATTTCACTCATTCCGATCTTCATAAGCAATATAGCCCATTTGTCGAAACGTCGAGATATCAATAATTTCAATAAGTTTTAAGCGGGTCCGCCACAGAACCTACACTATTTCACACATTCAAAACGGAAATATATATATATATATATATATATATATATATATATATATATATATATATATATATATATATATATATATATATATATATATATATATATATATATATAAAGTGTGAACCATTTACCAAAATTTGGGTCTGTAAGTTTAAAGAAAAAAAGTTAGAGGCATTTAAAAAAAAAAAGGGTTTTCCTCAAAACGTAAAAAGTCGTATCAGCTGTTTAAAAAACTCTTTTTTTAAAGCTTCCGCAGTGATAATTATTATACATTACTGCTTCGTCAGTCACTAAAAGGAAAGAATACAAGTAAAAATTCAATAATTATTATAGAAAGGTACAAAATACTTTCTCAATTTCTTGAAAGTAAGTTGTTTTGTGCATCCTATATTAATTATTGTATCGTTACATGTACCTATTCTTTTCAGTGATTGGGGAAGCAATAAACTAATTGCGAAGGCTTTCACAAATAATTTTTAAATATCTGATACTCGCCAGTGAATAACACAATTTATTTCCTAATATAAAATTCAGCTACGAAATATCTCATTATATAGGTATATATACAGGTGTTTCTAAATTGATGCGAAAAATTTTACAGGGCGATTCTATGGAGAAAAATAAGGGGTGTCTTTTCTATAAAGTTTTTCTTAAAACCCCTTCTCCTCCAAGTTACAGCCCTTTGAAGTTTTGGCAAAAAAAGTTTTCATTTAATTTCTCCGTTATGGAATAATTTTAAAAAACAAAATTTTGCAGATGCATGAGGCTAACAAAATGACAGTTTGAAAAGGATTTTATAACCCTATAATGTTATCACAAGAGGGTGAAAAAACCTACCCTTACATTATTTTTCATCAGTACTTTTTATTGTGTATACCATTTTCTATTAAAAGAAATGATTCAGAAAGAAGGATTCATTTAGCAACTTTTTTATATCTTGACATTTTCTTATAAAATTGTTAGTTTCATCACAAAAACATAAAATAACTCTGTAAATGCATGTGACATCGATCTGAGTAATATTTTATTTTTTTTATGATGAAACTAACAATTTTATGAGAAAATGTCGGGACATAAAAAAGTTTCTAAATGATCCCTTCTTTCTAAATCATTTTTCTTTAATAGAAAACGGTACACAAAAAAAAGTACTGATAAAAACAATGTATGGGTAGTTTTTTTTCACCCTCTTGTGATAACATTATGGGGTTATAAAATCCTTTTAAAACTGTCATTTTGTTAACCTTATGCATCTGCAAAATTTCGTTTTTTAAATTTATTCCATAACGGAGACATTTAATGAAAACTTTTTTTTTGCCAAAATTTCAAAGGGCTGTAACTTAGAGGAGAAGGCGTTTCAAAAAAAACTTTATAGAAAAGACACCCCTGATTTTTCGCCAAAGAATCACCCTGTGAAATTTTTCGCATCAATTCAAAAACACCCTGTATATATATATATATATATATATATATATATATATATATATATATATATATATATATATATATATGTTGAACATGTGGTTATTATCTTATTACTGAGCATAACAAATTTAACAAAAACAAATTTAAGTCATCGACGAAGGGAAAACATGGATAAAAAAGTACTTAATTATACATCTTTTTAGAAAAATTTGTATTGATTCCAAATGTCTCAAAAAATATGTAGTTCTTAGCAAAAAAATTTTGCAAATGAGCGCGAACTAGGACCCCTAGAACCCATATCCGGTGTCAGTTTCAATTTTTATATATATATATATATATATATATATATATATATATATATATATATATATATATATATATATATATATATATATATATATATATATATATATATATATATATATATATATATAAGTTCGTTAGTCAGGAAAATCGGACGAGGTTTTCCGGGAAAATTTTGAGTTTTCATTCGAATATAATTTTTATCTCAAAAAATAAAAAAGCTATGATAACCAAAAAACTATACACAAAAATTTAGATTTCTATGTTGCAAGAAAAAAAGTTATAATAAAATATTTGGTGCCAGATCATTTCTATGAAAATTCACTACCATAACGCACTTGCTGCGTCTTTGAGTTTTTAAGTAGTCGCTTTTGATTTTTCACAATAGTTTTTTATTTTTTAACAAAATTTGTTTGTGTAGCTTATATAGTTCAGGATAGAGCCCATTGATACTGTCTCGAGGAATAGCTAGCGGTATCAAAAATATTTTAAATCATAAGAATTTTTTTTAAATGCATGTTTTTCTGCTTTTCGGTTTTCTTCTACGTTTTTTTTGTCAGTACAGGGTTAGGTATGGGTTAGGTAAGGATCCGGGTCAGGTCAGGATCCGGATCAGGTCAGGTCAGGTTAGGTCAGGTTAGGTCGTTCAGGTCTGCTTCGTAGAGTGTTTAGTGCATAAACATGAAAAATGGTGTCCCTTCAATCCCCAAAAAGCTGCGGGAGACTAGGAGCAAATATACGTGGTGCAGGGGAAAAACATGTTTAGGAGAAAGTGTTGATACAAAAAGTGAAAAGGCTGCTTATAGAGGTCGAACTAAGTGGTTTTTACTGATTTTTCCTTTATATTTCATTCTCCGCCGAACATCCCTATTCACTCCAGGTCCCGTAACTTTTGGAGGGGTTGATTCCACAGCATATCTCTTGTTGCTTATGCACACATTGAGTCTTTTAAGCATGTTTAGTGAAAGATTTTTCAAAAATCACGTATGCCGATCATCTGCATAATTACCGTTAAATATCTTTTACTTGCACAAAAAAAAAGAAATTAGTTTTTGTGAATTATATTCATTACTGCATCCATACGCACCAACAAGATTAACCATTTTTAAATCTAAAAAAAAGCAAAGGTCAAACCGCTTAAGTCGCGGAAGCAAAAAAAGTCTGGACGCAGCAAGTGCGTTATGGTAATTAATTTTCATTAAATGCTTCAAATTTGAATAACTCAATTTTCTATAAACCTAGAAGGTTGAATTTTGGCACGTGGTAAGGCCTTTACCAAGACAACATATTCACATAAATTTCATCAAAATAGCTTTGTAATTTTCGGAGATAAACATTTTTTTCGAAAGAAAACTTAACATTTTTATTTATATTATATTTATATAAACATATAAAAATTGAAACTGACCCAGGATATTTGTCCTATGAGTCCTATTTCGCGGTCATTTGAAAAAATGTTTCTCAAATCTTACCATAGATACCTCTCCATTTGAATTTAGTTAATTTTTCCTAATAAAAATTTACTAAAAGGATAAACGGACCGGGCCGGACTCGAACCAGCATCGTCCGCTTGACAGGCAACGTTTTCTTCGAATGAGCTACCGACGCTTCGTAATAAACGAATTCTTTACATTGTATTTACACATACGGCACCTTACCGTCAGGAAATTAGTATCGGAAATTATATGTAAGTGGCTAGCTAACTAGCAAATTGCAGAATTGATTGATTTATTTCGCCGATCGCTGAAACATATTCGAGTGTAGACTGTTTCGGTCTGATAACATTCAAATGTCACTAATGGCATGTAACCTTAAAGATGATATGACATATTATGAATGAATATGAAATGCGTTCGTGGAATCACATTTTTAGTGTGCCATCTTTTAGAAAATAGCTGGTCTACGGATGGTGCCGAAACGCGCTAGTTTGACAAGACATATTGACTAAATAATTATGGTATGTCATATTTTACATTTCACTTTGCATTACGTTTTTATTTGGAATCCAAAAGACCTGAAATTTAAGAAACTTATTCTTGGATACCCAATCTAGGCAAAGAGTGATTTTGAGCTAATTCTGTGACAAAAAATTGTCAAATCATGGTTTGGCAAAAACGTTGTATTTTCGTTATAAACGTGATATTTGCTTACAAAAATCTTTATTGCCTTCCTCAAACCTCAATCTAGCTGTTATATACTATATTTTCACTCTAAGGCTTTAATTGGGACAGTTCAACAAGCTACAAATATAGTGTATTTTAAGCATTTTATTGAACCCCCCTCTTAAGAAAAACACAAGCATTTGTAATTTTTTGTTGCTGGAAAGCAGTTTCTGACAAAAAAAAATTAGGAAACCTTTTAGTGAATTTTCTCAAAAAAATTAACTAATGAGATTCCGACTTTTAAATTTAAAAAATTCTTCAAAAGAGCGCTAATTAGGCCCACTAGAAGACATATCCGGGGTCAGTTTGAGTTTTTATGTGTTTATATATATATATATATATATATATATATATATATATATATATATATATATATATATATATATATATATATATATATATATATTTGTATCACACCGATAACTCAAAAAGTAATGGGCCGATTTTGATCAAATTTGGTGAGTACTTTCCTTTTGCAAGTAGCTTGGATAAGTTCGTTATCCAGGAAAATCGGCCCAGGTTTTCATGGAAAATTTTGTGTTTCCTTTCTAAAAAAATTAATGTCTCTGGAAATAACAGAGTAAGGGCAACGAAATTCGGTACGCATGTTTGTGTTATAAAGAGTGAACCATGTACCATAATGTAGATCTCTAAATTTAAAGAGAAAAAAGTTATGGCCAGTTAAAAAAAAAATTGGTGTTTTCCTCAAAATGTGTGTTCTGCGAACCCTTAAGTCATTGCCGTTCATTTTACTAAAATATTTACAGAAAATTCATTTCAAATAGACCCTTTCTCTGATTATTTGGCCGTCGGTTCAGTTAAGTTGATGCTTTCGCTGTACGTTTAGTTAAGTTTATGGTTTCACGGTCTATAATTTTTGGCTAATTTTCGTAGAACAAATTCGTTAATACATTTTTGCATTTTTTATCTAAATATGATGCATAGAACCGAAGTTGAAAGAGAGTGCAAGCATAGATGTCATATGGGGAGAAATGGAGGAAGCCTTGATTAGGGTCGCAGAACGTGAACTAGGTCATAAGCGGAAAACACAGAAACACAACTGGATGACAGCAGAAAGCATGCTTGATGAAAGGAGAAGATGTAAAAGTCAAGGAAATCCAGAGAGCTATAAACACATCCAAAGAATTATTAGGGGGAAAATAAGAGCGGCAAAGAATTACTGGTTAAAGGAGCAATGCGAGGAGATAGAACAACTACAAAAGCTGCACGATGAATTTAACATACACAGAAAAATAAAAGAGGCGTCCGGAGTTTACCGGAAGAGACACTTTTCTAATGTAGAAAACGAACATGGGGAAATGGCACAAGATGATCGGCAGCGAAGAGTTATTTGGGAGGAATATATTAACAACCTTTTCGACGATAATAGACCTGATATAGAGGTTGCGGAGGACGTAGACCTGTCTGGACCCCCTATCACCAAAGAAGAAACTGTAGGAGCAATAAATACGTCAAAGGACAGAAAGGCAGTTGGCCTGGACTGCATACCTGTCGAACTATTAAAAATACTAGACGACAGGGGCATTTCCGTACTGCACAGAATATTTAACAAGTTATATAACATGGGGAGTTCCCTGCCAAGTGGATTACATCACATTTTATCCCCCTGCCAAAAAAGAGTAACGCAACGAAGTGCGAGGACCATATGCTGATCAATCTAATAAGCCACACGTTAAATATTATTCACTACAGAATTTCCATAAAATGCGAAAGAGGGGTAGGGTCAACACAATTTGGATTTAGAAGGGGACTAGGTACGAAAGAGGCTATAGTTGCAACTCAAGTATTGATACATAACTGCAACGACCAAAGGAAGGTTGTGATGCTATGATTCATCGACTACGAGAAAGCATTTGACAGGGTCCAACACCACAAACTCATTTAAATTTTGAAGAGGATGGATATAGACCAGAAGGATATCCGCTGCATAGAAAGCCTTTATTGGAACCAAACAGCCGCAGTCAAGGTTGGCAATGAACACACATAACCGACAAAGATCCTTAGAGGGGTCAGACAGGGATGCGTTCTCTCTCCACTCCTCTTCAACCTGTATTCTGAAAGCTACTTTCAGGAGGCGCTCGAAGAACGCAACCTGGGTATTTAGGTGAATGGGGTGTGGATCAACAACATAGGGCACGCAGACGACACAGTCCTAACTGCAGACAACATGAAAGACTTGCAGGATCTTCTTAATGCTATCGGCGACAGTAGCAAAAACTTGTTCCTTAATATCAACACAAAGAAGACAAAATTCATGATAGTTTCTCGCAAGCCGGAAGAACATCAAAATTCAAGCCTAACACACAACAGATGCCCAGTAGAACAGGTATATAAATTTTAATATTTAGGCACGTGGCTGTGTGAAAACTGGACGTCTGAAACGGAGATTAGATGCCGAATCGAAATGGCCCGAAACACATTTATGAAATTCAAGAAAGTTCTTACCAACACTGATTTTGACCTCAACCTAAGAATTAGTAAAATGTTATGTGTGGTCAGTGTTACTATATGGTGTGGAGGGCTGGACGCTAAAGGTGAATACCATGAATAGACTTGAAGCCTTCAAAATGTGGACATACAGACGTATACTAAAAGTCCCATGGACGAAGAAAAAATTGCAAAAACAATAAGTTTCTTAAAAATTACCTTCGGTTGGATTTCATTAATCAATTTCTTATCAAGTTATCAATTGAAAAAATGCGATAGTATTTGCAGCTGCCAATTTTAAGCATAGTTTTCTGTCAGTTATCTGTAGTTTGTGATACTTTAGAGAGCTTCATATTGGAAAATAGAGAACTTATAGAAATTAATTATTATTATTATTATGGCAGAATTGAGCGAAAAGCTAAGAATTGAAATATTAGTAATGTTGGGCTACGGTGACAGGAAGCTTGGTAAAGAAATGTGCATGTTTTTTTATGAGTCTGGCCACAAATTAATGAAGTGTATGTTTCCAGAACATTGAAAAAAAATAACGAAACTGGTAGTGTCAATGATAAGCCAAGAATAGGAAGACCAAAAACGGCTGTAGCTGGTAATAACGCATTAGATATATTGTTGTCTTTTTATTAAACCCCTCATCTATCTACAAATTAAGTTACTACATTACACATTATTTCACAAAAATCTGTGGTAACTTTGCTAAAAAGAAAAAGAAAAAAAATTCACCCATGCAAAGTACAGCTAGTACAGGAACTTGTAGTTGGCGATTTTAAGTGGCGTGTTGAATTTTGTTATATTATGGCAAATTTAATGAGAAGCCGGACTTTAGTAGAAATTATCGTTATTGGTCTCAGCAGAATCCACATTGGATGCTGGAGGCTCAAAATCAACGACCACAAAAAATTATGTATGGACGGGTATACTAGACAGTAGTAATATTGGGCGGTTATTTATTGAGGGAAATCTAACATCTGAAAAGTATTAAAAAATTTTAAGAGAAGAAATTATACCACAGTGGTTGCAGTGGGCCCAGTCAATGAAGTTTGGTTTGAGAAATATGGAGCTCACAGTCATTTTGGGAGACGCGTGCGGCAATATTTTGATGTTTTTAGAGAAAATTAAATCGGGCGCTGTGATTCACTTAAATGAACTGCTCGCCCTCTTGACTTGACGCCATGTGGTTGTTTTCTTAGGGTCACTTGAAGAATGTTGTCTACAGAGACAGACCATTAAATCTGGGAGACCTGAAAGCTATAATTGTTGGCCAAACAAGATGGATTGTGCACTCCAGGTTAATTAGTTTAATAAATTTCTTTGAAACGCGAGTTCAATTATGTATTGATAATAATGGACACCATTTTGAACATTGAGTTAGTTGACAAATATTATTGCTGTTTTGTTTTTGTTTTGTTTTGTCAGTCTCTTTTAGAATTAAAGTTAATAATTAAAGCTAGTTTGCCTCTCATCTGCAGTTTCACCAACGTGATGTCGACTGCTGATAGATAATGTTTATTACCTTATATGCAATTTTATACTATTTTATGTTCTCGAAAATATTTTTTACGTCATGAGAATTTGTTGTTGTCAACTTATTGACATTATTGGTTCATCGCTGGTCACATACACATTTTTGTGTGTAAAATGCATGTTTTTTGGCGTTTTCTTGGGTTTTCTCATACGCCTTTACTCAGGTCAGGTCAGGTCAGGATTACGTCAGAGTCGGGTTTGGTCAGGTCACGTTGGGTCAGGTCTAGCCAGGTCAGGTCAGGTGGTTCAGGCCTGCCTGATACAGTGTCTTGCGCATAAACAACAACAAAACTCTGGTCTCTTGAACTTGCAAACAAGCTGGGGAACTTGGAGCAAAAAGCCGTGTTGGAGGGGATGTTATTAAGAAGAAATGTTGGAGCAAAATGTAAACAAGGCTGCTTATAAGTCCAACGAAGGTGTTTTTTTCTGATTTGATTTCTATATTTCCTTCCCCGCCCAGCACCCCTATTCACGCCAGGTCCCGTAACAGGGGGGGGGGTATTTTACAGCATTTGTTATGTTGATTATGCATACAGGGTTGGTTTTAAGCGTGCTTTGTTTAAAAAAAAAATCACTTTTGCGATCATCTGCATAATTACATTAATTTTTTTCTCAATTTTTTTCTAATTGAACCTAATTACATTTTTATAGTGGCGGATCAAGAACTATTTTGCCATTTAAAAAGAAAGATCTAGTTGCCATAGCAACGAAGTTGTTTAGGGTAGGATAAATTGAATATCACCACTTTGTAGCAAAAAATATGTCGAAAAGCTTTTGTTAAGATATTTTTTTTTGAATAAGGAATATTTCAGTAAATACAGATCCATCATATACTAACCCTATAAGTATATATATATATATATATATATATATATATATATATATATATATATATATATATATATATATATATATATATATATATATATATATACATAAATATGTGTATGTAAAATAATATATAAACTAATGTTTCCATCCCAAATATGAGTTCTGTTTCGTTTGAAGAAAAGAGTGAATGTTTTCTATGAAATTTCCCTAATAAATAAATTTAACAATATCTCAATATTCTCTGAAATATAACATACTACATAAAACCCACCGCTATCTGCTTTAGTGCCCAAGGAAAAATAATGTACCGTTATTCCCCGTCAATAGCTCTTGCAGATGAAGCAGTAAAAAAGAACAACAAAGACGCTATTTATAAAACCAGGGACAAGTCACTTGAAAACAGATCATTTACTACCTGCACACAAATTTTACCAAACAGTTGTCGGGCCTTACACACAATTACGTCTGTTTCGAAAATTGACCACGGAGGTCGCTTTTATCAGTCACTTTTATAGGGCCCGACAGTTTTAGTAACACCAACTCAAAAATACACACATGCATATAATATGTATATCAGGACATCGTCAGAAAATTAGTTAATTATACTATTTAATAGGTAGAGAATCCGAAAAACCACGTCTCTAAATTGTTGGGACGCGTGTATGGCCCGACAAGTCACGTCCATGCATGTGGTTTGTCCTCATAATTATACGGACACAAACACACAAACACACACACACACACACACACACACACACACACACACACACATGTGTAACACGCCGATAACTCAAAAAATAATGGGCTGATTTTGATTAAATTGGGTGAATACCTTCCTTCTGTTTGCCAGTGGCTTAGATAGGTTCGTTAGCCAGGAAAATCGGCCCAGGTTTTCCCGGAAAATTTTGTTTCCTTTCGAAAAAAACTTATATCTCCGGAAATATCATAGTAAGGGCAACCAAAATCGGCGCGCAGGTTTATATCATTATAGCTAAATTACCGACCAAAATTTAGCTCTGTGAGTTAAAAGACAAAAAAGCTAGAGGCATTTAAAGAAAGATAAATTGAGGTTTTCCTCAAAACGTCATAGTCGCGATTTAAAACGTCAAAATTGGCTACATTTAGGCAAAGAACTTGAAACTATTACGGGCTATGGAAAGAAAATGTTTCAAGAAGAATGTTTTGCAAACCCTGAAGTCTTAGCTTCAACCATCACTGTCCTTCATTTTACTAAAATATTTCCAAAAAATTCATTACCCTTTCTCTGATGCTTTGGCAGTAGTCTTAGCTACGGAGTTTATCGTTTAATGGTGTATAATTTTTGTAGAGTTTTCGCAAAAATCAATAAACCTCAATATATCCGTTATTATACAAGATACGAAAAAAATTTGTATACGTTAATTATAGGGTGTCTTGAGCTACATCTTAAAAAATATTTCGACAATCACAGGTGGCCCATAATTCGTTGATAAGTCGTTTGTGATACACGTTTTCTTTTATTTTTAATTGAACACGCCTTATGTTATTGCATTTTCCATCGAAATATAATGCATGTTTGTAAGAAAAGAAATTTGGGACGCAGCAAGTGCGTTATGGTAGCGAATTTTCATTAAATGCTTCAAATTTCAATAGCTCAATTTTTGTACATTTTCAAACAATAAAGTTATTTTTATGAAACATGGCACATTGTTTCTACTATAAAGGTTATACTAGTAACCAAATTTGATGCCTGCCTTCTTAAAATAATAAAAAAAAATTTGCTGTTAAAAAACATTTTTATGAAAATTCACTGCCATAAAGAACCTGCTGCGCCCAAAGTTGTTTAAGTTTTGGCGACCTAAGATTACCACTGACGCAATTAATATGAGTGGTGATATGTCACTGACAATTGACATTACCCAAACTAATTAACTGCAATATTGTGTGCAGTTGGTTTGCAGAAATATATTATGTTTATTGTCAGCCTATATGAGGTAATAAAATTGAAATGATTTTGTGGACGGACTCTAGTATAGCGATTTCCTGGATTATAGGTAATTTACTGAAACAAAACCTTATGTGAAATATCGTGTAAAGGAAATAGGCCAGCTATACTGTCATATATTTTAACACTTCAATTTTATTAGTCAGCTGTTTTACCGTTTTTCAGTTATAAAGTTATAAAAAATGCTTTTCACAAACATTAAAATTCACTATTCTATGTCTTAGAAGCTAAACTGATCGCCGCCTAAATAAGATAAGAATTTAAGATACAGTAAGTATATTACCAAATAAAAAACCAATTCCTTATACATAAAAATGGACACGAAAATGCAAGAACGATTTAAATCTAACAAAATACATTTTACCTAGTTAGCAGCCTCTGTGACCAAGGGGTAAGAACGTGTGCCTCTGGACCCAAAGCTCCCGGGTTCAAGTCTCAGTAGAAATGTCAAATTATTTTTCAGTACATACTGTAAATTAACATCAACCGAGGTTGTGGCATCGTGTTTGAGCAAGTTGAACATCTGCACGTTCAGCCCTTAAGTGCGGGCGTTAAGATGTCAGTTCCATGTACCATGCAATGTTGGGCACGTTAAAGATTCATATCTTCCTCACAAAAATTAAGTAATGTGGTGATTTGGGTTTTCTCAAAGTGTACTTATATACCCGCTCATCACAGGTTCCAGTTTTCACATAGTAATTCCACATAAAATTTTAGTGTAAGCTTATTAGCATAAAATACTCAATATATTACGTTTCTGAAATATCTCATTTATAACTCAAATAACATCCCATTTCTTTTTCCAAACCTATTTATAAACACTAGCACTTGAATCTTGTTTAGCAGCAATTACTTAAATATTATTTGATGAAGGATATAGGTTTATTATTACGTAAGTTTGTGCGCATTTTTCATAACGTCGGCCTGTTGCGGTATCTTTATTTTCTATCATAAAGGTATGATTTAAATAAGTTGAGAGCAAGACCTCCTATACCAATTTTTTCCAGTTTTATCAATAGTAAATCATGTGAGACTATATCGAATGCTTTTTTTAAATCAAGGAATAGTCCCATACATTTTGTGTTATTATTAAGAGAGTCATATAACTTTTCAGTTAATTTATTTTTGTATAATAATTATGACAAATAAAAGATCTATTTTTTATTTTGTTATCTGTAAATAAATTTTGCAAAATGCCAAACTGATTTTCTGTTTGTAGGGATCAGTTTAAAAAAGAAAATTTTTAGTTTTTTTAAATTCTAACATCCGATCATATGATGATTATTTAGCGATTTTCTGAAAAAAATAAATATAAATAACCTTTGATACAAAAAAGTAAGAAATGATTAATTTTATAGGATTACCTAGGTTTACATTTTCATAATATATAAGTAGTTAGTACATTTTTTCACAAATGTTAAATGAAACTTCCTAATGACAGACATATTCTGACAGCTTGTGACATGAAAGTATAATTATTTTTTTCTTATGGTTTTCTTTATGTCCACTTCACTTCCACCACTCAAATTTCTATGAATAGTTGAAAGAAACATTTTTTAGATTTCTGTCAAAAAGCTTTTTGTGAATATCTATATCTTGGCAAGAGTAATTTTTGTGTAAATTACTTTGATATGTTCGTTGGCCAGGAAAATCCGACCAGTTATTTCAGGAAAATTGTTGTACTGGCTTCAATAATAAAGCTATTTTGGTTCAATATGCTACATGGTTTTTACTATAAAGATTACGCTATTCACCAAATTTGATGTCTCATAAAAAATGCATATATATTTAACATTCAAAACAGTTCTATGAAAGTTCGCTACCATAACACATTTGCTGCGTCCAGGCTTTTGTATTCATAATTTAGACACAAATGAACTTCAAATTCTATTAATCAAATTTATTCAAAACTAAATGTTTCCTTGAAGAACGATTAAAATCAGATTTTTATTTATAGTCATGAACATTTATTATGGGTGTGTAGCTATCTCTGATTAATTTATTCGACATTTAATGTAAGAATCCACAACCATACATCCATAAAACCTACACACATTTTTAGAGAGAAGCGCAATACAAAGAGCAAACGAATAAACGACGCTGGAAACTATCAATCTCTCATCGAGACAATGCGGGGGAAACCATATCTGGCAATGCAGCACTGATCACTGGCTGTTTGAAATTATTTTGTGCAGGGGGGCTTCTGATCAGTGACTCTATAAGATGCCCTAAATATTAGTGTGTGTACTCCAACCATAACCTCAGTTCTGGCATCGTTCCTTACCCAAATAAATCTTCCTACTGTCATCTGTTAGAAACTAGTACAACCGGTAAAACCAAAGGTAGCTGCAAGCTGGTTGTAAAGCGACGAGAAAGAGGGCATAATATTTGTTTTGCGAGAAAAAAAATTGTGGCTTCGGAGTGTAAGAATCCATAACTCAAAAAAAAGTCTAGACGCAGCAAGTGCGTTATGGTTATATATCTTAAACCTACCCACCAAATTTGGTTATCATAGCCTTTTTATTTTTTGAGATAAAATTTTTTTCGAATGAAAACTCAAAATTTTCCCGGAAAACCTCGTCCGATTTTCCTGACTAACGAACTTATCCAAGCCACTTACAAAAGGAAGGTACATGCCAAATGTTATCAAAATCGGCCTATTATTTTTTGAGTTATCGGTGTGATACATATATATATATATATATATATATATATATATATATATATATATATATATATATATATATATATATATATATATATATATATATATATATATATATATATATATATATATATATATATATATATATATATATATAAATTGAAACTGACACCGGATATGGGTTCTAGGGGTCCTAGTTCGCGCTCATTTGCAAAAAATTTTTCAAAATTCAAAAGTCGGGATCTCTCCATTAGTGAATTTTGTCTACGAAAATTCACTAAAAAGACGGCACTTCAAAGTTCCAAGCACACACAAGATTCCACAAATATGGGAATACAAACACACACACACACGCGCGCGCGCGCACACAACCACCCACGCACGCACGCACCCACGCACGCGCGCGCACACACACACACACACAGAGGTTTCTCAATGCTTATGGGGACGCCTGAATAGAACTCACTTGTAGGGACTTCTAAGTTATTGGTACCACCAGATGCAGAATTTTTTGTAGATAAGGATGCGGCAACTCGTTTTCTTACACACTCCGATTTTCGTATGATGTTATAGGAAAAACACTTCTGTGGACAGTCCCCACAATTTCATTTTGTGTAAAAGTATCGTGTTTACACAGCACTTATGTGGACTGTGCCCACAACTATTGCGCTACTTCTAGCAGCGTTGCCAGATTTTTAAAATCGCAATCTTCGACTGTAATATTCTTACCCGAGAACATTGGTATCTTTATTTTTTGCGTGCAAGATGTGAAAGATTAAAATTGACAACTGCTGTTAAGTTCGCTAATTTTTATGTGTCCATATTTTATTATGCATAAAAATAGGTATAAAAAATTTATTGGCTTAGAAGTATTTTAGTCATTTTTTCTTTTTGAGACCAACAGTTTTTTAAGAAATAATAAACCTCCTACCTTTTTGGTCCCCTTATTGAACTTTTTCAGTTTCTCAGCATCTGTTTTATATGTTTATATATATATATATATATATATATATATATATATATATATATATATATATATATATATATATATATATATATATATATATATATATAGGGTGAGTTTTTTCGATGTTTAGTACAGGGATCTCGTAAAATATACAAATTTTAAAAAGATCTGTAACTTTTGAGTTAGAACATAAACTTGTGTTTTTTTTGTGGAAACCATAGTTTGTTGTGGCTTCATTAACGAGGTCTTTTTTTCCTCTTTACACTGATATAAAACACGATATGATTATTCTAAGAAATAAAAATTTTACAGTGGTTTTCTTTTTGGTTAGCACGGAAACGGTTGTTTATTTCAAATAACGAAAACCTGAATCTAAGTTTTCGCACATATTACATATTTAATATTTCAAGCAAGACAGTCAGAAAATAGTGTCCCTCTTGATAATAAATTTGTGTGGTTTGCATTGTGTGTTTTTTGGTGGAATTTATATGATTGTGCAGTACTCTTCCTGATCTTTCTAATGGTGTTAATTGAACTTGTGTATGATAGCATTTGATGAAATTAGGTCCACTATTGTGTTTATTTTAATTAAAGTAAAGTTCAAAGTAATGAGTCCTTTTCTCTTTTTGGCATTTCTGTGGATCGAAATCTTAATTGGCACCAACATGTCACATCAATTGCAGAAGCGGCTGCTAAGAAATTAAGTTTCCTCTTCCGGGCTCGCAAATACTTTTCACCAGCTAATCTCTATACCTTATATACTTCACAAATAAGGCCAAACCTCGAATACTGCTCCCACATCTGGGGTGCCGCTGCCGCTTCTACACTCGCTATCCTGGACACCATTCAAAAGAGAGCTATACGTCTCATCGGTGACCCTTCCCTCACCCAAAGGCTGCCATCCCTTGCCCACCGACGTGCCGTTGGTGACCTCTCTCTCTTTTATAGATATCTGCACAGGCACTGCTCAGAGGAGCTTTCCTCCATAGTTCCCCCACCTGCTGCCCCCAACAGATCTACCAGGGGAACAGAGCGAATGCACCCTTTTACTGTCCAGGTCACCAGACTTAGAACATCTTGTTATGCCCGCTCTTTTGTCCCGAGGACTTCCAAGTTGTGGAATTCCTTGCCGGCACATGTTTTTCCTTCTCCTCCGAACCTCCAAACCTTCAAGTCCAGAATTAACAAGCTGCCTCTTTCCTCCTTGTCAACACCCACGGTACGATAGTATTTAGGCTGTAAGCCCTCGTGGTGTGTTGTTGAAATTAAAATAATAATAATAATAATAATAATAATAATAATAATAATAATAATAATAATAATAATAGTTTATTATTTTTTCTTATCAATATGATAAGATTAAATTTTGTTTACAAGATAACCCTCTGCTGAAATTGAAGCTATACAATCCTTTGATATACAGGGGGCAGCCAGTATATTTCATCATTGCTGGCTGCAGCCTTTACTAATATTTGTCGTTATTGCCAATCATGGAGTCATGTGGCAGGTGCAACAGTAGCTTGAAGAGATCTAAACTTGCATCTTGTAATAAATGCGGCATATCAGAATGCCAAGCTTGCTCTGAAATGTCAGTGTCTGAGATGAGATGCATGCCACTTCAAAAACGCAGAGTTAAATATTTCTGCACTGACTGTGATGATCAATCCGTACTTCTGGGTGATCCAGTCGATCCTGATGTTCAATTTTCAGTTAGTGATGATGCGTCATGCTACGTATCCCTAGATATTTTCTATAGAGAGATGAATAAGCTGCAGTCCATCATTGGAGATTTACAAACTGAAGTCGCCAATCTCAAGGAGTCAAACATCGATCTTGTGAAGTGTGTCTCCAACATGGGGATTGTCAATCCTCTGCCGCCTCTTCAAGTTGGATCATCCAGTGCTGCAACTCCTTTTGTACATAACACGCCGCTTTTCTCAGAAGCTGTATCAGGAAGGGCCTCAGTGATTGTAAAACCGAAAGTATCTGCTCAGTCCAGCACGGCTACTAAGGCTGATTTGTTCCAGTCTATTAATCCTGTGACAGCTGAGATCTGCGTGTCCAAGGTTAAACACATTGGCAATGGAGGCTTGATGGTTAGCTGTTCCGCTGACGTTGGTGCCGAAAAATTCAAATCTCTGGCAGATACTAACCTTTCAGACAAGTACAATGTTAAGCAAGTGACGAATTTGCATCCCCGTATTCGTATTGTCGGCCTCTCCCAGAGATTGAAGGAAGACGAGCTGTTTCAACTTCTCAAGCTGCAGAACACCAGTGTCTTCGCCAATGCGGAGATAAAGTTGATCTCTTTTAGTCACCTGAAGAAAAATAACAATGTGTATCAGGCCATCTTGCAGTTGGATAACACCTCCTATAATTGTGCCTTGAACATGGGCCAACTTTTTGTTGGATACGATCGCTGTTCCGTGTATGATGCCATTGACATAATCCGTTGTTTTAGCTGCTGTGGATTTCATCATACATCTAAAAACTGCAAGGGAAAGACCGTTTGTCCTAGATGTGCATGAGAACATCTTGTGAATAGCTGCACTTCCACATCTCTCTGTTGTATTAACTGTTTGAATGCTGCTAAAATTAAGAAAACCATTGCTGCTGACCATGCTGCCTGGGACCATGAGTGTACAGTATACAGACAGAAACTACAGTCTGTTCGGGCCGATATACTTGGTATTCAATAGCAATCAACTTGTCTACTTTCTCCTTCTATCAGTGATGAACTTTCCTCTTTTGCCTGTTCAACAAAGAAGCAATTTAACATATTTTATCAAAACGTCAGGGGCCTCCGGACACGAACTAATGACGTTTATTCTTTTGTTTGCTCGCAGGCACACCCTCTTGACTGTTTTGCTTTCACTGAGACTTGGCTGGATAGTGATATTTATAGTAGCGAACTGTTTGATGATCAATATATTGTCTATAGATCAGGATTTTTCTTCCTCTTGCAAGACTAGGGGAGGTGGTGTTCTGCTTGCTGTGCATTCTCGCTTTGCTACTCGTCGTCTTGATATTCGGAGGGACTGTGGTGGGTTTGATGCTCTTTCTAATATTGACATTGTGGGGGTCAGAATCTCAGATCATCGCGTCTCGCCTAATGTTTTTGTTGTTTATATACATCCCAATACTCCAATTAATGACTACTACCTTTTGTTTGAAGCTCTCGAATCCCTGTGCATAAAATATGGTCGTGAGACATTCTTAGTTGGTGACTTTAACATGCCTGAATATGCTTCTTGTCGTCGGAACAACCCCTCCGCTCGTGTGTCTGCTTTTCAAAATTTCTGTAATCTACTACTCCTTGGACAATTTAATCATGTTGAGAATATAAACAACAGGATTCTTGACATGGTTTTGTTTACACATACTTGCTTGGTGGAGGAGGCTCTTGATTCGCCCGTGATTCCTGATGGTCATCATCCCCCTTAATCATAGAGTTTCCGGTCATAGGTTCAGTGACCTCTTCCCCCGTTGGTAACACTAGGCAGAGGTCATATAATTTTCGAAAATGTGATTTTGTCGCATTGTAGGCGGAGCTTGGCGGCTTGTGCTGGGATGGTATGGATGAGCTTCAGGATGTTGATTCTATGCTTGACTTTTTCTATTGCAGAATTCACGACTTGCTTGATCTGTATGTTCCCATGATTGCTCCAGGTGCAAGTAATAGCTATCCCCCGTGGTTTTCTAAAGAAATTAAGGTTAGTATCAAATATAAATATTCATTGTGGTGTAAGTTTAAGAAGTCTGGAAATGTGGAGTTTCTACATAGATTTAGGGAGCTGAGACAAAAACTTAAGAGATACATTTATCTTTCTCGAGTAAACTGTGACGAAGTCTATATTTTCAGAACAGCTGTATGTACTGGAAACGGCTGTTCGAAAATAAAAATAATATATGCATCCAAGGGTTGTAAACCACCGTACTCGAGGTTTCCGTCCGCGTGACTCCCGCATTTTCTTTCCGTGGGGATAAGTGATTTCGTTGGCCCGTCACCGGCAATATGACTTGTCTTAGAGTAAGTTAGAGCGATAAGTACATTTCATATTGTGAGCATACCAGTGTGTTGTAAAATCTTATAATGTAATAAATAGAGTGGAAACTACGTTCAGTCTGTTTTATAATCTTAAATAAATCTGCTACACCCTTATAAACTTTCGGAAGGTCAGGTAAATACCGGGGGAGCGATTAAAGCCCGCAACCCCGGAGGTATCTATACGGCCTGCTACACCACAGGCTACCGGACCCTCTCCACGGAGCTATCCAGGCACTCCGGTCACGTCAGTGGTCGGAGTCTTGTGACGAGGTCGCAGACACCCTTGTAGGGAGTAAACCCTCTAAAATCTGGCGCCCGGGACCGTTCCTGTAAATCCATTGATCCGCTTTACCGTATAATTCACCCCGCAAGTCAGGCCTCGTTAGAAAACTACTTCCAGAGGGTTGAAAGAGAGGTTAGGTCTAATCCTAAAAAATTCTGGAACTGCATTTCCCGGCGCAACAAAACTATTATATTGGTAGTTCATCTAACCAGCAAAGGCAGTTGACAGTTTTGCTTCTTATTTTGCAAGATGTTCTGGTTCCACTCCCACCTCATCACCTACAGCCTGGCTTCAGATGACGTCTCAGTGTTTTTTGTTGATGATGAAATTATTAGAGCTGCTAAGATAATTAAGGCTAACATGTCTTGTGGACCTGATCTAGTTCCTGGTGCGTGACTGCTTATATGCTTTCTCGACTCCACTTAAGAAATTTTTTAAATTGATCCTTAGATCTGGAACATTCCCCGTGATTTGGAAGCTGTCATGGGATTTCCTTGTCTTCAATGCAGGGGATAGTGGTGATCTATCAAACTATCTACCAATAGCCATACTATGTGTCTTCGGTAAGATTTTCGAGGCCTGCCTTTTTCAGCGAATACTGTTTCACATCAAAAACAGACTCTCTATTTCTCAGCATGGTTTCATTCCAGGGAGATCGACTGTGACGAATTTAGTTGATGTTACACAGTTCATTGCGTCCACTCTCGACCGCTCTTCACAGGTTGATGTTGTGTATACTGATCTATCTAAGGCCTTCAATTGTCTAAATGATTCTGTTCTAATTGACAGGATGAGGGCTATCGGCTTCTCAGAGGGCTTGCTTGGCTTATTCAGATCTTACCTGGATGGAAGGGGGCAATTTGTTGAGGTTGGGGGTTTCAAATCTAACACCTATCACATTACTTCGGGAGTGCCGCAGGGTTCCGTACTCGGTCCACTACTGTTTAATATATTTATTGACCCAGTTAAACATGTTTTACATGTTCCTTATTTAATGTATGCAGACGATATTAAGATTTTTGCAAATATTTCGAAAGTTGATGACTGTTTGCAGCTTCAGAACTGTCTTCAGATGGTTGATGAATGGTGCTGTCAGAGTGGTCTTTCTATGAATGTTTCGAAGTGTTGTGTGATGTCCTTTACTCGAAATAAGCACTCAATTACTTTCAGATACAATATAAGGGGGCTCTCGCTTGATCGCCCCAAGACAGTTTGGGACCTTGTAATTGTTTTTGATGGTACTCTATCTTTTAAACCACACTATGAGCAGACTGTCAGTTCTGCTTACAAAACTCTTGAGTTTCTGATAAGAAACAGCAAAAATTTCTCACTGACTGACACCCTCTTTCTGCTCTTTCGTTGTCTGGTTAGGTTCCGACTCGTATATGGCTCAGTTTTGTGGGCTCCTGCTTATGAGATACATGTGGCAAGTCTAGAATCTGTGCAAAGGAAATTTCTAAAATTTTTTAGCTTTCGTGAGGATGGTCAATATCCTTCTATTGGTTTTCCTCAGGAAAGTTTACTTCTTCGCTTTAGTCTGCAGAATCTGTCGATGCACAGGCAGTGCAGTTTAGTTATATTTTTATACAAACTGTTTATTTCTGTGTTTGATTGCCCTGATCTGCTTCAGCAACTTAATTTGAATGTGCCTCGTGTTGCAGCACGTTTTCCAGGCACAATCTATCTCCCAACTGCTCGTACGCGATTGCTGTGATCGTCTCCAATTTACCAGATGTGCAATGATTACTCTGTACTGCAAGACCGCCTAGATATCTTCTCATGTAATATATCAAAGATAAAAATGTTTTTCAAAGCGATGTAATTTGTGATTCTCTTTTGTGTAATTTGTTTGATCATTGTTTGTTATTATATTTTGTGTATCGGCCCATCCTTAATTTGGCTTTTAAGCTGTTGGATGGTGTATGTATAAATAAATAAATAAAATAAATAAATAAATAAAATTTCTAATTAGAGATTGAACATAATAATTAACAAAATAAAAATTTTAAATCTAATTTGTAAAAAGTTTGATAAAAATTTAAAGGAAATGTCTAAAAACTGTCGAGTTGTTACTAATACAACTAATTTTCTTTTGTTAAATCGAATCCGTCGCTTATTTATTGAAATATCTACCACTAATAGCAAAACAATCTAGGACAGCTTTTTTAAGAGGCAGGCAGTCGATGTTCATTTTTTATGTCAAATCTAACAGGTAACTAACCTACAAAAATGTACGGACCAAGAATTTTTGAACCAATGACACCACACCAAACATTAAACCCAAATTTTATTTGTGGTCTCTGTTGTTCAACATAATGCAGATTTTCTTACATCCAGAGATGCTCATTGTGTCTATTGAACATATCGCAGTTTGTGAATCCAGTCGCGTCCGTTCAAAATATTTTAGTGGAAATTGTAGGTCGTCTTCACACACATTTTGAAACCATGTGCAATATTCAATTCGCCTAGGAGGATCATCATTGTGCATTTTTAGAGCCCTACCGGCAGTACGTTGAGATGTTCGCTCTGGTGCGATCTTCCTAGTTGAAGAATTTTGAGCCACACTGGCCAATACGTTATTTGTGCCACTGCCCTAATGGTATTTATCCCGTCTCTTAGCCTAGTGAAGGAACCACATGCCCCTAAATTATCATAAAGCCTTTTAAATGTAGGCAAACTGGGCTGGTGACGATCAAAATATTGCTCTTTAGCAAGCACGGCATTTTTATTAATTAACTACAGACGTCCCTACCAAAGTAAGACTTTTTACAAAGAAAACATCACAGAAATATTTGCAAGTATAAAAATGATTTCCATAGTTACCTATCACATTTGACATAAAAAATGAACACCGATTGCCTGCCCCTTAAAAAAGCCGTTCTAAATTGTTTTGCTATTAGCGGTAGAAGTTTCAATAAGTAAGAGACGAATTCGATTTTTCAAAAGACAATTAGTTGTATTAGTAATACCTAAATGCTGTTTAGACATTTTCTTTAAATTTTTAGCAAACTTTTTACAAATATGATTCAGATATTTTATTTTGTTAATTATTATGTTAAATCTCTAATTAAAAATGTTATGATGTGCGAAAACTTAGATTCAGGTTTTCGCTATTTGAAATAAACAACCGTTTCCATGCTAACCAATGTTATTTTTTGGGAAAAAAAAACACTAAAATTTATATTGCTTAGAATAATCATATCGTGTTTCATATCAATGTAAATAGGAAAAAAAAGACCTCTTTAGTGAAGCCACAGCCAAATATGGTTTCCATTTAAAAAAACACAAGTTTATGCCATAACTCAAGAGTTGCAGATCTTTTTAAAAATTGCATATTTTTTCTTTATTTAGAACCTATTTATCTACAACTTTTTCCTTTACACCTTTTCAGTGAACCCAACCTAACTAAGCTAAATGCATTTAAAGAAATCATATTTATCTACAACTTTTTTCCTTTATACCTTTTCAGTAAACCGAATACTAACGCAGCTAAACACATTCAAAGAAATAGGCAAATATAACTTTTTTCAAAATATCTAGTAATCCGTGACATTTCACACACACACACACACACACACACACACACACACACACACACACACACACACACACGCACAACCACCGCGAGCGCGCGCGCGCGCCCACAAACACACACACACACACACACACACACACACACACACAAGGTGATCTAGCGGGCCATTCTACAAAACCTCTTCGTCCGATCCATTTTTGTGGAAAGACTTTGTGTAAATACTCCCGTACTTGAAGATCAACGTGGGGTGGTGCACCGTCTTGTTGAAACCATATCCTTTCATGGGGAATATTAGGTTCCATTACATTTGGATACAATTCTGCTAACATTGGGTCAACCTGTTCTCTTAGCATTTCTAAATATCTTGGACCGTTTAGATTTTCTATAAAAACAGGACCAACTACGTAATCACCAATGATACCCGCCCAAACGTTCAACTTCTGAGGACGCTGAGTGTGTTTGTCGCATCCAGTGGGGTTTTCGGCAGCCCAGTATCTGCAATTTGGCCTGTTTACATCGCCATTCAAAAGAAATGTTGCTTCATCGGAAAATAGAACGTCAGCAGAAGAAATAACATTTCTATGTAACATGTCCAGCAGTTGTGGCCCTGATCTAGTTCCTGGCTTTTTAGTGTGCGACTGCTTATATGCTTTCTGGACTCCATTTAAGAATTTTTTTTAATTGATTCTTAGATCTGCAACATTCCCCGCGATTTGGAAGCTGTCACGAGTTTTCCCTGTCCTCAAGGCAGGGGATAGTGGTGATCCATCAAACTATCGACCAATAGCCATACTATGTGTCTTATGTAAGATTTTCGAGGCCTGCCTTTTCCAACAGTTCATTGCGTCCGCTCTTCACAGGTTGATGTTGTGTATATTGATCTCTCTGAGACCTTCGATTGTCTAAATCATTCTCTTCTAATTGACAGGATGAGGGCTATTGGATTCTCCGAGGGCTTGCTTGACTTATTCAGATCTTACCTGGATGGAAGGAGGCAATTTGTTGACGTTGGGGGCTTCAAATCTAACACCTATCACATAAGTTCGGGAGTGCCGCAGGGTTCCATACTCGTCCACCACTGTTTAATATATTTATCGACCCAGTTAAACATGTTTTACATGTTCCTTTTTTAATGTATGCAGATGATATTAAGATTTTTGCAAATATTTCGAGTGTTGATGACTATTTTGCAGCTCCAGAACTGTCTTCAGATCCTTGATGAATGGTGTTGTCGGAGTGGTCTTCCTATTAATGTTTCTAAGTGTAATTTGTGTATCCCCCTTTTGTGTAGTTTGTTTGATTATTGCTTGTTATTATGTTAAGAGAGATTAGTTAAATGTATACATAAAAACGGACAGCAGTTTGAACATTTGTAAATAATAAAATGTTAGTTAAATTTCAGGTTTTTTACATTCATATAGTTTCGGTTTCATAATATAATCACTTAATTTACCAATACAACCTTAAAATCGATTCATGGCTCTTGTATCTTAGTTTTATAAGGTAATGAATTTATTTCATATTAAAGTGATTAATTGTTATTGGTAACTATGTTAATTTGTATAACAATGCCTGAAAACAAATATTCTATAGCTATTTTGCTATATTCATATCCAATTTTGAGAAATGGCATAATAAGCACCAAAATACATAAAATTCGAGTTTTCTCTGAAACGGAAAAACATATTTTCACTGAGTTCTTTCTAACTTCATCCACTTTTTGATAGTTATAATACTATGCTGCCATTTGAAAATCTTCATAAAATTTAATAAAACTAGACTCCTCTACTCTAACGCCCTCTGTATTTTGTACATGTGCGTCTGTGGATTTAAAATACTAATACGTGGAATTTCTTATGAAATCTCTCCCCAACAAGCCAAAATTCTTAAAACTATGTCTACTGGTTATCAAGTTATAGGCATCTGTTTGTAAAAAAATTCTCGCCCCCTACCTCCGCCACTGGTCCATAAGGAATTTTTTTTTAAACAGAAGTTGTAGATAGGTGAACGTTGATTACAAATGACCTAAAACCAGCTTATGTTATGCGTCAAGATTTTCCAGAAATTAAAGATTTTAGGTAAGCCATGGCATTTTCGCCACCTAGCGGCAGATTTAGAAAGCTGTAAATAATTTCCAAGAATTTCTCATGGCCACTTTACTTATGCTAATTTTTTTCCCAAAGCTGCAGCTGTGATGGTTTTCGAGATAAAGCCGGTCCGTGTCCTTATTTGAACACCCTGTATATATATATATATATATATATATATATATATATATATATATATATATATATATATATATATATATATAAATTTAAATAACCTTTCTTAAAATTATTTTTTCAAATATTTTGAAAGTGGTTCAACATATTATTATGAAATGTGGCATGATATTATTAGGCATCATGAGTAATACGATGACAGTATCAATTTCACCACTACCGCTTGGTGGCGCCACTGACATCAACACTGGTTCATTAACATGGTCATAATTTTTGGTGCACCCTGTATGTACATTTTTGAATAAAAAGAAAACAGTATTTTGCAATATACTTGCAAAAACATATTTTTTCGACATCTCCATCATTGTCAAGAAAAATTTTTACAGGGGCGGTATTGGTGGGGACTTTTAAGAAGTTATTTATAAGAGTATCTGATGTAGTATGTATCCCACTGTACCAAAACAACATGACATGTTATTCTAATGTTCAATATAATTTTAATCCAGCTTAAATTTTTCTGGTACGTATCCATTTGCATGTGTATTTATATGTTAATTTTTAGCAGGAGAAAGGGGATACATACTATAAAAACTAACCTGAATTAAGGTTATGTTGAATAAAATAAAAAAGTGTTTGTTACATGCATTCTGGCCACTGGCCATTTATAAGAGACACATACCAGTTTCGTTTTTATTAGAACTCATCAGTGTGCCATACTTATGATTGCCAGAATACATGTAAACAAATTAATTAAATATAGTCAGGCTTCAGAATACTTAGTCATCTCACAAGTAGTGATATCTCTCTGTAGACGACAAGTAGTACAAGTGTCACCGTTTGTTCTACACAGTCTGCATAGTTAGCACCTTATGTCTTTTCGACTATCATGAGAACCTAGTTTTTAGCAAGTACACAGAAATGTCACTACTTGTGATTCATCTTACTGGGCATTTAAATGTTAAACGTTATATCTAGCTACGTACAAAAAAAAAATTACGATTTTTCCACAGCTAGGCTGAGATTATATTTAATAAATCCAAGTTAAATATGATAATGTATTTTAATAACATACCTCTGCGACAACTGCTTGCAGCATAAGTTGTTCCATATAAGAGCAGTGTTTTATTGCCTGCACCTTAGGCTGAGTTATCATTGCATTTAGAGCGTCGTTTACATATTTCATGGTCACATAAGTGTCAGGTCCTTCCAATTCTGCAAGTTCAGCAGCTCGTCTACATATATCTAAGGCTCTTCTTGCATCACCAGAAACTGAGGCAACCTTTCTAAAATGTTTTAAAATGTAAAAACTATAATAAGTCTAATAAGCATAATATTAATGCTTAAAGCACTACACTTTTCCCGTGAATAACCCTATACTAACATTTTTGACAGAAATAGCTAAATTTTTGTATCCAAGCTGTATGAAAGCATCAGATTCCATAGAATCTACACTAAAAGCATTCAAAGTTAAATAATATCCTGCAAAAACATAAGGCTACTGAAGTTTTAATAGATTTTGTGAAGTTTTTTTTCTGTTTTTATTGTTCACTAATAATACAAATACAAATATTTGTATTTTTAGTTAATTTTCATAGAAAAAAGTCACTAATGGGGAAGTCACGACTTTTGAAAAAAATTCTTCAAATGAGCGCAAAGTAGGTCCCCTAGAACACATATGCGGAGTCAGTGTCAATTCTTATATATATATATATATAAATTATATTTATTGTTGTTGCCCTTACTTGGTGAAACTGGTCCATACTTCATACAGACTTGGAGACTACTTCTCTGGCTTCACTGTGGGGTTCGTTTCTGTAGGTGAAGGTCGTAGCCAGCGCGTAAGCTAACTGGAGCAAGAGGCCCTTATGAATTCTAGATGTTCTTCAACATTTCTGTGACTAGTTTTGCTGCTTGACAGCATTCTCTGAGACATGGAAGAACATCCGAGGACATCTAGAATTCATAAGGGCTTTTTGCTGCAGTTAGCTTACATGCTGGCTACGCCCTTCACCTACAATAACAAAACCCAACAGTGAAGCCAGAGAAGTAGTCTCCAAGTCTGTGTGCAGTAAAAATTACATTTATGACATCGCCTATTTCTGAACGATGACGTCATCATAAGTTTTTTAAATGCCAACTATATTTTTCGCTGTTTTTCTATAGACCTGCTTACTACTTAAATGATGATGAAAACAAAAATTTGGTACCTGTAATTTTTTTTTGTTTTTGGAAAAATGGCAACGTAAATTTAATAACAGGAAATATTTCTCACCGTTTTTATTTAGAACGAGTTTTCTTTAGAATAATTATAATAATAACAATAACAACACTTACTTTTATTTATTCCTTAAGTACCCAGATGGCTGCAGAACACGTCAATAAAACTACTGCCAGAACATCAGAGAAAGGGTCTCTTTAAAATGAAATTTCTGCAAATATTTTAGTAAAATGAAGGACAATGACAGTTGAAGCTGAAACTTAATGGTTTGCATAACACTCTTCTTGCGAATTTCTTTTACATAAGCCGTATTTGTTTCAGGTTCGTTGCCTAAACGTTGCCAACTTTGACGTTTAAAATCGCGACTTTGACGTTTTAGGAAAACCCTAAATGTTCTTTTCCTTAAATGGTCAAAACTTTTTTGTCTTTCAGCTTACAGACCTAAATTTTCGTACATGGTTCACGCTTTATATTATATACGCGTATTTGTATTAACAAATTTGTATTAACAAATACGCGTACCAAATTGATTGCCCTTACCTTGTTATTTCCGGAGATATAATTTTTTTCCGAAAGAAAACACAAAATTTTCCGGGAAAACCTGGGCCGATTTTCCTGGCTAACGAACTTAACCAAGCCACTTGCAAAAGGAAGTATATATATATATATATATATATATATATATATATATATATATATATATATATATATATATATATATATATATATATGGTATTCTTCCTTCATTATTATGATTTTTTATAATATTATGTTATATATATATATATATATATATATATATATATATATATATATATATATATATATATATATATATATATATATAATAATGCCACACGATTGTGTGACAATTGTTATGTTATTATAGCAACTGAAATGGTTTTTATACGTTATATATGACTTATTGTATATTTTGTTAAATTTTATAGTATATATTTAGTTTTAATATACTTCTCAAGTTGGATATATTTATTTTTAGGATCACCTGTATGTTGCAACGTGGTATTTTTATAAATCCCCGTTTCAATTGATCATCTCCATAGTTGGTTTCATATTCCGGGTGAAGATCGTCATTTTAATTAAAATACTCAATTCCCCCAATCGACGCCGCTGTCAATGGTATCGATCTATCTCTCTTTCCCTGAATCTACTTCAGGCCGATATTTCGATATTTATCGGAACGAGGTAGGAAATTGATAACGCGGAGACGGGGGGTATCGGGGAGAACCTGCGGCGCTGGTAAAAGGGACGGCAGATTGATATCGTTCTCGGAAGAGTGAACTTGTGCATTAATGGAAAAGTGTTGTTCTCTTCTGGGCGAAAAATTTTTTGATAATCAAAAACACCAAAGTGAAATTAGCAGTCAGAATCTAGAAGGAAAAGACTCACGTCTTGTTAGTTTTAAAAAAAACTGTTGTTTTGTATAAATCGCAGCCGTTACGTTGGATAATATCACTTGTCATACTCAATTGGCAATTACCCAGAAGATATTTAGACACGGAAGTATATACATAGAAAGGACAGAGAAAATGCGTAATAATTTGGAAAGTTAGTCTAGAAAAGTTAAATACAGCCTTTTCCGGCATACGTCAATTTTCTGAATTTATTTGGTAAACTAAGCTTTGTCGGAATGAAGACTTATTTGGTTTGGTGTTACCAAACAATATAGCAGTCAAAGTTTGACCCAGAGTTTAAAACCAATAACCTAAGGTAATACTTTTCTGATATTATTATACATACCAGAAGATAGAGAGAGAGAGAGCGATCTTCGAAGAGTTACCTACAAATTTGTGGTTTGAGGACTTGCCAAAATAAGTGAACTTATTTACGATTCTATTTTTTTGTTCTTGTGAAAATTAAATAAAATACTTTTGGATGTTCAATTTCTTAATATAATAATAACGTATCTTTGTATTAGTGAATTTTCGTAGAAAAAATTCACTAATGGGGAGATCCTGACTTTTGAATTTTGAAAAAATTTTTGCAAATAAGCGCGAACTAGGACCCCTAGAACCCATATCCGGGGTCAGTTTCAATTTTTATATGTTTATATATATATATATATTTTTTTTTTGGCATGTACCTTTCTTTTGTAAATGGCTTGGATAAGTTCGTTAGTCAGGAAAATCGGACGAGGTTTTCCGGGAAAATTTTGAGTTTTCATTCGAAAAAAATTCTTATCTCAAAAAGTAATGAGCCGATTTTAATAAAATTTTGCATGTACCTTCCTTTTGTAAATGGCTTTGACAAGTTTGTCAGTCAGGAAAATCGGACGAGGTTTTCCGGGAAAATTTGGAGTTTTCATTCGAAAAAAAATTTCATCTCAAAGAATAATGGGCAGATTTTGATAAAATTTTGCAGGTACCTTCATTTTGTAAATGGCTTTGACAGGTTTGCCAGTCAGGAAAATCGGACGAGGTTTTCCGGGAAAATTTTGATTTTTCATTCGAAACAAATTCTTATCTCAAAAAGTTATAAGCCGATTTTAATAAAATTTGGCATGTACCTTACTTTTGTGAATGGCTTTGACAAGTTTGTTAGTCAGGAAAATCGGACGAGGTTTTCCGGGAAAATTTTGAGTTTTCATTTGAAAAAAATTTTTATCTCAAAGAATAATGGGCCGATTTTGATAAAATTTAGCACGTACCTTCCTTTTGTAAATGGCTTTGATAAGTTTGTTAATCAGAAAAATCGGACGAGGTTTACCGAAAAAGTTTTGGGTTTTCATTTTTAAAAAAATTTATCTTAAAAAATAAAAAATGTGTGATAACCAAATTTGGTAGGTAGGTTTACGATATAAAAAGTAAACTATACACCAAAATTTAGATTTCTATGTTACAAGAAAAAAAAGTTATAATAAAATATTTTGTGCCAGATCATTTCTATGAAAATTCACTACCATAACGCACTTGCTGCGTCCAGACATTTTTATAATGTAACGACATACGTTTGCAAACAGCCTGTCGCATAATTATTATTGTTAATCTTACACTTTTATAAAGTTTGTTTTTGTTAAAGGATTTTTCAATTAGACAACTAATAAATTGGAGCAAGGGTTCACACCTTAGTATTAGTAGGTTTTTCTATAGTTTTTTCCAAATTAAATTAAATTATAGTGGCATCTCTGACAGTTTTACTTTCCTTTCTTGTAGATATCTATTTTAAACGGATACCGATAATAAAAATCAGTTCCCTTATTTTCAAAAAAATAAAAAAATTTAAAAAATTTTGAAATTTGCGTAGCACAAAATTGGCATCTAACCTGGTGGGGATCGATTTGTATACTAATTATTTACTTTTGGATTTAGAAATTTAAATATTACAGGGCTATCTCTCTTTTATTTTATTTTTTTACTTTTTTTTTCTCTCTCGTTACATGCGTCACTCTCTCTAGCATTAACCTTTGGGTTGTGCTCGCATAAATTTTTTTATCTAATTGATAATCTGTATATATTTCTTCTCTTTCAATTATAACTTAAAATTTAGATTGATCGTTAGTTCTCAGGGGTTTATAGAACTAACGGTTTAATAATTTAGAACACGCTTGGAAAATAAATTATACCATTTTTAAATTCACTTCGGGAGTGTAAGTTTACGCGAAGAGCTTTGCTATTCATTCTGGTATAATATAATAAATAAATAAAAAATAAAAAAAGAAAGAAAAACATTTTTTCTTCGGTAATTCATTGCCTAGTTACATTTCACATATCAGCGAAAATATATATATATATATATATATATATATATATATATATATATATATATATATATATATATATATATATATATATATATATATATATATATATATATATTTTTGGCACATTGCCTTTTCCTTCTTTTCTTTAAAATTTCCTTTTCAGATATTTTTTAATGGAGTTTGTCAATTACCTCTTATCTGAAGAACTTATCTATGAGATCAAGCTTCGGGGTGGTAAGCCCAGGGATAATCAAGATGATCGCCGGAGACAATTCAGGGTTTTACTAAGAAGACATCTCGTCTTCTCCATCTGACTTCTCGATTTCACCGTATTTCGACACAGAAGCCAGAGCATGAAAAGTTGCTTGAGGCCCTTGACGAAAAAATAATCTCTCTGGAAGGTGACTTCTTGGAAAAAGAGGACGCTTACAACCTTTCGCGTCTGTCTTTGCATTCCCCAGGTACTGATTCCACATCCGTACCCGCCTCTACAATTACCTCTTCGGTAGTTAACGCTGCCCTACCTACTCCGGCTATCTCATCCTCAAGGAGTCGCTATGTTCCTGTATGGAAATGGAACATTACTTTTTCTGGTGATTGTTCAGGTGATAGCTTGACCACATTTTTGGAGAGAATTAGAGAACTCCAGCTCTCCCGCGACGTGGATTCCAAGGAGCTATTTTCATCCGCTACCGACCTATTTTCTGGACCCGCCCTTCAATATTTCCGTAGTGTCAGACCAACTGTGAATAGTTGGGATGAACTAGTTGCCTTATTGAAGGATACCTTTTTACCTTCATCGTATGATGAGGATCTCTTGGCTGAGATTAAGCGCCGCACCCAAGGTCAAAAAGAAAGTGTAGCATTATATTTGGCATATATGCAGGGTTTGTTTTCTAAGCTTTCTTCTCCTCCCTCGGAGGTTGATCAAATATCTATTATTCGGAGAAACTTATTACCTTGCCATATTTCACAACTTGCCCTTCAAGATATCTCTTCCATTTCTCATTTGGCTAAACTCTGTAAACGCCTTGAGGAGGCACAGAAAAATGTTACTGATTTCAAGCCACCCCCATCTAAAAACGCTCTACATCTTCTTGAACCTTCTCTTGCCTATGCTGAACAGCTAGAAAATCAAATAGCTGTTGCAGTGTCCTCCAGTACCTGTTGGAATTGTCAACAGAGAGGTCACCTCTATAACTCCTGTCCAATGACACGTTCTGTATTTTGTTTTGGGTGTGGTCGAAGAAACACATACAAATCCAAGTGTCCAAGATGCTCAATACCTTCCATTTCCAATAACACTCCCTCAGGGTCTCGCTCTCCCTTACCTTCACCGTCGAAGCATGTCAGTCAAATAGGTTCTCCCTTGTCATCATCCCCTGTACCTAAAATTACTAGTCCACATACCCCACCCATACACCATACCTCTACTAGTACGACCGTCCAGAATCATGTCCCGAAAAATTCAAAAAACTAGTTTCCCGGAAGGAAACTGGGCAATCCTCCCGTGGTATCTTGGTCTCGCCCAAAAAGTTTTCGCCTACCCTTCCAACACAAAACAATCTTACCCCTTCTCTCATGATTACCTCCACTGTAGATATTCCTTGTCGTACTTCTGCTCCTGAGTGGGCTAAGTGGTTGCGGAGAATAAATAAGGAATTTTCTCCTTCTGGAACTTCCTCTACCGTCACTACCTCCCTTAACCCTGTCTTAACTCCTGTTGTTGGTGACTCCCGTCCTCACATGGCTATTCGAATCAAGGAATTTTCTTTTACCGTTTTAGTTGACACGGGTGCTAATGTTTCGGTAGTTGGCCAAGATTTCCAACCTTACCTTGACCGCATTAACACTCCTGTTTTAATTTCTCACGATATTTCGGTCATTAAAACTGCTAATGCCACTCCTCTTTCTGTGAAAGGGCATGTCTATCTTCCAGTGACCATTGGCGATAGAACCCGAAGGGTCAAATTTCTAGTTGTTCCTGACCTACCCATCATCATGATTCTTGGAGTCAATTTTTGTCACACTTTTAATCTTTCATTAGACTATCAATCTGGTACCTATCAAGCCGCCACTATCACTTCTGTCCCTACCTCTCCACCGGTTTCTGTCGAAAAAGTACAGAAAAATCCTTGTCCTGCTATCACTATACATATTCCTTCTAAAGTTTCAGATTCTAAATTTAACCCTAACGCAATCCCTTTTTTCCTACTACATGTGCTTCCTTACCGACTCCAAGAAGCAAAGCAGTCATTAACCGTGATTTGTTATCTTCCTCTCAACTGTTGCAACTAAATAGGGTTATTTCTAATTTCAAAGAACTTATTTCTCCCACTCTTGGTAAAACCAACCTTATCTTTCATGATATTGATACCGGTGACACAACTCCTTTCAAAATCCGTCAGTTCCCGCTATCTCCGGCCATGATGAAACACATAAATAAAGAAATTGACGAAATGCTTTCTCTGGGGGTAATAGAACCATCCAACTCACCCTGGTCAAACCAAGTGCTTCTTGTACGTAAGCGAGATGATAGTTATCGCATGTGTTTTGATGGCCGAAAATTGAACGAGGTCACCCGCAAAGACTCCTATCCCTTACCTCGTATTGACAGTATTTTGAATAAACTTCGTGATTCCCTTTACCTTTCTTCTATTGATTTGAAAAAAGGCATTTTGGCAAATACCCTTGACAGAATCTTCTAAATGCAAAACTGCTTTCCAAATCCCAGGACGCGGCTTGTTTCAATATACTTCTATGCCTTTTGGATTAACCAATAGTCCCTCCACGATGCAGCGTCTAATGGACTCCGCCCTTGGACCTTCTCTCGAGCCTTACGTTTTCGTCTATCTAGATGATATAATTGTTGCTACCGACACGTTCGAAAGACATCTAGAAATACTGAACGAAGTTTATAAACGTTTGAAACATGCCGGTTTGTCAATCAATTATGATAAATGTGAATTTTGTCGTTCCTCTTTATCTTTTCTGGGTTATGTCGTTGATGAGAAAGGCCTCAGAATGGATCCAGCAAAAATCCAATGCATCCTGGATAGTCCTATCCCTACTAATAGTACCGAAGTTCGACGCGTCCTGGGTGTCATGCAGTGGTACCGAAGGTTTATTCAGGATTTTTCTACCATCAGTGCTCCTATTACTGCCCTACTTCACGGCCGCAAAAAAGGTCAACCGATTAAATGGACTCTAGAGGCTGACCAGGCATTTAAAACACTTAAAAATCGTCTTGTTAATGCCCCCATTCTCACGAGTCCCGACTATTCTAAACCTTTTTCTATACATACTGATGCTTCATCGGTTGGTATCGGAGCTACGTTGACTCAACAGGATTCCGAAGGATTTGACCACCCTATCGCTTATGCATCTCGCACCTTGACCAAACAGGAGCAAAATTATAGTGTCACTGAGCGTGAATGTTTAGCTGCTTTGTTCGGCGTTGAGTATTTTCGCGGTTATGTCGAAGGTACTGCTGATCTAATAGTCTTTACTGATCACGCCTCTCTTCTTTGGCTCACAAAAATGAAAGAACCCACTGGCCGACTTGCTAGATGGTGCATGAGGCTTAGTCAATTTTCCTTTACCATCAAACACCGAAAGGGTTCTCAGAATGTCGTTGCCGATTTCCTTTCTCGTCATATCTCTTTGCTATCTTCTACAGATCTGTCTCCTGATGCCTGGTACCTAGACATGTTGAATAAGATTAAAAAAGACCCCTCCAAATATCCTGATTTTTCTGTCCTTAATAATGTATTATACAAACATGTGCAACATCCTCATGACATCCAGTCTAACCTCTCCGAATGGAAAATTGTGGTTCCAACCCCTAACCGTGATGCCCTACTACAGCACTATCACGATGAACCCACGTCGGGGGGACATTTTGGATTTGCCAAGACCCTTGCCTGTATCTCCGAATATTATTATTGGCCGATGATGCGCAAATCCATATACCTTTATGTCCGAAAATGTCTTGTCTGTGGTGCGCATAAATCCACTACCCAGCGTCCTATTGGACTTATGGGTAATTACAAAAACATCCATTTCCCTTTCCAGTTGTTGTCAGTCGACATCATGGGTCCCTTCCCTCGCTCAACAAGGGGCAAACAGTATCTTTTGGTTGCTACAGATTGGTTTACTAAATTTGTGGTCGTTCACCCAGTTGCCAAGGCAACCACGAAAAGTATTACTCAGTTCCTTGAACAGCAAGTGTTCCTTATTTATGGTGTCCCTCAAATCCTTCTTTGCGATAACGGTGTTCAGTTTGTTTCAAAAGAATTCAAATCGTTCCTCTCGTCTTACGAAGTGCAAGCAACTTGGTATAACGCCAAATATCATCCACAGATAAATCATACGGAACGCGTTAACAAGGTGCTTGTCACTACCATTGCCTCGTACATCAAGGATTCCCACAAGACCTGGGATGAGAACATCCATAAAGTGGCCCAAGCTATCCGTACGGCCAAACATGATGTTACCGGCTACTACCCTTCCTTTCTAGTGTTTGGACGCAACATTCCTGTCACAGGTGATTTTTATGGTAAGGTTTCTGACAATCCTGAGTCCATTCCTGAAGTGATTGACAAATCTCATTGGCAAGAGGACATCCAGACCATTCCTTTTGTGTATGAGGATGTTAGAAGACGACTTCGAAGGGCATATGATTCTAGCAAGGCTAGGTACGTTTTGCGTCGTCGTTCCCTATCTTTCAAAGTTGGCGAACTGGTATGGAAGACGAATTATGTTCTGTCCGATGCGACCAACCATTTTAAGGCTAAATTAGCTCCAAAGTTTGTTCTTTGTCGTATCATTCAGATACATTCTCCTTTAGTCTATACCCTCGCTGACATGTCTGGGAAAAACTTGGGCCGATGGCATTCCAAGGATCTTAAGCCTTATAATGGTCCTTCCCTGGTCGATTCTTAAACCTTTATATGTTTTCTTCTGCCTCTTTATCTTATTTTCGTCCCACTTTCAATATCGTATCTATCCCTACCGTATGTTTACCTCAGATATATTTTCCTTGTGGTAGCTTCTTTAAAATTTCTATTTGATATATCGTTACCTCGATATCTTTATAGTCATCCTTGCCTTCACATTTAGCGTGACTGTCGTTGTATTTACCTTTGTCAGTTATTGGTGTCCCGATTGCTGTTACCTTGCCTTGCCGTACCTTTACCTACTTTTACCTACATGCCTTTACCGTTATAGTAACAAATTTTTACCCTGACATGAACTTCCTTTCAGTCACTGAGGGCCAAATAAATCTGAAACCTGAGCAGATTGGCTGGTTATTCCTCACTCCTCTGGTTATTTGCAGTTATTTAAAAATTTCTGTCCTCTTTTCGGATTATAGCGAAATATGATTTGCTTATCCATTTATTTTTTTACCACAAAGGGAAGTGTACATATGTGTGGGTGTATATGTAATCTTTTATTTTAACCTGTTTAGACTTGTTACCATCGGTTAATTTCTGTTTAGTTTTTATAAGAAGAAGTAAAGCTTACCTTTTCTTCTTCTTTTACCGGGAGAGAGTGGTGTGCAACGTGGTATTTTTATAAATCCCCGTTTCAATTGATCATCTCCATAGTTGGTTTCATATTCCGGGTGAAGATCGTCATTTTAATTAAAATACTCAATTCCCCCAATCGACGCCGCTGTCAATGGTATCGATCTATCTCTCTTTCCCTGATATCTACTTCAGGCCGATATTTCGATATTTATCGGAACGAGGTAGGAAATTGATAACGCGGAGACGGGGGGTATCGGGGAGAACCTGCGGCGCTGGTAAAAGGGACGGCAGATTGATATCGTTCTCGGAAGAGTGAACTTGTGCATTAATGGAAAAGTGTTGTTCTCTTCTGGGCGAAAAATTTTTTGATAATCAAAAACACCAAAGTGAAATTAGCAGTCAGAATCTAGAAGGAAAAGACTCACGTCTTGTTAGTTTTAAAAAAACTGTTGTTTTGTATAAATCGCAGCCGTTACGTTGGATAATATCACTTGTCATACTCAATTGGCAATTACCCAGAAGATATTTAGACACGGAAGTATATACATAGAAAGGACAGAGAAAATGCGTAATAATTTGGAAAGTTAGTCTAGAAAAGTTAAATACAGCCTTTTCCGGCATACGTCAATTTTCTGAATTTATTTGGTAAACTAAGCTTTGTCGGAATGAAGACTTATTTGGTTTGGTGCTACGAAACAATATAGCAGTCAAAGTTTGACCCAGAGTTTAAAACCAATAACCTAAGGTAATACTTTTCTGATATTATTATTATACATACCAGAAGATAGAGAGAGAGAGAGAGCGATCTTCGAAGAGTTACCTACAAATTTGTGGTTTGAGGACTTGCCAAAATAAGTGAACTTATTTACGATTCTATTTTTTTGTTCTTGTGAAAATTAAATAAAATACTTTTGGATGTTCAATTTCTTAATATAATAATAACGTATCTTTGTATTTATAATGTAACGACATACGTTTGCAAACAGCCTGTCGCATAATTATTATTGTTAATCTTACACTTTTATAAAGTTTGTTTTTGTTGAAGGATTTTTCAACTAGACAACTAATAAATTGGAGCAAGGGTTCACACCTTAGTATTAGTAGGTTTTTCTATAGTTTTTTCCAAATTAAATTAAATTATAGTGGCATCTCTGACAGTTTTACTTTCCTTTCTTGTAGATATCTATTTTAAACGGATACCGATAATAAAAATCAGTTCCCTTATTTTCAAAAAAATAAAAAAATTTAAAAAATTTTGAAATTAGCGTAGCAATGTATATTTAGATTATTATTTATTTTAAGGTGAGAATATGTTTAATCCGATTGTGGTTTATTTTATATGTATATAATATTTTAATTTGACTTTAAGAATGATACTTATAACTTGCCCTCAATATATATGCTCAGCTATGTAAATTCTGTGTTTGATTTTGTATAATGACATGTATTGCTGGTGGTATATTCTTTGCCACTGTTATAGCACTAATAAATACAGATATATATATATATATATATATATATATATATATATATATATATATATATATATATATATATATATATATATATATATATATATATATATATAATATACTTGTCCTTTACTTATTTTCCCTTCCAGCTGCTCAGCAATATTGACTTTCTCTCACAGTTAGTCGGTTCTAGTTGCTAAATGATGTCAAATATCAATAATTCCTATATTTAAAATAAATTACCTCAAATAATATATGTCAAAGAATTTTATAAATTTTTATTAACGACTGTTTTTAAAAGTTTAAATTGAAATTCTAGAATTCCCTTACTACTGGATGCTCTACTGTTAAAATTAATAACAAATTTATTTAAAATTTAAGTGACAGGATTTTAGCAGTGTTTGAATTTTATTAAATGGCCACTTGTTTCTACAGTTCCGGCTTTGACACCAGATGCGCCCTCTCTGAATTTGCTTGTGAAATACAATGGGAGTTATATTTAAATTCTGTTAAATTAATGATATCTCTGCTTTAAATATTTATATTCCCATAAGGAATGGATTGTGTTAATGGTCATTATTATGGTACCTGATGGCGTCTGCTGATCGACTGGTAATACTTTAGTATTTATTACCGATTATTATTGTTCCCTCGGGGCGCGTCCGCACCCTTGCCGCCCCAATAGCACTGCAACCTTTGGTTGATTGTGCATACCCTTAGTCTTACTCCACCTATTCCAAAATCACTGTGCCTTGAACTAGTCTGCACAGCGATTGGTAGGGTGAAGTTTTATATTGCTCTGTCTCCGGTCTAGACTGACCGTAGATCAGTTGTCTTTTGCGGTCCAGAGCTTTACACTCGCACAAGATGTGCTGTGCTGATTCCTCCCCCTCGCCGCAGTCTGCATGCGAGGTCCCCTTCGAACCGCCCCATTTTATGCAGGTGTTTCTTGACGGCCATGTGTCCCGTCAAGAGACCTGTTGTGTTTCTGAGCTGTCCTCTGCTAAGATTTAGCAGCTCCACAGCTCTCTTTGAACTGGGTCCGTCAATTATTGCCTTCCCATGTCTGAGCCCTGGACAGTCCGCCCAGTACAGCTTGTGTTGGTTTCTGACCCAGGACTTAATGGTTCCCCTGGCAGTGCTCTTTGACACGCCCAGAGCCGGTTCTGGTCTCATAAATGGTTCTGCTGACCCTCTCTTCGCGAGACTGTCAACTTCTTCATTGCCTTTGACCCCCGAGTGACCCGGCACCCAGATGAGGGTCACCTCATTCTGCCCAGCCAGGTTGCTCGTCTCGTCACTCACTCACCAGCCAGGAATTTACCCGTGGGCTACTTAGTGCCTTAAGGGCTGCCTGGCTGTCTGTGGCTATGAGGATCCGCTTGTTGGTGTAGCCCCTCCTCTTGTTCTCCCGCACACAGTGCAGGATGGCGTACATCTCGGCCTGAAACACCGTTGCATGGGCTCCGAGGGAAGTACTATGACTTACCCTCGGTCCTTCCGAGTAAACACATGCCCCCGTCCCACGCACCCCGCCGGATCCGTCCGTGAACCAGACGAGCGCGTCCCGTGGTATGCCCGGCGTCTCCTTTCGCCATGCCTCGTGGTCGGGGATTTCCACTGTAAAGTTGTTTTCCCTGCACATTCGCGGGCTCGCGAAGTCTGACCTCATTTCAAGCATGGGCTTCTTCACAATCTCCTGAATTTTGCAGTGGCCCCTGAAGCCTGGGTTGATCTTCAGTCTACCATTGCAGGCTAGCCTGTATAGTCCTAGCCTTGCCTCCCCCATAATAACTAAGTGTAGGGGGGGCAGATCCAGCAACACCTCCATGGCGGCTGTTGGGGTTGAAGACATGGCCCCTGTGATGCATAGGCAAGCCATCCTTTGGATCTTGCCTAGTTTTTGTTTGGCACTCGATTGTGCCACCTTAGGCCACTAGACCAGTGCCGCATATGTTAACGATGGTCTGACCACCCTTGTGTACATCCAGTGGGCCATAGGTCTTAGTCCCTACGTTTTTCCATATAGCCGCCTAGTGACGGCTAAGGTCATGACTGTCTTACGCAGTATTTTTCCAATGTGACCATTCCAGGTTAGCTTAGAGTCCAATACGACCCCAAGATATTTTACCTCCCTGGCCGTTGGAACGCTTTTACCGTATAGAGTGAGAGTTCTGTGGCTGTCGCACTTCCTCCTCCTCGTAAACGGTACGACGGTTGCTTTTTCCGGGCTCACCCTGAGCCCTTGATCAACCGCCCACCCTTCCACCACTTTCAGTGCAGTCTGCATGCGCTTCCACACTGCCTGTGTAACCTTTCCTCGGACTGTATGCATATTGTCCACAATGTATGGGATATGCTTCCAATACACTGCCCCTAATGTGCCGGTCGAGCAGTTTTTCCACTGTTTTTAGCAAGAAGGACATGAGACTTATTGGCCACAGGGACTTTGCCTGGTCTGTTGGACGCCCAGGTTTAGGAATGAATACAACCCTGGCCAGTCTCCATGCCCTCGGAATGTACCTCAGAGCCAGGCTGGTCCTCATAATGAGGGTAAGCACCGGCGCCAGTATATCTATCCCCTGTTGGAGCATAATGGGCATTATTCCATCAAATCCCGGCGATTTGTATGGCTTAAAGCTGTTAATGGCCCATCTGATTTTGCTCCAGGTAACCACCTCTTTAGCGACTGTCCAGTCTACTCTAGATGCCCGCCTATAAGGCGCCTCTATTTCTGAGTGTTCCCAGTCCGGAGGTGATTGGTTTATTATGTTACAGCCATGAAAGTGCGTCCGGAGTAAAACTTCCATAGTTTCCTCTCCCGAGCTTGTAAAGCCTCCTGTGGATGTTCTAAGGGAGCCTATGTTAGTCTGAGGGCCCTTGGTGAGGATCTTGTGTAGTCGAGCACTCTCGGACGTGTTTTCCACATCCTCGCAGTGTCTCCTCCACGACTCCTTCTTGGCGTCCCTCAGTCTTTTGTTATAGGTCGTTAGGGCCTGCCTATATTCATCCCATGCTCCTGACCTTTCGGCCGCGTTAAACAGCTTACGAACCTGCGTCCTCCTTTGCCTGAGGTCCTCGTTCCACCACGGGACCATCCTGGTGGACACCCTCATTTTCAGCGGGCAGTTGGCGTTATAAGCCGAGGTGATTGCGTCTCGCAATTGGACTGCTACAATCTCGAGGTCTATTGAATTGTCTATGGTACTTTTAACCCCCCGCAGTTCCACAGCTAGGTCTGACCTGTAGGCTTCCCAGTCCGCCTTGCGGGGGTCCCGGTACCATACCGTTTGTCTTTCGACTTTGGCGATTTTAAAGCGGATGTATCTGTGGTCTGAGCTACTCACATCCCCAGACACAGCCCAGCTCTTAACAAAGTCACCCTGAAACTGGGTGGAAAGTGTTAGATCTAAAACTTCCTCACGCCGTGTTGTGACGAAGGTCGGTTTATTACCTCTATACAATATGTCTAAATTAAATTTCATAAAGCATTGTAAAAGTGCCTCACCCCTAGAGTTTGTGTCCGAGCTACCCCACAACTCATGGTGCACATTCGCATCCATGCCGATGATGGTCTGCCATCCACCTGCTCTGCTACCCACCATCAGCTGCTCCAATTCGTTGGGTGGAGGAGGGTCCATGCTGTCCCCTGGCAGATAGGCTGACGCGACAGTAATGTCCCTCAGCCCATCCGCTCCTCCACATCGGATTTTGATCGTTGCCAGGTCCCTGGAACAGAAATTCATTAGAGGCAGAAACTCTATCCCTTCCCTGACAAAAATGCAGGCCCTCGGGTTCTCGCTGGATCTGCTGTAGATGAGCTTTCCAGTAGCTCCGCGGAGTCCCTTGATCTCTCCTTTATAGGAGTACGATTCCTGGATGAGGGCCACATCCGTGTTCTTCAGAGCCATCAGTAGTCCGGCCGTGGCTGCCCTACTGTGTTGGAGGTTGACCTGAAGGAACCTAAGTCCCATTAACCCTTAGTTGCTTCCTCAGTGGGCGGAAGCTAACCCTTCCCAGGCCCCAGAATGCCTTGAAGGAGGTTCTTTCAAGGGCTCTGTAAGACGTCTGGTCGATCGAGAAGGCGAGAGTCTGTCCTTTCTCCTCTGCCTTCCTGCTTAGAACCGACCAGTGTTGTGTCCCCAGTTGAGGGTTCTGGATCTTCAGTCTACTGATCACAGTCTCCTGCGGCACAGTGTCAGGGATCCGTACGAGGACCTTGCGTCTCTTTGGTAGTTCCTAGGGCTCAACGGCTGTCAAGTCCGCCCCCTCTCAAATCTGATTAAGGCCCCCGATCGTTTTCCGCAGCCAGTCTCACGACTGCGGGTGGGCACAGGTTATCCAGAGGATGCCTCCCGCCAGGCGCGCCCGGTGGTACTGAGGCGGGCTCTCCCCTTCCTGAAGAGAGTCCACCGCAGCTACCACCGCAGCCTGGATCAGGTCCGCCCTCCCCTGGTCTAGCGTGACCTCAGGATAGAGTCTTTCAATCACCGCCATCTACTGATCACCGTCTCCTGCGGGACGGTGTCAGGGATCCGTACGAGGACCTTGCGTCTCTTTGGGAGTTCCTTGGGCTCGACAGCTGTCAAGTCCGCCCCCTCCCAAATCTGACCGAGGCCCCCGATCGTTTTCCGCAGCCAGTCCCCACGACTGCGGGCCGGCACAGGTTATCCAGAGGATGCCCCCCGCCAGGCGCGCCCTGTGGAACTGAGGCGGGCTCTCCCCTTCCTGAAGAGAGTCCACCGCAGCTACCACCGCAGCCTGGATCAGGTCCGCCTTCCCCTGGTCCAGCGTGACCTCAGGATGGCGCCTGTCAATCACCGCCATCCCGAGGCCCTCCGCAGCCTCCCTATACGAGCCAGTCTGCGCCGGTGTTCCGGCCTTGGTCCTTTTGGGAGGTTTGTCTGTAGTAGGCGTGCTAGAGCCAGAGCGCGGCGTCTTCTGACTCGCACTCTCCTCTTGCGCCTTTACAGGTGCCCTGGCCCTTTTGGGACGTCTGTCTGTAGTGGGCGTGCTAGAGTTCGAGCGCGTCCTCTTCTGACTCGTACTCCCCTCTTGCGCCTTTACAGGTTTCTCGACCGTGAACGTCCCGGTCGCCATTTTCTGCGCCCTCCGGAACTTCTTTCTTTGCGCCCCGGAAAGACGCTTGGACTGCCGGGGCAGTCCCTCTACTCTTACAGTAGAGTCCTCACTGGTGGAGGGGCCCCCTGAGTCCGCGGAGCTCGCCGCCCTCCGGTGGGACCCAGCCTCCAGCTTGGGTGTCGGGGACAGGTCTCTGGCCGAAGCTACCCCCTGATCCCCCGTATCTACGCCGGTCGTGAGACCTCCAGAGTCCGCTGCCGTCCCCTGGCTCGTCTCCGTTTCCGGAATAGACTCAAGGCCCAAGTCTGTAGCCAGAGCCACTCCTCGAGAGTAGATAGGGCGACACCTGGGCTCACCCCCTCCACTTTTTTCTGCCCATGCGCGATGACGTCACGCGCATGCGCATGGCGTTGACAGCTGATCTGTCATGTTTGACAGGTGTCAACGTCACCTGACCTGTGTGACAGCTGTCAACGTCAGCTGTCACCTGCCAGTTTTGACAGGTGTCAAATGTCATCTGACCTGTGACGTTTGACAGCTGTCAATGTCATATGTCACATCTGTCAAACGTTCCAAGATGGCTGACCTGTCATGTTCCATAGACAGCCGCAACCCGGGTTAGGTCTCTATGTGTGTCAGCTGTCTTATGTCTGACCTGTGATGACGTCAAACGTTCCAAGATGGCAACCCCTGTCATGTTCCATAGATAGCTCCAACCCGGGTTAGGTCTCTATGTGTTGGGATTAACTGTCTTATGTCTGACCTGTGATGACGTCAGACGTTCCATAGATAGCCACAACTCCAGGTTAGGTCTCCATGTGTGTTTGTCGAATACCCCAGCTGTCTGATTGTTTGTTAAGGTTAGGTGTTCGTATACATGCTGATTTACCCGCTATCTGATTGTTTGTTAAGGTTATGTAAGTGTTGTATGACAGAAGCATGCTTATTACCCGCCATCCAATTGTTTATTAAGGTTATGTTCGTATACAGGCTGATTACCCGCCATCAGCTTGTTTATTAAGGTTATGTATGTGTTGCATGACAGAAGCATGCTGATTACCAATCATCTGATTGTTTGTTAAGGTTATGTTCGTATACATGTTGATTACCAACCATCTGATTGTTTATTAAGGTTATGTATGTGTTGTATGACATAAGCATGCTGATTGTTTGTTAAGGTTATGTCGTATACATGCTGATTACCAATCATCTGATTGTTTATTAAGCTTATGTTTGGATTTGTTATGTCGTATACATGCTGATTACCAATCATCTGATTGTTTATTGAGGTTATGTTCGCACACGTGTTGATTACCAATCATCTGATTGTTTAGTAAGGTTATGTTTGTATTTGTTATTTGAATGCAAACAGACATAATACAAGAGTGTACTTACATACAGCAAGAGACGTCATCCTTGTTTCACAGCTTAACACATACTGAACAAGTGTCTCTTGTATTGACGAAACAAACAGATGTAAGAGAGGGGCCCTACAAAGGATAAACAACGTTTTACAGTTGTTAACCTTGATCCTGTTTGAGCTTGTCTGTGTATCTGTTTAATATACGCAAGAGAGGCCCGCTTAGGGGTAAACAACGTGTCTGTTGATGACCTTGGTGAATGTTATCTTGTGTTATATCTGTTGAATGACATCACCCCTGCAGTCGTGTTTGAGCTTGTCTAGAATATAGACATAACCGAAAGGATGACATCATAACAGTATTTGTGTTTGCAGAAAAGGCCCCCGCTTACACCTTAAATCGTTCCCACTCCCCATAAGATTACATGTATTTTTGCCTACTATAGAGCTTTTGACACTTTTGCCCATAAGAAACAACGTATTTGCAGACACACAGAAACAAACAGACCAATGATTGATATATATCAAAGTAGTTTTTTTTTTCAACAAAATGTTCTGACTCTTACATTTTAGTGATACTATTTACTTTGTATGTCTAACAAAACATAATGGTAAAAACAAGAGGAAACAAAGTACTGCAGTTAGGTGGTCAGATGGCAGTTTCTATGAAGCAACGGTATTAACTACGTCTAAAGAAAGAAGTATGGACATCAATCAAAGCAATACAACTCCAAGAAACTATCCTGGACATTTTCCTGGCCCCTCCCCTTCCTAGGTAGGGATATTTTTTACAGGAAAAAAATTCCCCAATACAATATATCTACTTTGACAATGTCAAATATATGTTAGTTCAGTTTGCTTTAAATTTAGCTCCTGGACCCACTCTCACTGTACACTGATTTATGCGGAAACTGCTAAAAGATAAAAGGCTAAAATAAACGCAACAGCGTTAAGGTTCGATTATAGCTTTATTTTGTGCCAAAACACAGAAGGCCCAAGATCTGCTGCATATACCTACTACATATACAACGCCAGCACACTTAATATATGCAGGTTACACACACACACACACACGCACACACACACACACACACACACACAAATATATATATATATATATATACATACATATATATATATATATATATATATATATATATATATATATATATATATATATATATGGTGTTAAGTATGGTGCACAATCTTCAAGGAATTAATCTATGATTGATTTTAAGGACAAAACCTTCATATAAGTTTCAGTCTGCAACGGCTCTGCAACTCCGCAACTCCAATTGTAACCTCAATTCTGGCATCGTTTCTTACCCAAATAAATCTTCCAACTGGCATCAGTTAGAAACTAGTACAACCAGTAAAACCAAATAAATCTTCCAACTGGCATCAGTTAGAAACTAGTACAACCAGTAAAACCAAAGGTAGCTGCGAGCTGGTTGTAAAGCGACGAGAAAAAGAGCATAATATTCGGGAATTAATTTCTTTTGCGAAAATAAAATTGTGGCCTCGGAGTGCATACACAAGATTCCACAAATATGGGAATACAAACACACATTATGTTATTAACAATTCACAAGCATTTGTTTCACTATTGCGAAGGGCAAGAAAAAAATATTCAGGTTTTTTAATAAAGCCCTACGGCCTTGGTATTAATTTCGGTATTTGAAAAACCTGACCTAACCCGATGTTAAAATTCATTTGTTTCACTCTTGCAAAGGGGGCGACGAAAACTAATTTGCATGAGTTCTTATACATTAGGGCCTTGGTAATAGTTTTCTGTTTTTATGATTTTGGTACATTGATCACAGATGGCAAAAAATAATACATATTGCGGAAACGACTTAATTGCTATCCCGATCTTCTTATGCATATTTTCACTTTTGCAAAGGGTGACAAAAAATAATTTTCAGATATTATCACGTTGAGCACAGGCATAAGCGAGAAAATATTTGTTTTCTGGACGGGCATTTGTTTTAGAATTTTTCAGTGATGTAGAACCTGCTTTCTACTATTGTCTCATTTTAAGTTACAGAGGAAGCAATTTTTATCAAAATTTTCACAAAAAATTGTGTGGCATCTTATATATGCCTTGCGGTCTTTATAGCTGGCCCTCAATTCGCTATGACGGTGAGGCATTAATGTGATGCCACATTTTGCGAGTCTGTTCTTGTCGCTTTGCAGTACATTTGTTTTGACTATTGGCTAACTCATTTGTGTCATTTGTTACGTTTGCATCGTGGTGTGAATACGTTATAAATATGGGTGAATATGAGCGAGTACAAGAACAACTCAAAAAATTATGGTATGAGTGTATGTCTGATGAAGACGATGATAGAAGTGAATTCGGTCATGTTTATCTTTCCGATGAGTATGAACCTAGTTCCAGTGAAGAGATTTCGAGCGACGATGAAACCGGAATTCCAAGAAAACGCGCAAAAAAGTGTACAACAGCCACAGAAACGAAAAATCTGAATAAAGTTAGACCATCTACCTTATGGCAGAATATAAACGCAGATATAGTTGATATGAATAATGGGGTAATAACCCTCTATTTTTTTTCTTGTTCAATGTCTTCATTGATTATTTATTCACCCATCGTTATATTGCAAAAATATGAATTATCACCAGATTTTCTAACTCATATTGCAAATGAAATGCAATATCAGTAACAGTTGCAATTTTATTTACAGATTGACAATACAATAGAAGATGTTATTGCACAATATACAACCGACGATAACTACGGAGAAACCGTTGCTCCTACTGGAAGCAGTGACATAAATTGGGGCCCTGTTGATGGTTCTTCATTGAAACATTTCGATTTCACAGAAGCAGACGTTGGAATCAAACCTGAGTTTTATGAAAATTATTTAGAAAAGCAACCATGTGATTTTTTCCAAATCTTCGTTACCGATGACATAATAGAGTATATGGTATATCAGACAAACTTGTATGCTGAACATGTGCTAAAGGAAAAACCAAAGCCTAAGGGTCACGTGAAAGTTTAACGAGAGATTTGAATATGTTTTGGTACCCGATTCCAGTGTTTGCATTGATGAAACACTCGTTCCGTTCAGGGGCCGCCTAAAATTTAGGCAATATATAAAGAACAAAAAACACAAATTTGGCATAAAATTATACAAGCTATGCACTACAGGTGGATATACCTATAAATTACGAGTCTATTGTAGAAATGACAATGTGGGAGCTGGTAATGCTTCATCTAATGTTGTTCTTTCTTTGATGGATAGAATTCTAGACACTGGACGAACTCTGTTCGTTGACAACTATTACACCAGCGTATCTTTAGCTGATCAGTTATTACACAGAAAAACACATATGGTGGGAACTTTACGATCAAACAGAAAACTGAACGCAAAAGAAGTGTTGAATAAAAAACTGAAGAAGCACGAAGTATTTGCCCAAGAAAGCGGCACTGGCATTGTAATGATCAAATGGAAGGACACTCGCGATGTATTATTAATGACAACGAAGCATACTGATGAAATAGTCAAAGTTCGTCAGCGAGGAAGAGAAATAGAAAAGCATCAAGCGATTGTAGACTACAACAAGTCTAAAGCCTATATCGATCTCTCAGATCAGCTAAAAGCGTATTCACACTGCCTACGAAGGGGCAGCAAATGGTACCGAAAACTAGCTATATAGCTCATTTTGGGTTCGGCCTTGGTAAATGCATTTCTATTATATAAAGAAATCACGCAAAATAAAATTCAAATTACTGAGTTTAGAGAACTTCTTGCTTTAACACTCTTGGGCATAAATGATAGCCTCCCACGAGTAAACGAACCTATTCGGCATCACTCGTTACAAGAACATGCTAAGAATAATGCGTAGTATGCTATGTGAAAAATAAAGATGAATTTGGACGAGCCGTGGCACAAAATAAAACAGCCAGGACAAAATGGCAATGTACATCTTGCAAGAAAAACTATTGCATCTCAGGCTTTTTCACAACGCATCATGCTGAAAAAAAAATGACTAATATCCTGTTATATAGTATATTATTTTATGTATATTACCGATGTATTACCAAAGTATCAATAAAGGTTTTTTATTATAGGTATTTTTGTACATTATTTGTCTGCCTAATATCAATATGTTGAACCATAATCAAACTAATCAAAGTGTAATTCTAGAATGCATCGATGTACCAATGGCTAGGCGATATAAATGGTTCGTATAGACGGCTAGCTATCGCTCCTCATGCATTTAGCATTATAGTAAGACGCATATAAGATCCACACCGTCTTGTGTTATATTGAACATGAGACCCCCATTGATGCCTCTCCGTCTGAACTTACCTAGACAATGAGGCATAAGGATAATGCCATACTGTGCTCAACGTGTTATAATACACTAGGGTCTTGGTAATTTTTTTTGGTTTTTATGATTTTGGAATATTGGCTGCAAATGTCAAAGAATAATACATATTTCGAAAACGTGGTGATAGCTAAGCCGATGTTAAAATCCATTTTCTTTTTCACTTTTGCAAAGGGTGACAAAAAATAACTTGCATGGTGTATCATACATTAGGGCCTTAGTCATATTTTTTTGTTTCTATGATTTTGGGACATTAACTGCAAATGCGAAAAAATAATACATATTGGGAAAACAGCTTAATTGCCATCTCAATGTTTAAATGCATTTTTTTCACTTTTGCTAAGGGTGACAAAAAATAATTTTTATGTAGTATTATACAATAGCTGGTAATAGTTTTTCGATTTTGTGATTTCGGCACATCGATTGCAAATGCCAAAAAATAATTCGTTTGAAGAACATATTAATTGCTATCCCCATCTTCATATGCATTTTTTGCTACATAAGCCCACAGTGAACTACCGTAAGAAAACAACATTTTTGTAATCAGCGCAAACTTCGCTTCTTTGAAACTTTGGAATTAAAAAAGCACATACACGACAGCAAGTATCTTGTTTTAAATGAGGAAACTGACATAAGATGATTTCATGAAGTTTTATCATATTATGAATAACAGTCAAGTATCTTAATTAGGCCAGACCAAAGTCATTTAATAAAATCAAGAAGATCTATTGAGTTGGAACGCAGTGGGCCAGTTTTAACAAAGATACTAATTGGATGGATAGTTATGGTAAAGTAAATGTCATTTCACCAAATGGTGCAAACTGTATTTATGACTTATGTAACAAAGAAGAATATGAATATCTGAATCAATTGGTAAAGGACTAGTTTAGTACAGATTGGTTTGGTATTATGATTCTAGAGAAATTAGTGAAAACAAAAGAAGGTATGAGGTGTGAAAACAATGTTAGAGTCTACAAGAAAACCACATGACGGATTCGAGACTGGATTACTTTGAAAGAAAGATAGCATCCAATAATCTGTATGAGGTTAGAAATCCATGTATGGTGTTATAAATCTGTATGGGGCGAGAAGAAACTATTTTATACGTTTTAGTCTGTTTTAAAAACGTCGCATATTAAAAAAATGCATTAAAATAAGCATTTTCTGTTTATTAGTCTTCTGTTTCTGTTTCTCTTACACACTTAATTATTCAATCTGAAACCTGTTGCAAACTGTTAAATGACTAAAGTTTCAAGTCTCTAGCTCATTGGGAAGCTGGTTTAAAATCGAATGCAAAATTTGTACCGAACAGACAGACAGACAAGAAAACGAGTTAATAAAAAAAGTCTGGACGCAGCAAGTGCGTTATGGTAGTGAATTTTCATAAAAATGTTTTTAATAGCAAATATGTGTTTTTTTTAGAAAGCAGGCATCAAATTTGGTTACCAGTATAACCAATATAGTAGAAACAATGTGCCATGTTTCATCAAACTAACTTAATTGTTTGAAACCCTACAAAAATTTCCGAAAGTAAACTTAGTGTTCCCGAAAAAACTGTTTTTTGGTCAACCTTACAGGTTAACAGCAAATTGAGTTTTTCAAATATGTAGCATTTAATCAAAATTCGCTACCATAACGCACTTGCTGCGTCCATAATTTCTTTTCTTACAAACATGCATTATATTTCGATGGTAAATGCAAAAGTGCAATAAGGCGTGTTCGACCAAAAAAAAAAAATTTATCACCAACGACTTATGGGCCAGCCTGTGATTGTAGAAATAATTTTTAAGATGTAGCTCAATACACCCTATAATTAATGTATACATTTTTTTTCATATCTTGTATGATAACGTATATATTGAGGTTTATTGATTTTTTACGAAAATTTGACAAAAATTATATACCATTGAACGATAAACTCTATAGCTAAGACTATGGCCAAGCATCAGAGAAAGGGTCTATTTGAAATGAATTTTTTAGAAACGTTTTAGTAAAATGAAGGAAAATGACGGCTGAAACTAAGACTTCAAGGTTTGTAAAACATTCTTCTTGAAACATTTTCTTTCCATACCCTGTATTAGATTCAAGTTATTTGTCTAAATGTTGCAAATTTTGACGTTTTGAGGAAATCCCCAATTTATTTTTCTTTAAATGCCTATAACTTTTTTGTATTTTCACCTTCAGAGCTAAATTTTGGTAGGTAATTTACCTATAGCGTGTACCAAATTTGGTTGCCCTTACTTTGTTATTTCCGGAGATATAATTTTTTTTCAAAAGAAAACAGAAAATTTTCAGGGAAAACCTAGGCCGATTTTCCTGACTGACGAATGTATCCAAGCCACTTGCAAAAGCAAGGTTTTCACCAAATTTAGTAAAAATCGGCCCATTATTTTTTTAGTTATCGGTGTGATACATACATACATACATACATACACATATATATATATATATACATATATATATATATATATATATATATATATATATATATATATATATATATATATATATATATATATATATATATATATATACTGTAAAAGGATTGATAACACGGCATTTCTGTAATATACAAGGAGAAAAGTTTAAGGGCAAAGCCGCAAGCAGACAACCGCAAACACGTGTTTCGGGCTTATTAGCCATCATCAGTACAGTATAGCCAGGTGAAGACAACTCCGTGTATCTTTGCATTTTCATCCAGAGTGTTCCCATCTTCACCTGGCTATACCGTACTGATGATGGCTAATAAGCCTGAAACACGTGTTTGCGGTTGTCTCCTTGCGGCTTTGCCCTTAAACCTTTCTGCTTGTGTATATATATATATATATATATATATATATATATATATATATATATATATATATATATATATATATATATATATAAACATACAAAAATCGAAACTAACCCCGGATATGTGTTCTATGGGGCCTAATTAGCGCTCATTTGAAGACATTTTTTTCAAAATTCAAAAGTCGGGATCTCCTTATTAGCTAATTGTTTTTAAGAAAATTCACTAAAACGTGTTAATAACATACCCATACATTCTTTTAATAATGTTTAAGTGAAAGATTATGGTTATAAAAGGTAAGCCAGAGGATAACATAAACAATATGCCGTGATAAGAGATACAACTGTGTTAAATTTTCAAGCCAAGGAAGATTTAATAATTGATGTAAACATATCCAAATTCTGCAAACTTCAAGTGATCGGTTAATCAGTTTAAAGGATGAAAATAATGTTCCCGGTCAAGAATTTATTCACACATTTCCTAAGCACCAATAAGCCTATATTGACGCTCTGAATTCGGTAGACATTAAGGAAAAACTTTTAAAGAATGGAAAGTTCCAGGAATACGACGAGGCCATATCTGGCAATACAATACATAAACAAGGGGTATGCTTAAAAACTATGCATAAAAAGTATAGTGACCCTGAACTGAAGCGCTCAATATGTTTTATTTACCCCACTCCCTCGTTCATTATGACAAATCAACAGCACTACATGTTTTTTAATGCTAGTGCCTGTATGAAAAAAATTAATGCCAAGGCTTTAAAGGATTTACTTTATGTGGGTGACTGCCTCACAACAGATTTACCGAAGGTACTTAAATTCTAGACTCGGAAAAATTGGAATAATTTCAGACATTGAAACTGCAGTTTTCAATGAATTTTCTTTAAAAAAAATTCATTATTGAAGAGATCCCGACTTTAGAATTTTTTTTAAATTTCTTCAAAGTAGCGTTAATTAGGCCCCCTAGAACACATATCCGGGGTCAGTTTCAATTTATATATATATATATATATATATATATATATATATATATATATATATATATATATATATATATATATATATATATATATATATATATATATATATATATATATATATATATATATATATATATATATATATATATATATGTATCACACTGATAACTCAAAAAATAATGGGCTTATTTTGATTAAATTTGGTGAATACCTTCCTTTTGCAAGTGGCTTGGATAGGTTCGTTATCCAGGAAATCGGCACAGGTTTTCCCGCAAATTTTGTGTTTCCTTTCGAAAAAAAATATATATCTCCGGAAATAACAAAGTAAGGGCAATCAAAATCGGCACGCAGGTTTATATCATTATAGGTAAATTACCGATCAAAATTTAGCTCTGTAAGTTGAAAGACAAAAAAGTTAGAGGCATTTAAAGAAAGATAAATTGAGGTTTTCCTCAAAACGTCAAAGTTGTGATTTAACATTTAGGCAAAGAACTTGAAACTATTACGGGCTATGGAAAGAAAATGTCTCAAGAAGAATGTTTTGCAAACCCTGAAGTCTTAGCTTCAACCATCACTGTCCTTCATTTTACTAAAATATTTCCAGAAAATTCATTACAAATAGACCCTTTCTCTGATGCTTTGGCAGTAGTATTAGCTATGGAGTTTATCGTTTATTGGTGTATAATGTTTGTCGAATTTTCGTAAAAAATCAATAAAGCTCAATATATCCGTTATTATACAAGATACGAAAAAAATTGTATACATTAATTATGGGGTGTTTTGAGCTACATCTTAAAAAATATTTCGACAATCACAGGCTGGCCCATAACTCGTTGATAAGTCGTTTGTAATACACATTTTTTTTTAATCGAACGCGCCTTATTTTATTGCATTTTCCATCGAAATATAATGCATGTTTGTAAGAGCAGAAATTCGGGACGCAGCAGTGCGTTATGATAGCGAATTTTCATTAAATGCTTCAAATTTGAATAGCTCAATTTTTGTACATTTTCAAACAATAAAGTTATTTTGATGAAACATGGCACATTGTTTCTACTATATAGGTTATACTGGTAACCAAATTTGATGCCTGATTTCTTAAAAAAAAACATATATTTACTATTTAAAAACATTTGTATGAAAATTCACTACCATAGCGCACTTGCTGTGCCCAAAGTTTTTTAAATTTTACCGTCCTAAGATTACCACTGACGCAATTAATATGAGTGGTGATATGTCACTGACAATTGACATTACCCACGCTAATTAACTGCAATATTGTGTGCAGTCCGTTTGCAGAAATATTTAATGTTTACTCATATTGAAATGATTTTGTGGACGGACTCTAGTATAGCGATTTCTTGGATTAAAGGTAATTTACTGAAACAAAAACCGTATGTGAAATGTCGAGTAAAGGAAATTGGCCAGCTATACTGTCATATATTTTAACACTTTCAATTTTGTTAGCCCGCTGTTTTACCATTTTTTAGTTATAAAGTTATAAAGAATGCTTTTCAAAAACATTAAAATTTACTATTATATGTCTTAGAAGCTACACTGATCGCCGTCTAATTAAGATAATAATTTAAGATACAGTAAGTATATAACCAAATAAAAAACCAATTCCTTATACATAAAGATGGACACGAAAATGCAAGAACGATTTAAATCTAACAAAATACATTTTACCTAGTTAGCAGCCTCTGTGATCAAGGGGTAAGAACGTGTGCCTCTGGACCCAAGGCTCCCGGGTTCAATTCCCAGTAGAAATGTCAATTATTTTTCAGTACATACTGTAAATTAACATCAACCGAGGTTGTGGCATCGTGTTTGAGCAAGTTGAACATCTGTAAAGATCCATATCTTCTTCACAAGAATTAAGTAATTCGGCAAAATTTACAGGATAGTGAGGTGAAAGTGGCGTTGGTGATTGGCCATAGCCGCGGAAATAGACCGACGTAAAAAACATTTTTCTAAATCTAGAATATTTTTGCAATAATAAGTCTTAGGTTTGTTAATACAATTAGCGTCAAAGTAGTTGATTTTACACAAACTAGAGAATATAAATATATTATATAAATAATATATAAATATATTATATATTATAAATATATAAAGACTAAAAATGGAATGATGCATTTACATAGATGTGGCGCTTGTTCACACACTAGTAAAGCAAAGAAAATTTATAGTTTTTAATTTTACACATTTTTAAATCATCAAAAATATTTTGTGTTTTCTAAAACATTCGCTTTATAGTGAGCGAGTTAACACCATCTTAATTATTCGAAAATAATATCTGGTACATTATGTAATTTTTTAATTCTACTAAATTTCAGTGTAAGCTTATTAGCATAAAATATTCAATATTTAACGTTTCTGAAATATCTCATTTATAACTAAATTAAATTAAATATTATTTGATGAAGGATATAGGTTTACTATTACGCAAGTTAGTGCGCATTTTTCTTAACGTCGGCCTATTGCGGAATCTTTATTTTCTATCAGAAAGGTATGATTTAAATAAGTTGAGAACAACACCTCGTATACCAATTTTTTCCAGTTTTATCAATAGTAAATCATGTGAGACTGTATCGAAAGCTTTTTTTTAAATCAAGGAATAGTCCCATAGATTTTGTGTTATTATTAAGAGAGTCGTATAACTTTTCAGTTACATTTATTTTTGTATAATAATTATGACAAATTAAAGATATATTTTCTATTATGTTATCTGTAAATAAATTTTGAAAAAAGCCAAACTGATTTCTGTTTGAAGGGATTAGTTTAAAAAAGAAAATTTTGAGTTTTTTTTATTCTAACATCAGATAATGAGGTTATTTAGCGATATTCTGAAGAAAAAATTAAATATAAATAACCTTTGATACAAAAAAGTAAGAAATGATTAATTTTATAGGATTATATAGGTTTACATTTTCATAATAAGTAAGTTAGCACATTTTTTTCACAAATGTTAAATGAAACTTCCTAATGACAGACATATTCTGACAGCTTGTGACATGAAAATATGATATATTTTTTTCTTATAGTTTTCTTTACTTCCACTTCACTTCCACCACTCAAATTTCCGTGAATAGTTGAAAGAAACATTTTTTCGATTCCTGTCAAAAAGCTTTTTGTGAATATCTATATCTTGGCAAGAGTAATTTTTGTGTAAATTGCTTTGATATGTTCGTTGGCCAGGAAAATCCAACCAGTTTTTTTCGGGAAAATTGTTGTACTGTTTCAAAGAATAAAGCTATTTCGGTGCAATATGCTACATGGTTTTTACTATAAAGGTTATAATATCCACCAAATTTGATGTCTTTCATTAAAAACGTACATATATATTTAACATTCAAAACAGTTCTATGAAAATTCGCTACCATAACACACTTGCTGCGTCCAGGCTTTTGCACTCATAATCTAGCCACAAATGAACTTTAAATTTTATCAATCATATTTATTCAAACCTAAATGTTTCGTTGAAGAACGGTTAAAATCAGATTTTTATTTATAGTCATGAACATTTATTATGGGTGTGTAGCTATCTCTGATTAATTTATTCGACATTTAATGTAAGAATCCACAACCATACATCCATAACCTACACACATTTTTAGAGAGAAGCGAAATATAAAGAGCAAACGAATAAACGACGCTGGAAATTATCGATCTTCCATCGAGACAATGCTGAGGAAACCATATCTGGCAACGCAGCACTGATCACTGGCTGTTTGAAATTATTTTGTGCAGGGGGCGCTTCTGATCAGTGACTCTATAAGATACCATAAATATTAGTGTGTGTACTCCAACCATAACCTCAATTCTGGCATCATTTCTTACCCAAATAAATATTCCTACTGGCATCTGTTAGAAACTAGTACAGTCGGTAAAACCAAAGGTAGCTGCAAGCTGGTTGTAAAGCGACGAGTAAGGGGGCATAATATTGGGGAATTAATTTGTTTTGCGAGAAAGAAATTGTGGCTTCGGAGTGTAAGAATCCATAACTCAAAAAAGACGGCACTTCAAAGTTCCAAGCATACACAAGATTCCACAAATATGGGAATACAAACACAAACACACACACACACACACACACACACACACACAATTTAGATTTTTACACAAACTTACATAACATTAAACATAATATAAACAACACATAATATATATATATATATATATATATATATATATATATATATATATATATATATATATATATATATATATATATATATATATATATATATATATATTGATAAAGTTACTGGTTTTTTTACAGGAATGCTGTCAAAAATAGTGTTTATAGTGCATTGAAAGATGTAACAAGGTGTAACAAGGTAACCCAGGAAATGGGGATACAAACAAAAAATTTGTTATGATGAAAATATTTGGAAGAGGGCAGAAAGCGGTTTTTACATAGTTACGTTGATGACATGGAGAAAATTTTTTAGACAGAAGGAGAGAAAAATAAGCAGCTAGAGGGAAGACGTCAAAAATTGTTTGGAAGAGTAAAACTTTCAAAAGTAAGAGGAGTAAAATACCAATTTAAACAGCCAGGACATCGCAGAACAACATAAAAGTGAGTTTTTTTTTCCAATAACAAATAATATACTTACGATTAGAAGCAAAAGACAATGCGGTAGTGAACATCAAATTGATAGGGCTACCTTCATTGAGTCTAGAACGGCATATAGATTAAACACAAGAAATACGTGAACGTAAACATTGGAAATATTTTTGACATTAGCATCCATTATGCAAATCAAACTAAATTAGTTATCCTATCTTGGGAGTGCTAGTAGCAAGCAACGGACTCGATAAATTTACACAACCCACGGAACATTAAGAAACAAAGGCGGAGTGCATATAGACTAAAATAATTTGTAGTATAAGGATAAAAACTGTAATTTCATTTTTAAGAATGCTGCAGCTATAAGAAAAGTATTGATCAATAAACTTAAAATTTAATCGAAACAAAATAATACCATAATAAAATTTTGACCATTGGCCAAATAGCGGGATTGACAAATTTAGTACTCGTTAAAAAAAATTGTAACAAATATAATAGATTTTAGGAATATTTGTGATTATTGTTAATTTAAAATAAAGTTAGAGTTCTTGTCTGCAAATGAAAAGTCAATGTTGATTTTCAGTATATTTGTGCTAAAAAAGAAGTTAAAGTTTTTAAATTTCACCAAGTAAGCATTAAAAAAAACAGGAAAATACTGTTAGTCAGCAATAAAGACTTTGAACCCACAATTGATCCTGAAATAGAGCAAGCTCACGCATAAACATCACAAAACGCAAAATATACACATAAGGTAAGAGGGGCTATTATTATAATTAAAAACCAGTAACTTTATCAATTGTCGCCTAAACGTGGGAGCTTCGAAAGTCCACGAATAATATAAATAGATAATAAAAAAAAACGCAATAATAAGAAAGTCGGGAAAATGCCTAGAGGGAGAAAAACGACCACGTCAAAGGACAGGGGGGACGAAAGACAACGTGAACAACAGGAAAATGAGATGGCACAAGGACCTCACGAACAAAATGGGGAAAATGTCGAAGAAAATACTATAGAAGTAATGTCACAAGAGAGCATAAATGTGGATGAAATGGAAAATGTTAGAAGCGAAGAACCTATTACAATTTTATTGTCAGTTTTGACATTTGTTGTAACTGAACAGCTGACTTATATTTAGGTTACATGAAATTTTGACAAACTTAATCCTTATAAATATTAACACCATAAATTTCCTAATTATACTAAACATGAACATCTTAAACTATTTAAACAATTTCTACTAAATAATTTAGACTTGCCTTTACCTTATTTTAACACATATATCTGTCATTATTTTGGGAATCAATTCTGAGATTTCAAATTCTATATTAGGTCTTACGATATGCCTGTAAAATTTAGTTTTTCCCTTGCCACGTTGCTTATATGCTGCATTAGCATTGCATACACCAAAAGTAAGCAAAATATGTTTGTTTCATGCTATGTATGGGTGGTTTTGAGAGTGTGTTGTTGTGTGTATGTTTACTTTCCCATTATAGAAATCATATCAAATTCCCCAATAACAAATTTAGAATACTTCAGAAGCTTCCCTTCTGAAGCTAGAAAAAAATTTTATTCTCGCTTTAGGTTACAAACAAATTAGTTTCAAAAAATTTTGACAATTCTTTGGTCATTTTCAGAATTTTGGATTCATAGTTATACATATATTTATTTTTCGCCCCTGTTGCTTTTACAATTTAGGGCTTCGTACTTGCCTTTATTCATTACCGAGTAATTCTAATTTCCAATATCGTGTGTTCGTATGCATACATTCAAACAATTTTTGTTACATGTTCGTAATCACCCCAATATTTAAACCTTTTTTTTATTTTTATTATAGCTGCCATTTTGAGTTACTATATGTTTCATTAGATAATAGGTCTTTTTCTTTATCATTCGCTTGATTATTCTGATACCCAACTTTTTATTTTTATTATTAGTCTGAAACTACTATTTATCAGTCGATATATGCTCCTATTACTGGACTTTTCATCTCAATCCCCTATATTTCCGTTTATTTTTAATTGCTTACCGCATTTCGCTTCTTTTTAGCTTTAACATCTATATTTTCTTGCAACTACTGTGCACATAATCATCTATATTACTCTTTATTATCTCAATATGCCCTCTATGGGTGTACATATTCACTGGTTAGCTTCTCCATCTATTAAATTCATTTCACTGTTCGTACATATATATTTTTCACTTTTCCCATTACTCCTTGTTTCAGACTTCTTTATTCAGTTGTTCATCATACTGAATGTTTCATAAATTTCTCCAAATTTCACTTAATTGACCTTAATATCTATTTACTTCATATTTTTGTTTCTTTTTCCTTGTTCGTTGACAGCTCTGGTCCTCTTATCTTGGGTTTAACCTTGTCCCCACTACTTCGTTTGTATCCGTTTGCATTTCTTGTTTGACATACAATTCTTATGCTTGTTTGTTGTACGATCCTTCCAAACGCTTGGCTGATTACTAACCTTATCTACCTCGATTTTGAATTTATCTATACTCTTCTTTCATGCTTGACATTTGCTTTAAATTTTGAATTTTGACGTGTTATTTGGTCGAACTAGTTTTGGTTCAGTTTATAGACTTAATCCAGGTCTTAATTTTGAATTTTAAGTGTTATCGTTGTTTCAAAAAATTGTCGGTGAGTTTCAAGACTTCCCAGGTCTTTAATTTTGAGTTTTGATGAATGTTTTTCAAAATATCCTTGGTTTCAGTTTTAAGACTTGACCAGGTCTGTAATTTTGAATTTTGAGTGTTATCGTTGTTTCAAAAAAAATGTTGGTGAGTTTAAAGACTTCCCAGGTCTTTCATCTCATTCTAGTTCATTAATTCTTCGTAGTCGTTTCATATTTTGTTGCTGCGTAGTCTCCATATCCGTTATGTGGTCTTCTCCACTGCTCATGATTGTTATCAGACTCTTCTGCCTGTCTTGCATCGTATTCCATGCTAGAATCGTCTTTGTAGGTATCCTCGTTTCTCTGGCATTTATACCTATTCGTGCCATCGTTGCCATCCTTGTTTTCACGTCTATACCTATCATTTCCTTTACGTTTCCGTTCAAATTTTTCACCCTTACTCCTGATTACTTCTAGGCTTGCTCGTTTTTTCTTATTGATTCTATTCCCCATACTTTGTCTCTCTGCTCTTGTCCATTTTTCAAAACATTCTTTCATTTCTTCTCTGAGTCTTTTATTCCCCAACTCCAGCTTTATATCTAGCTCTTCTTTTAGATTTTCCAAATTTCCATTGGTTTCTCTCAGCTTTTCTTCCATTTCGATTTCATATCTGTTTCTTTTGTGTTTGCGCACCTTTTTTTTATTTTTATTATAGCTGCCATTTTGAGTTACTATATGTTTCATTAGATAATAGGTCTTTTTCTTTATCATTCGCTTGATTATTCTGATACCCAACTTTTTATTTTTATTATTAGTCTGAAACTACTATTTATCAGTCGATATATGCTCCTATTACTGGACTTTTCATCTCAATCCCCTATATTTCCGTTTATTTTTAATTGCTTACCGCATTTCGCTTCTTTTTAGCTTTAACATCTATATTTTCTTGCAACTACTGTGCACATAATCATCTATATTACTCTTTATTATCTCAATATGCCCTCTATGGGTGTACATATTCACTGGTTAGCTTCTCCATCTATTAAATTCATTTCACTGTTCGTACATATATATTTTTCACTTTTCCCATTACTCCTTGTTTCAGACTTCTTTATTCAGTTGTTCATCATACTGAATGTTTCATAAATTTCTCCAAATTTCACTTAATTGACCTTAATATCTATTTACTTCATATTTTTGTTTCTTTTTCCTTGTTCGTTGACAGCTCTGGTCCTCTTATCTTGGGTTTAACCTTGTCCCCACTACTTCGTTTGTATCCGTTTGCATTTCTTGTTTGACATACAATTCTTATGCTTGTTTGTTGTACGATCCTTCCAAACGCTTGGCTGATTACTAACCTTATCTACCTCGATTTTGAATTTATCTATACTCTTCTTTCATGCTTGACATTTGCTTTAAATTTTGAATTTTGACGTGTTATTTGGTCGAACTAGTTTTGGTTCAGTTTATAGACTTAATCCAGGTCTTAATTTTGAATTTTAAGTGTTATCGTTGTTTCAAAAAATTGTCGGTGAGTTTCAAGACTTCCCAGGTCTTTAATTTTGAGTTTTGATGAATGTTTTTCAAAATATCCTTGGTTTCAGTTTTAAGACTTGACCAGGTCTGTAATTTTGAATTTTGAGTGTTATCGTTGTTTCAAAAAAAATGTTGGTGAGTTTAAAGACTTCCCAGGTCTTTCATCTCATTCTAGTTCATTAATTCTTCGTAGTCGTTTCATATTTTGTTGCTGCGTAGTCTCCATATCCGTTATGTGGTCTTCTCCACTGCTCATGATTGTTATCAGACTCTTCTGCCTGTCTTGCATCGTATTCCATGCTAGAATCGTCTTTGTAGGTATCCTCGTTTCTCTGGCATTTATACCTATTCGTGCCATCGTTGCCATCCTTGTTTTCACGTCTATACCTATCATTTCCTTTACGTTTCCGTTCAAATTTTTCACCCTTACTCCTGATTACTTCTAGGCTTGCTCGTTTTTTCTTATTGATTCTATTCCCCATACTTTGTCTCTCTGCTCTTGTCCATTTTTCAAAACATTCTTTCATTTCTTCTCTGAGTCTTTTATTCCCCAACTCCAGCTTTATATCTAGCTCTTCTTTTAGATTTTCCAAATTTCCATTGGTTTCTCTCAGCTTTTCTTCCATTTCGATTTCATATCTGTTTCTTTTGTGTTTGCGCATCTTTCTAGCCCCTCTCATTCGCTGATTTCTAACATTCACTCTCTCTAATATTTCATCTATCGGTTCATCATCATTCGCTTTGATTTTCTCTATTATTATCTTACGTACTACATCCATCTTTGTCTCTACTTTACTTTCTAACTTTCGCTCTACCTCGCTTACTCTTCCACCTCCATTTTTACATCTTTTTGCACTTCTTGTAAATCATTTTCAACTTTTTCTGTGATTTTTCTATTTATATTATCCAATCTCTCAATAACATGCCTCATATTCTGCTCTTGTTCAACAAATTTCTCAGTCATACTTTCTTTTATCTTGTTTATTGTATCCTCTTGTCTTTTGAACCTGTCATTCATATTCTCATTTATGCCTTGCCTCATTTCATTCATGTCTCCTTTCATGCTACTCATGATTTCATTCATCTTCATTAAATATTGTAACACAACGTCATTTCGACCAGTTTGCTTCTCTGTTCCTGGCTCTATTCCACCTTCTTCGCTTCTAACATTTTCCATTTCATCCACATTTATGCTCTCTTGTGACATTACTTCTATAGTATTTTCTTCGACATTTTCCCCATTTTGTTCGTGAGGTACTTGTGCCATCTCATTTTCCTGTTGTTCACGTTGTCTTTCGTCCCCCCTGTCCTTTGACGTGGTCGTTTTTCTCCCTCTAGGCATTTTCCCGACTTTCTTATTATTGCGTTTTTTTTTTATTATCTATTTATATTATTCGTGGACTTTCGAAGCTCCCACGTTTAGGCGACAATTGATAAAGTTACTGGTTTTTAATTATAATAATAGCCCCTCTTACCTTATGTGTATATTTTGCGTTTTGTGATGTTTATGCGTGAGCTTGCTCTATTTCAGGATCAATTGTGGGTTCAAAGTCTTTATTGCTGACTAACCGTATTTTCCTGTTTTTTTTTAATGCTTACTTGGTGAAATTTAAAAACTTTAACTTCTTTTTTAGCACAAATATACTGAAAATCAACATTGACTTTTCATTTGCAGACAAGAACTCTAACTTTATTTTAAATTAACAATAATCACAAATATTCCTAAAATCTATTATATTTGTTACAATTTTTTTTAACGAGTACTAAATTTGTCAATCCCGCTATTTGGCGAATGGTCAAAATTTTATTATGGTATTATTTTGTTTCG